>CAJQUW010014298.1:0-162332 GCA_907163375.1 Prostheceraeus crozeri
CTTCGGGACTAATTTCTCAGCAAGTACGGACTTAGTGCTGACACTTGCTGCACAATTTTTTGATGTCCCTTCCTATCTGTTGTGCGTGGTTCGTAGTTTTTTGATTGTGTATTTTGGAAAAAAAAGTTTTAGTGCGGTGCCTAAACGTCACATCACCGCCAAGGTCGAACTTTCAACCTGCGATGTTCTCCTAAACTAGGGGAATTTTTTCAAAATATTGAGTGCACAATGGCCGGGCACGGTCCCATCAAGATCGATTCTGATCGTTGGTTGACTGGCACATTCCATTTTTTCAAGACTGTTGAGTGCACTTCACATCACGCCAGCGCATTGAGCTTTCGGGGCTCCTTTCTCCCGCAAGTACGACGGCGTCTAGGAGAAGAAACAGCTGCAAATGTTTGTGATGGTCATCCTCTCAGTTGTATTTGTCTCGCGTGGTTTTAATTTGCGTATTTTAAAAAAAGACTTTAACAGTGGCCGGTGCCAACCTTCACATCACAAACCGCCATTAGTGGGCTTATCGTGGACTAATTTCTCAGCAAGTACGGGGACTTCAGGGTTGCTGAAACTTGCTGGCACAATGGTTTTGATCGGTCTTCTATCTGTTGTGCGTGTTTCGTATTCGTTTGATTGTGTATTTTGGAAAAAAAGTTTTTAGGTGGCGGTGCCAACTTCACATCACCGCCATGTCGAACATTCAAAACCGAGTCGATTTGCTCCTAAATCTAGGGGAATTTTTTCAAAATTAGTGAGTGGCACATGCTGGCACGGTCCTTTCTAGATCGATTCTGATTCGTTGGTTGACTGGCACATTTCCATTTTTTTTCAAGATGGTGGTGCCAACTTCACATCACCGCCAGCGGCATTGAGGCTTTCGGGGGCTAATTTCTTCCCCGCAAGTACTGCGTCTTAGGAGAACGAAACTTGCTGGCACAATGTTTGTGATGGTCATCTCTCAAGTTGTATTTGTCCTCCGCGTGTTTTAATTGCGTATTTTAAAAAAAAGACTTCATGGTGCGGTGCCAACTTCACATCACCGCCATTTTGTGGCTTTCGGGGACTAATATTTCTCAGCAAGTACGGGGACTAATAGGTGCCTGAAACTTCGCTGGCCACAATGTTTTTGATGGTCTTCTATCTGTTGTGCGTGTTTCGTATGTTTTGATTGTGTAATTTAGAAAAAAAAGTTTTAGTGGCGGTGCCTAACTTCACATCACCGCCATGTCGAACTTTCAACCAGCGATTTCTCCTAAATTTAGGACAGGGAGTGGAAAATTTTTTCAAAATAGTGAGATGGCACATGCTGGCACGGTCCATCTAGAATCGATTCTGATCCGTTGGTTTGACTGGCCACATTCCATTTTTCAAGATGGTGGTGCCAACTACTTCACATCACACGCCAGCGCATTGAGCTTTCGGGGGCTAATAATCTTCTCCGCAAGTACGGCGTCTTAGGAGAAGAAACTTGCTGGCACAATGTATTGTGATGGTCATCTCTTCAGTTGTATTTGTCTCGCGTTTTTTAAATTGCGTATTTTAAAAAAAGACTTCAGTGGCGGTGCCAACTTCCATCACCGCCATTTTGTGGCTTCGGGGACTAAATTTTTTCTCAGCAAGTACGGGGACATTAGGTGCTGAAAACTTGCTGGCACAATGTTTTGATGGTCCTTCTATCTGTTGTGTGCGTGTTTCGTATGTTTTGATTGTGTAATTTTGGAAAAAAAAGTTTTAGTGGCGGTGCTAACTTCACATCACCGCCATGTCGAACTTTCACCCAGCGGATTTCTCCTAAACTAGTGGAATTTTTTTAAAATAGTTTGAGTGGCCAACATGCTGGCAACGTCATCTAGAAATCGATTCTGATCGTGTGGATTGACTGGCCACATTCCATTTTTCAAGATGGTGTGCCAACTTCACATCACCGCCAGCGCATTGAGCTTTCGGGGCTAATTTCTCCGCAAGTACGGCGTCTTAGGAGAAGAAACTTGCTGGCACAATGTTTTGTGATGGTCATCTCTCAGTTGTATTTGTCTCGCGTGTTTTAATTGCGTATTTTAAAAAAAGACTTGAGTGGCGTGCCAACTTCACATCACCGCCATTTTGTGGCTTCGGGGACTAATTTCTCAGTAAGTACGGGGATTTAGGTGCTGAAACTTGCTGGCACAATGTTTTTGATGGTCTTCTATCTGTTGTGCGTGTTTCGTATGTTTTGATTGTGTATTTTGGAAAAAAAGTTTTGGTGGCGGTGCTAACTTCATATCACCGCCATGTCGAACTTTCAACCACCGATTTCTCCTAAACTAGGGGAATTTTTTCAAAATAGTGAGTGGCACATGCTGGCACGGTCCATCTAGATCGATTCTGATCGTTGGTTTGACTGGCACATTCCATTTTTCAAGATGGTGGTGCCAACTTCACATCACCGCCAGCGCATTGAGCATTCGGGGGCTAATTTCTCCGCAAGTACGGCGTCTTAGGAGAAGAAACTTGCTGGCACAATGTTTGTGATGGTCATCTCTCAGTTGTATTTGTCTCGCGTGTTTTTAATTGCGTATTTTAAAAAAAGACTTCAGTGGCGGTGCCAACTTCACATCACCGCCATTTTGTGGCTTCGGGACTAATTTCTCAGCAAGTCCGGTGATTTACGTGCTGAATCTTGCTGGCACAATGTTTTTGATGGTCTTCTATCTGTTGTGCGTGTTTCGTATGTTTTGATTGTGTATTTTGGATAAAAAGTTTAGTGGCGGTGCTAACTTCACATCACCGCCATGTCGAACTACAACCAGCGATTTTCTCCTAAACTAGGGAATTTTTTCAAAATAGTGAGTGGCACATGCTGGCACGGTCCATCTAGATCGATTCTGATCGTTGGTTTGACTGGCACATTCCATTTTTCAAGATGGTGGTGCCAAACTTCACATCACCGCCAGCGCATTGAGCTTTCGGGGGCTAATTTCTCCGCAAGTACGGCGTCTAGGAGAAGAAACTTGCTGCACAATGTCTTGTGATGGTCATCATCTCATTGTATTTGTCTCGCGTGGTTTTAATTGCGTATGTTGAAAAAAGACTTCATGGCGGTGCCAACTTCAACATCACCGCCATTTTGTGGCTTCGGGACTAATTTTCTCAGCAAGTATCGCGGGAAGGTGGGACTTAGGTGCTGATAACGTTTGCTTGGCAACAATGTTTTTGATGGTCTTCTATCTGTGTGTGCGTGTTTCGTATGTTTTGATTGTGTAATTTTGGAACAAAAAGTTTTAGTGGCCGGTGCTAAACTTCCATATCACCGCCATGGTCGAACTTTCCAACCAGCGATTTCTCCTAAACTAGGGGAATTTTTTCAAAATAGTGAGTGGCACATGGCCCTGGCACGGTCCAATCTAGATCGATTTCTGATCGGTTTGGTTGGACTGGCACATTCCATTTTTCCAAGATGGTGGTGCCAACTTCCACATCACGCGCCAGCGCATTGAGCATTTCGGGGGCTAAGTTTCCATCCGCAAGTAACGGCGTCTCTAGGAGAAAAACTTGCTGAGCACAATTGTTTGTGGATGGTCCATGATACTACTCAGTTGTATTTGTCTCGCGTGTTTTAATTGCGTATTTTAAAAAAAGACTTCAGTGCGGTGCCAACTTCTCACATCACCCGCCATTTTGTGGCCTTCGGGGACTAATTTCTCAGCAAGTACGGGGACTTAGGTGGCTGAAACTTGCTGGGCACAATGTTTGTTTGATGGTCATCTATCTGTTGTGCGTGTTTCGTAATGTTTTGAATGTGTATTTTTTTTTGGAAAAAAAAGTTTTTAGTGCGGTGCTAACTTCCATATCAACCAGCCATGTCGAACTTTCAAACCAGCGATTTCTTTTCTCCTAAACGAGGGGGAATTTTTTCAAAATAGTTGAGTAGGCACATGCTTGGCACGGTCCCATCTAGATCGATTCTGATCCGTTTGGTTTTGACTGGCAACATTCCATTTTTATTCAAGATGGTGGTGCCAACTTTTCACAGCACCCGCCAGCGCATTGAGCTTTTCGGGGCTAATTTCTCCGCAAGTACGGGCGTCTTAGGAGAAGAAGGAAAACTTGCTGCACAATGTTTGTGATGGTCATATCTCTCTAGTTGTATTTGTCTCGCGTAGTTTAATTGCGTATTTTAAAAAAAAAAAACTTCAGTGCGGTGCCAACATCACATCCACCGCCATTTTTGTGGCATTCGGGGACTAATTTTCTCAGCAAGTACGGGGACTTAGGTGCTGAAAACCTTGCTGCACACAATTAGTTTTTTGTTTTGAGATGGTCTTATATCTGTTTGGTGCGTGTTTTCGTATGTTATGATTGTGTATTTTGGGAAAAAAAGGTTTAGTGGCGGTGCTAAACTTCATATCACCGCCATGTCGAACTTTCAACCCAGCGATTTCCTCCTAAACTAGGGAATTTTTTCAAAATAGTGATTGGCACATGCTGGCAACGGTCCATCTAGATCGATTCTGATCGTTTGGTTTGGACTGGCACATTCCATTTGTTCAAGATGGTGGTGCCAACTTCACATCACCAAGCCAGCGCATTGAGCATTCGGGGGGGCTAATTTCTCTAACGTAAAAAGTACGGCGTCTTAGGAGAAGAAACTTGCTGGCACACATGTTTGTGATGGTCATCTCTACAGGTTTGTAAGTTTGTTCTCGCGTGTTTTTTAATTGCCGTATTTTTAAAAAAAGACTTCCAGTGGCGGTGCCAACTTCACATTGCAACCGCCATTTTGTTGGCTTCGGGGACATAATTTCTCAAGCAAGTACGGGGGACTTTAGGTGCTGCAAACTTGCTGGCGACAATGTTTTTTGATGGTCTTCTATCTGTTGTGCGTGTTTTTCGTATGTTTTGATTGTGTATTTCTGGAAAAAAAGTTTTGGTGGCGGTGCTAACGTCATCACATCACCCGCCATGTCGAACCTTTCCGAACCAGCGATTTCTCTCTAAACTAGGGGAATTTTTTCAAAATAGTGAGTGGCACATGCTGGCACGGTCCATCTAGATCGATTCTGATCGTTGGTTTGACTGGCACATTCCATTTTTCAAGATGGTGGGGTGCCAACTTCACATCACCTGCCAGCGCATTGAGCTTTCGGGGGCTAATTTCTCCCGCAAGTACGGCGTCTTAAGGAGAAGAAACTTGCTGGCACACCATGTTTGTGATGGTCATCTCTCAGTTGTATTTGTTCTCGCGTGTTTTAATTGCGTATTTTAAAAAAAAGAACTTCAGTGGCGGTGCCAACTTCAACATCACCGCCATTTTGTGGCTTCGGACTAATTTCTCAGCAAGTACGGGGACTTAGGTGCCTAAACTTGCTGGCACAATGTTTTTGATGGTCTTCCTATCTGTTGTGCGTGTTTCGGTATGGTTTTGATTGTGTAATTTTTGGAAAAAAAGTTTTAGTGGCGATGCTAACTTCACATCACCGCCATGTCCGAACTTTCAACCAGCGATTTGCTCCTAAACTTTTAGGGGGAATTTTTTTTCAAAATAAGTGAAGTGGCACATGCTGGCACGGTCCATACTAGATCGATTCTGATCGTTGGTTTGACTGGCACCATTTCCATTTTTCAAAGAAGGTGGTGCCCCAACTTCCACATCACCGCCAGCGCATTGAGTCTTTCCGGGGCTAATTTCTTCTCCGCAAGTTACGAGCGTCTTAGAGAAGAAACTTGCTGGCACAATGTTTGTGAATTGTCCATCCTCTCAGTTTGTATTTGTCTCGCGCGTGTTTTAATTTGCGTATTTAAAAAAAGACTTCAGTGGCGGTGCCCAACGTACACATCACCGCCATTTTTGATGTGGCTTCGGGGACTAATTTCTCAGCAAAGTACGGGACTTAGGTGCTGAGAAACTTGCTTCAACAATGTTTTTTGCGAATGTGTCTAACTATCTGTTGTGCGTGTTTCGTATGTTTTGATTGTGTATTTTGGAAAACAAAGAATTTAGTGGCGGTGCCTAACTTCACATCACCGCCATGACCGAATCTTTCAACCAGACGAATTTTCTCCTAAACTAGGGGGAATTTTTCCAAATAGTGAGTGGGCACATGCCTGGCACGGTCCCATCTAGATCGATTCTGATCGTTGGTTTTAACTGGCACATTCCATTTTTCAAGATGGTGAGTGCCCAACATTCACATCACCGCCTAGCTAAATTGACTTTCGGGGGCTAGTTTCTCCGCAAGTACGGCGTCTTAGGAGAAGAAACTTGCTGGCACAATGTTTGTGGATGGTCCCGATCTCTCAGTTGTATTTATTGTCTCGCGTGTTTTTAATTGCGTATTTTTAAAAAAAGACTTCAGTGGGCGGTGCCCAACTTCACATCGACCGCCATTTTGTGGCTTCGGGACTAATTATCTCAGCAAGTAAGGGACTATAGGTGCTGAAACTTGGCTGGCACAATGTGTTTTGATGTGCTTCTATCTGTTTGTGCGTGTTTCGTATGTTTTGATTTGTGTATTTTGGAAAAAAAGTTTTAGTGGCGGTGCTAACTTCACATCACCGCCATGTCCTAAACTTGTCAACCAGCGATTTCTCCTAAACTCGGGGGAATTTTTTTTCAAATAGTGAGTGGCACACCATGCTGGCACGGTCCATCTAGATCGATTCTGAATCGTTGTTTTGACTGGCAACCATTCCCATTTTTCAAGACATTGGGTGGTGCCAACTTCACATCACCCGCCAGCGAATTGACTTTCGGGGGCTAGTTTCTCCGCAAGTACGGCGTCTTAGGAGAAGAAACTTGCTGGCACAATGTTTGTGATGGTCATCTCTCAGTTGTATTTGTCTCGCGTGTTTTAATTGCGTATTTTAAAAAAAGACTTCAGTGGCGTGCCAACTTCCACATCACCGCCATTTTGTGGCTTCGGGGACTAATTTCTCAGCAAGTACTGGAGGGACTTAGGTTGCTTGAAACTTGCTGGCACAATGTTTTTGATGGTCTCCTATCTGTTGTGCGTGTTTCGTATGTTTTGATTGTGTATTTTGGAAAAAAAGTTGTAGTGGCGGTGCTAACTTCACATCACCGCCATGTCGAACTTTCAACCATACGATTTCTCCTAAACTAGGGGGAATTTTTTCCAAATAGTGAGTGGCACATGCTGGCCACGGTCCATGTTCTAGATCGATTCTGATCGTTGGTTTGACTGGCACATTCCATTTTTCAAGATGGTGGTGCCAACTTCACATCACCGCCAGCGCATTGAGCTTATCGGGGGCTAATTTTCTGCCACAGCAAGTACGGCGTCATTAGGAGAAGAAAACTTGCTGGCACAATGTTTGTGATGGTCATACTCTCAGTTGTATTTGTTCTCCGCGTGTTTTAATTGCGTATTTTAAAAAAAGACTTCTAGTGCGGTGACCAACTTCACCTCACCGCCATTTTGTGGCTTCGGGGACTAATTTCTCAGCAAGTACGGGGACTTAGGTGCTGAAACTTGCTGGCACAATGTTTTTGATGGTCTTCTATCTGTTGTGCGTGTTTCGTATGTTTTGATTGTGTATTTTGGAAAAAAAGTTTTGGTGGCGGTGCTAACTTCATATCACCGCCATGTCGAACTTTCAACCAGCGATTTCTCCTAAACTAGGGGAATTTTTTCAAAATAGTGAGTGGCACATGCTGGCACGGTCCATCTAGATCGATTCTGATCGTTGGTTTGACTGGCACATTCCATTTTTCAAGGATGGTGGTGCCAACTTCACATCACCGCCAGCGCATTGAGCTATTCGGGGACTAATTTCTCCGCAAGTACGGGGACTTAGGTGCTGAAACTTGCTGGCACAATGTTTGTGATGGTCATCTCTCAGTTGTATTTGTCTCGCGTGTTTTAATTGCGTATTTTAAAAAAAGACTTCAGTGGCGGGTGGCCAACTCACATCACCGCCATTTTGTGGCTTCGGGACTAATTTCTCAGTCAAGTACGGGGACTTAGGTGCTGAAACTTGCTGGCACAATGTTTTTGATGGTCTTCTATCTGTTTGTGCGTGGTTTCGTATGTTTGATTGTGTATTTTGGAAAAAAAGTTTTGGTGCGGTGCTAACTTCACATCACCGCCATGTCGAACTTTCAACCAGCGATTTCTCTAAACTAGGGGAATTTTTCAAAATAGTGAGTGGCACATGCTGGCACGGTCCATCTAGATCCATTCTGATCGTTGGTTTGACTGCACATTCCATTTTTCAAGATGTTGGTGCCAACTCTCACATCACCGCCAGGCGCATTGAGCTTCGTTCGGGGCTAATTTCTCCGCAAGTACGGCGTCTTAGGAGAAGAAACTTGCTGGCACAATGTTTGTGATGGTCATCTCTCAGTTGTAGTTTGTCTCGCGAGTGTTTAATTGCGTATTTTAAAAAAAGACTTCAGTGGCGTTGCCAACATCACATCACCACGCCATTTGTGCTTCAGGGACTTAATTTCTCAGCAAGTACGGGGACTTAGGTGTCTGAAACTTGCTGGCACAATGTTTTTGATGGTCTTCTATCTGTTGAGCGTGTTTCGTATGTTTTGATTGTGTATTTTGGAAAAAAAGTTTTGGTGGCGGTGCTAACACTTCACATCACCGCCATGGTCGAACTTTCAACCAGCCGATTTCTCCTAAACTAGGGGAATTTTTTCAAAATAGTGAGTGGCACATGCTGGCACGGTCCATTCTAGATCGATTCTGAATCCGTTGGTTTGACTGGCAATCATTCCATTTTTTCAAGATGGTGGTGCCAACTTCACATCACCGCCAGCGCATTGAGCTTTCGGGGGCTAATTTCTCCGCAAGTACGGCGTCTTAGGAGAAAAACTTGCTGGCACAATGTTTGTGAATGGTCATCTCTCAGTTGTATTTGTCTCGCGTGTTTTAATTGCGTATTTTAAAAAAAGACTTGAGTGGCGGTGCCAACTTCACATCACCACGCCATTTTGTGGCTTCGGGGACTAATTTCTCAGCCAAGTACGGGGACTTAGGTGCTGAAACTTGCTGGCACAATGTTTTTTGATGGTCTTCTATCTGTTGTGCTGTGTTTCGTATGTTTTGATTGTGTATTTTGGAAAAAAAGTTTTGGTGGCGGTGCTAACTTCACATCACCGCCATGTCGAACTTTTCAACCAGCGATTTCTCCTAAACTAGGGGAATTTTTTCAAAATAGTGAGTGGCACATGCTGGCACGGTCCATCTAGATCGATTCTGATCGTTGGTTTTTGACTGGCACATTCCATTTTTCAAGATGTTGTGTCCAACTTCACATCAACCGCCAGCGCATTGAGCTTTCCGGGGCTAATTTCTCCGCAAGTACGGCGTCTTAGGAGAAGAAAACTTGCTGGCACAATGTTTGTGATGGTCATCTCTCAGTTGTATTTGTCTCGCGGTGTGTTTTAATTGCGTATTTTTAAAAAAAGACTTCAGTGGCGGTGGAGCAACTTCACATCACCGCCATTTTGTGGCTTTGGGGACTAATTTCTCAGCAAGTACGGGGACTTAGGTGCTGAAACTTGCTGGCACAATGTTTTTGATGGTCTTCTATCTGTTGTGCGTGTTTCGTATGTTTTGATTGTGTATTTTGGAAAAAAAGTTTTGGTGGCGGTGCTAACTTCATATCACCGCCATGTCGAACTTTCAACCAGCGATTTCTCCTAAACTAGGGGAATTTTTTCAAAATAGTGAGTGGCACAACATGCTGGCACGGTCCATCTAGATCGATTCTGATCGTTGGTTTGACTGGCACATTCCATTTTTCAAGATGGTGGTGCCAACTTCACATCACCGCCAGCGCATTGAGCCTTTCGGGGGGCTAATTTTCTCCGCAAGTAACGGCGTCTTAGGAGAAGAAACTTGCTGCACAATTACCATGTTTTGTGATGGTCATCTCTCAGTTTGTATTTGTCTCGCGTGTTTTAATTGCGTATTTTAAAAAAAGACTTCAGTGGCGGTGGCAACTTCACATCACCGACCATTTTGTGGCTTCGGGGACTAATTTCTCAGCAAAGTACGGGGACTTAGGTGACTTAAAACTTGCTTGCACAATGTTTTTGATGGTGCTTCTATCTGTGGTTGTGATCGTGTTTCGGTATGTTTTGATTGTGTATTTTTGAGATAAAAAAGTTTTAGTGTCGTGCAACATTTCACATCACCGCCCATGTCGAACTTTCAACCAGGCGATTTCTCTCCTAAACTAGGGGAATTTTTTCAAAATAGTGAGTGGCACACATGGCTGGCACGGTCCATCTAGATCGATTCTGATCGTTGGTCTTTGACTGGCACATTCCATTATTTTCAAGATGTTGGTGCCAACTTCACCAAACATTTTTTTTTTTCAACCGGCCAGCGCATTGAGCTCTTTCGGGGGCTAATTTTCTCCGCAAGTACGGCGTCTTAGGAGAAGAAACTTGCCTGCACAATGTTTGTGATGGGTCATCTCTCAGTTGTATTTGTTCTCGCGTGTTTTAATTGCGCGTATTTTAAAAAAAGACATTGAGTGGTCGGTGCCAACTTCCACATCACCGCCACTTTTCGTGGCTATCGGGGACTAATTTCTCAGCAAGTACGGGGAGCTTAGGTGCTGAAACTTGCTGGCACAATGTTTTTGATGGTCTTCAATCTGTTGTGCGTGTTACGTATGTTTTGATTGTGTATTTTGGAAAAAAAGTTTTTTTAGTGGCGGTGCTTTAAACTTCACATCACCGCCATGTCGGAACTTTCGAGCAGCGATTTTTCCTAAACTAGGGGATTTTTTTGTAAAATAGTGAGTGGCACATGCTGGCCACGGTCCATCTAGATCCGATTCTGATCGTTGGTTTGACTGGCACATTCCATTTTTTTCAGGGATGGGGGTGCCAAACTACTTCACAATCACGCCGCCAGCGCATTGAGCATGTCGGGGCTAATTTCTCCGCGAAGTACGGTTACGTCTTAGGAGAAGAAACTTGCTGGCACAAATTGGTTTTGAGATGGTCATACTCTCAGTTGTATTTGTCTCGCGTTGTTTTAATTGCGTAGTATTTTAAAAAAAGACTTCAGTAGCGGTGGGCCAACTTCACATCACCGCCTATTTTGTGGCTTCGGGACTAATTTCTCAGCAAGTACGGGGACTTAGGTGCTGAAACTTGCTGGCCACCAATGTTTTTGAATGGTCTTCTATCTGTTGTGCGTGTTTCGTATGTTTTATTGATTTGTGTATTTTGGAAAAAAAGTTTTAGTGGCGGTGCTAACTTCACTATCACCGCCATGTCGAACTTTCGAGCAAGCGATTTTTCCTAAACTAGGGGAATTTTTTCAAAAATAGTGAGTGGCACATGCTGGGCACGGTCCACCTAGATCGTTTTTCTGAATCGTTGGTTTGACATGGCAACATTTCCATTCCATTCCCTTTTCAAGATGTGGTATGCCAACTTCACATCACACCACCACCGCCAGCGCATTTGAGCTTTCGGGGGCTAATTTCTCCGCAAAGTACGGACGTCTTAGGAGAAGAAACTTGCTGGCACAATGGTTTGTTGATGGTCCATCTCTCAGTTTGTATTTGTCCTCGAGCGTGTTTTTAATTGCGTATATTTAAAAAAAGGACTTGAGGTGGCGGGTTGCCCAACTTCACATCCACACGCCATTTTGTGGCGTTCGCGTTTCGCGGGCGCGCGGGACTAATTTCTCAGCCAAGTACGGGACTTAGGTGCTGAAACTTGCTGGCACAAATGTTTTTTTGATGGTCTTTCTATCGGTTGTGCGTGTTTCGTATGTTTTGATTGTGTATTGTTGGAAAAAGAAAAGTTTTATGGTGGCGGTGCTTAACTTCATATCACCAGCCATGTCGAACTTATCAAACCAGCGATTGTCTCCTAAACTAGGGGAATTTTTCAAAATAGTGGAAGTGGCACATGCTAGGCAACGGTCCATCTAGATACGATTCTGATCGTTGGTTTGACTGGCCACATTTCCATTTTCACGATTGTGGTGCCAACTTCAGATCACCGCCAGCGCATTGAGCATTCGGGGGCTAATTTCCCCGCAAGTACGGCGTCTTAGGAGAAGAAACCTTGCTGGCACAATGTTTGGATGTGTCTCTCTCAGTTGTATTTGCTCGCGTGTTTTTAATTGCGTAGTTTAAAAAAGCCTTCAGTGGCGGTGCCAACTGCACACAAACAACATACAACAAAGCAACAAAAACAACCCAAACATTCACCAAATACAGTCCAAACAACACAAACACCAATAAACTAAAACCTCACCAAAAAAAAATAAGAATCACACATCGCATCTACAAAAAACACCACAAAAGCAAACAAAAACACAACAACCTCACAAAAACACACATACAAACGAAAAACAAACAAAAAAAATTCACTATCTCCAAACTGATCAATCACAAATTCCACAACTTAACACACCAACAACAACCCACATCACAAAAAACAGTCAACACCCACCACACACAAAACACCACATAAAACAGCCACAACACATTCACAACAAACGCAAACACACACAACATTCACCCAAAAAAAAAAATCAATCCACAAAACACCCAAAACAAAAGACAACCCTGAAACAAAAATCAAAAAGCACCACAACAACCAACACCCCAAAAAAAAAAAAACAAAACAAAGCACACCCAATAACATCACCAACACAAACAAACCTGCAAAACTACGCAACTCACCATTCAACACCACAACAAACACATAAAAACACCCAAATTCACAACGAATACACAAACACACAAACAAACAAAACACAAAAACACGACAAGATCAAAAAAAAACACCAATCACACAAAACTATACAAATATCACATCGCAACAAACAACAACCGCACACACGCACACCAAACATTCACACAATTTCAGCACTCCAACCAACACAATGCACAACACAACACAAACCCCAAAATTTCAATCAAAAAACCAACATGCGCACCACATAAAACAAAAAACACCAACAAAAAAAACCACATAAACACAAGAAACACAACAACAAAACCAAAAAACAAACTTCACACAAGCCTTTCATACTTCACATACAACAAAACCTTCACACAACAAAAACAACAAAAAATAATCACAAAACAACACAACGAACAAAACAAACATAAAGCCAAACAAAGATCTAACACACAACACAAACACTTCAACACTTCAACAAACACCACAATATGAACTCAACATCACAAAACCCAAAACACACATTCACAACAAAACCTTCACAATTCACAAACAACACTTCACAAAAGCAGATTCAACACACAAAACATTCAAACAACCAACACAACAAACATCACAACACACAACCTCCAAAACCACAACAACACAAAACACAACCCCACCAACCACCACAAGCCCACAACAATACAACAAACACACAAAAACCCCACAGCTAAAACTTTATTTCTAACGTATACACCATTGAAACTTTATTTTTTAACTTGTAAACTCTTGAAACTTTATTTTGATATACAAACAGCTAAAACTTTATTTCTAACGTACACACTATTGAAACTTTATTTTTAACTTGTAAACTGGTGAAACTATATCTTTCATTTACAAATAGTAGAACGCTTAGTCTAACTTGCAAATCTTATAACATTTCATATGGGTGATGATGGTAGATGAAATAGTGTTAGATAAAATTAAGATAGCTTACACTTCTGATACAGGGATAGCAATCGACTGCGATCCATGTGTAAAGAGCTTGTTAGACTACGAAAGAGAGAAGTGTGTTATGTTGCGTGTGGCGCGTGAGTGTCCTCCCATTTCATTCCATTCATCAATTCATCTCATTGATAGAGACAGGTAGAACTCATGGTTCTCATAACGTATGCAATGGAAAGTTTTAGGCAGCCTTCGACAGTTGGCTAAATGTCGCCCTGGCGCGAATGCATACTACGTTGAGACAGAGGCAATCACTTGCAAACATGACGCAGAGAGGTTTAACAAGATTGACCATTGCCGAATGTCCCTTGCGGTATACATAGCTACGGGTTTCACCGCCGCCCTTTACAGGAACGCCCGTCGAAAGGAAGTATTACACCGAACTTCATTTGCGACGTTCAAGTTGACTGATAGCAGATTCAACTTAATGATAGTATTCGCCAGTCCGAAGACTGCCCAGGGCAAACCGCGAGGAGGTTCTATCATGTCTTGCCCCATGGTGGCCCTTAAGAGAGCCGATGGTTCGTTCTCGGGGTGTGTGGTAGGGACTCAGGCTTGCTGTTTCGACTGCGGCTCCGGCAACGGGGCGGGTGGTCGCTTCTCTTGGATGTCTGTAAAGAAAGAAGTAGTGAGTTATCATCTTACATTTTAATTTAGTCATTTTTACTTACAGATCTTCTCGGACGCTTCCTCGTAAAGGAAATTCGAGATCGGATCACGATGATCGAAGGTGAAATGTAGACACTCCACCCCTTTCTTCACCCGAGAGTAGCATTTCTCCCCTCTTCCACGCTCGTACAAGAGAGGAGTTTCTGCTACTCTCCCCTTTCTAATAGGGATGTGCAGACGACTGGAACGCACCCTTCGATCGCGATCCACCAGCTGCGCCGAACGGTGCAGCTCGTGGTTCGTCTCGACAACCTTAGCCATCTGCACACGGAGTCTCTCCACTTCCTCCTTCAACCTTCGTATCTCCTTCTCCCTACTTTCCCTCTCTGCTAGCAAAGCCTCTTCTCTGGCTTTCCCCTCGAGAGTCTTGAGCCTCTCCTGCTCCAACTCGCCATCCCGCTCGCTTAATCTCTCCTTCACCTTCTTCATCTCTCCGGCCACGTTCTTTAGGTCCTCATACTTTGCCTTGTATGAGAAGGCCTCCTCCTTCAACTTCTCCGCCTCTTTCTTTAATCTATCCCGTTCGGCGATCACCGGCGGGCGCTTGACAAAATTGCGACATTGTGTTGCAATTCCACTCACAGTTACGGCTGTAGGGGTCTCGCGATCGAGGTCGACGTCCTTGATAAGTTGCGACTGTAGCTCTCCCTCCTCCTCCTCACTATCGCTGCTGGTCAGCGAACTCTCGCTACTAAGCGAGGATACAGCGGCAATCGCTTCAATGGCGGATTGTAGCTCAGTGGCCTCAGTGGTGAAGAGTGAACTCCGTTCTTGCTGGTTGGTAGATTGTAGCTCCAAAGAACGGAGCTCAGTGGCGAAGAGTGAACTCCGTTCTTCTTCGCCTACTTCGCCTGTTTGACACTCGCTGTGTTGTGAGTGCCAATCCTCCAGCCGCTCACTTAAGCGACTGACTTTGTGGACTCCGCAATAGTAGCGAGCGACCCCTATCTGTTTCTTGTTAGTACAAGCGTGCTTTTTGAAGGCGTCAGCTCGGAATACCTTCCGGCATTGACACAGTTTGAAACTGGTCTTCATATTATTGTATTTCGGCATTTCTGAAGCGAAAAACGGAAAACAATGATTTTTACACTTAGTGAGGAATGATAGATTTGAGTGTAGTGAGTGGCACTCGATCCCGTCGACAGCCCGAAGGCCTTGTACTGATCACTAGGGAAGTGAGAGATCTTCCCCGATACCCGCTATTTACAGCTGAAGACATCATTGTCACTGCCCCGAAGTGGTAACAGCAACGCCGAGTCAAAGGTAGTGAACAGTAGCTGGGATCTAACCCCTCAAAGCTGCCTTAGACTTAGTTAAATTTGAAACATGATATCAGATTTGAACTTAGCATACTTGAAAACCTTGAGGAAACATCCCAAGTTATTGCTTTGATCAGCTTGATAGCAAGCCGTAGAGTGCTTGATTCACCAGCGTTTTGCAATGGAGATGTTTAGAGGCCACCCATGACAAGATAGCTAAGACTCAACCGATTGGCGTTCAAAGTGCTACGTTGAGAGCTGTGTCAAATGCCCAACATGAGTTGCCCAGCGGTTACGGTCTTAAATATGACACATTCCCTTGCCACACTTATCACTACGGCATCGTCCGCCGTCCCGAAGGAACACCCTGTCAGTGGAATATTACAGCAAAACTCTCCATGTCTTGCTCGCTTTCAGTGAAAAGCCGCTTATACCATGAGAAGACTGGCTCAGACATCATTAAAAATGCTTTCATTGACTTCAGCAGGGTCGAAAACCCCAGAAAACCTCCAAAACTAGTGAATTTAAAATTTTCAACTTTTTAGCACTACTTATAAAATTTTATAAGTAGTCCATCACTTAGGGCAGGTCAATAGCGACCGAACCTTTTTTGAATCAAGTCAAACGGACTTGTAGAAGCAAAGTTACGAGCCTTTAAAGTTTTGGAGTCTTTTATGGCCTGGAGACGAAGGCCATCTCCTGGCGAACCTCTAAGTCTGACGGCTTAGCTGATATCAGCAATGAAATTTTCTAAGTCGGTTTCTTACAGAAACTTGGAATTTGGAATGTCCGAAGCTATCATCGGAGCTCAGAGAGACGACCTACCTCTGACAATCGTTCTCCTCTAAATGACAAGTCTCCGTCGGTTCCCAGCTTATATAGTGTGTGGCGATCAGCTGATGACGTAATACCCATCATCCAAACACTAAAAATCCCGTCTATCTCCGGTTCTAGTGCTCCGATTGAGCTGGAAATACACCATTTCCATGTAGAATTTGACGCTGAATCCGAATCTGGCCTCCGTTTTCCCATCCGATGCTTCGTTTTGGCTCTACAGTAGGCAGCCATCGCAAAAATTCTAACTCTGTCGTTTTTACGAAAAATGTTGAAAATTTTTCTCGCCGATTGACTTGAAACTCTCCGACTGACATGAAACTCACCATACAGATAAAGAATTTGACGCTGATTCCAAATCTGAAATCCGTTTTCCCATCCGAGCCTTCGTTTTGAAGCTAGAGCCCAAAACGTCCCAAATTCTAACTCTGTCGTTTTTCACCAATGTCCCAAAATCTTAAATGGCGTCTCACATCTAAACGAAGACAGATAGGAACAAGCCGATTCTTTCAGTGAATTTGTCTCACTCTTAGCTTTCAAACGAGCTATCGCACGACAAAATCCATCCACTGGAAGCCAAAATCGAAGCAAGCTGTCCAGAGGGGGGGGGGACGTCAGCGAAAAATTTTTTCTCTCCGATTGCTTTCAAATTCACCATACAGATGCAGAATTTCACGCTGAATCCGAATCTGGCCTCCGTTTTCTCATCCGATGGTTCGTTTGGGCGCTACACATCAAAACATCCCAAATTCTAACTCTGTCGTTTTTCGACAATGTTCCAAAATCTTAAATGGTGTCTCACATCTAAACGAAGACAGATAGGAACAAGCCGATTCTTTCATTGAATTTGTCTCACTCTTAGCTTTCAAACGAGCTATCGCACGACAAAATCCGTCCACTGGAAGCAAAAATCGAAGCAAGCTGTCCAGAGGGGGGGGACGTCAGCGAAATTTCAAAATTTGATGAAAAATGTTTTGGTGACGGTCCCAGGTCGAAATTCCACACTTTGGAAAATTTTCAAAATTTTACCCATACAAAGTCACTCTGACACTTAGGATTTTTTCAGGTAAGCGAGCTCCGACCTAAAATCTTGTAACCGCTCTAACTTTTGAACGAAGACAGATAGGAACAAGCCGATTCTTTCACTGAATTTGTCTCACTCTTAGCTTTCAAACGAGCTATCGCACGACAAAATCCATCCACTGGAAGCCAAAATCGAAGCAAGCTGTCCAGAGGGGGGGGGACGTCAGTGAAAATTTTTTCTCTCCGATTTCGCTGGAAACATCCTTCCTAACCCAAAATTTCACGTAGATTCCGAATCTGGCCTCCGTTTTCTCATCCGATGCTTCGTTTGGACGCTACACACCAAAAGGTCCCAAATTCTAACTCTGTCGTTTTTTCGAAAAATGTTGAAAATTTTTTCTCTCCGATTGACTTGAAACTCACCATACAGATAAAGAATTTCACGCTGATTCCAAATCTGAAATCCGTTTTCCAATCCGATGCTTCGTTTTGAAGCTAGAGCCCAAAACGTCCCAAATTCTAACTCTGTCGTTTTTCGCCAATGTCCCAAAATCTTAAATGGCGTCTCACATCTAAACGAAGACAGATAGGAACAAGCCGATTCTTTCACTGAATTTGTCTCACTCTTAGCTTTCAAACGAGCTATCGCACGACAAAATCCATCCACTGGAAGCCAAAATCGAAGCAAGCTGTCCAGAGGGGGGGGGGGCGTCAGTGAAAATTTTTTCTCTCCGATTTCGCTGGAAACATCCTTCCTAACCCAAAATTTCACGTAGATTCCGAATCTGGCCTCCGTTTTCTCATCCGATGCTTCGTTTGGACGCTACACACCAAAACGTCCCAAATTCTAACTCTGTCGTTTTTCGAAAAATGTTGAAAATTTTTTCTCACCGATTGCCTTGAAACTCACCCTACCGATGCAGAATTTCACGCTGAACACGAATCCGACCTCCGTTTTCTCATCCGACCACTCCTTCCACTCGAAACAACCCATTTTACAACCCAACATTCAGCACGAAAAACATCACACACTATAGCCTCAACACTAATCCTGGCGGTCGCCCAAGTCCACCACGACACTCAGACCCAAAGCACCACGGCGGCCGACCACGACACTCTGCCGTTCCAGAGGGGGGAGGGGGAGGGGAGGGGGAGGGGAGGGGGAGGGGAGGGGGAGGGGAGGGGGAGGGGAGGGGAGGGGAGGGGGAGGGGAGGGGGAGGGGAGGGGAGGGGGAGGGGAGGGGGAGGGGGAGGGGGGGGGAGTCAGCGATGGCGGCCATCTTGCGCGGTCCAGAAGTGGAGTTTTGCTTACTACTGTCAACTCCGGAACACTTGATACAAAAAAGGATCTCATTATTGGGTTATTCCTTATAATGCCAATTGTGATACATTAATCAATCAATCAGACCATTATGCGGTATACAATATCTATTAAGCTGTACTTTACGTGTGCGTATCGTTATAGATATCAAATTCGTTGAACTACTTTTCTGCGTATTTTTATCGAATGTCAACTCCGGAACGGGTTGATACCTTGATTATGTAATCAAACTCAGTTATTTTTTACTTTGATGACATTTGCAGGTAGTAGTGTTCAGCCGAAGTATATTTGTATGTGAATATGTATCTATTTTTATTTCAGAAGTAGAAAGATGTTATAAATTGTCAACTCCGGAACTGAAGCGTCGTTCCGGAGTTGACGAAAACGTTCCGGTGTTGACATAAAATAATGTTTTAACGTACGAGAGCCAATGTCTCCCATTATAGTTGCAGCCACTATGGTTAGATACTTTCATGCAGTCGAAGTTCATAAAATTGACCTTCATTATCAAGGTGAGTAAGCTATAGATCACTTCTCCGACTGTCTCACGCTTGTCTGTGCACTATAACGTATTCACGACCTCTCCGATCGATTGCTAGTTTGTGACTCATGGTGTCACCGCGCCAGTCGGCAGCTATACATAACAACTGCCTGCAAATGCAAAAAAACTTCCGGAAACTTCGCTTGTTATGGCAATAAAACAATCTGCTTCACCTTGATTATTAAAGACTGCATTTTTAGATACTGGTACTCAGTAACAGGATGCAAATGCAAAGAGGTATGCGCACGTATAGGCGATGTCAAAGCATAAAGCGAAGAATTGATACATACATGTATATAAGATACATGAGAGTGAACGAACGCCGTAAGGCGCTAGTGAAAGAGCTAAGAGCTTGCATGTACGGGTACATGATGTGTGATAATTAAGCTGATAGCCTATTAATGAATAATAATGAATAGTGATCCATGCTCATAGGCCTATTAGATTAAAAGATATAATTTTCTCTAGACCCGTAGCTGTAATTGACTTTAATGCAGTGTCTTCCGGAATTTTCAATGGATATGGCAATTGCAGGGTCGGTAGTAAAATGAAATCAAAAGCAGCAACAAGTAGTAAAGAAAGAAAAGAAAAGTGGAAATTGAAACTGAAAGAACAATCCTGAACTGTTAGAAAAGCAACGTGAAAAGGAAAGGCAAAGGTGGAAGGAAAGGGTTCAATCAGGGAAAGTAAAACAAGCTCAGAATCTAAGTCGAAGGGACTTGAAAGCACAGAGGAAAAGATGGCGAGAATCCCAAAAGTGATGCCGTGATAAAAAAGCAAGGCAGCATTCCGAATGCTTAGTAGAGCCATCAGAAAGAGACAATGTGAGTGAAAGCAACATCAGAGCCGTCGCAGGAAGAAAGCGGATTCTAAGAAAAAGATCTGCAACTGTAAGAGAGTTAGAGAAATACAAACTGAGAGTAAAACAGCAAGAGTTATCAATTCAACGATACCGAACAAGACTCTCGAGACTGCGATCGAGCATTAGGCCCCCAAAAGACCAACTTGTAGAAGCGGGGATGGTCATCGACAAAAGGACAGCGAAGCACTTGAGATTCACTGATGTAGTTATCAAGCGTCTGAGGAAAAATAAATCAAGGAGTGTTGCGCAGATGTTATCCGATAGAATCTTGCGCAAATATCGGATGAGCACATGGTTGAAGAGAACGTTCGGGGTTAGGACGAAGCGGACCATGAAAATGAAGAAGAAATCTGAAGTGATAAAAGAATAAGTCATAAAGTTCTATGAGCAGGGAAATGTCTCCCGTATGACCTCAGGGAAGGACACGATAACCCGAGGTGGGGTTAAACGGCAGAGACGCTATCTCTTGGACGATATACAGAATCTGTATAAGAAATATACAGCATCAGTGTCTGACGATCGAAAGATTTCGTATTCTCAATTTTGCAAGCTGAGACCACACTGGGTTCTGATTCCTGATTGCGACAAACGCGAGACGTGTCTCTGTCAACGATGCGAAAATATGCGATTGATGGCTACAAAATTGAAGCAGCATGACGTCATCGCAACAGACAATCTGATGCATATGCTTGAAGCTTCATATTGCTCCTTGACGTGTCCTCACCGCATCCATCAGGTCAAAAAAGACTGCTACTATTCAGTCTTCAGCGGATGCGGTGAAAAGAACGTTGTCTCCAACAACGTTGACGAAAACATGAACAAGTTGGTTTCATGGAAGCAGTGGAGCAACAAAGTGATCAATGCAAAAGATCGAAGAGATGGTACGGGAGAAGAATATCGAATGAAGATCACCGCTAAAGAGGCAAGATGCGGCACTCTGGATGAATTATTATCTGAATTCAAATATGAATTTGATTAGCGTGGACGCCAGCACCTACTTCATAGCAGACACCAATTGGATGAAGCTGTCATGATAATCGATTTTGCCGAAAATTATTTGTGTAAGTACAGCACAGAAGTGCAGTCCGTGCATTTCGGTGCATCACGTGATCAGGCCACCATTCACGATGGAGTTGTCTATATAAAGGAGTCAGCCGGATTGAAAGCTCATTCATTTGCAACGATTTCCAACAGCAAGCGTCATGATGCTGTAGCTGTTTGGTCTTACATCTGTCCGGTGATAACCTGGATCCTCGAGAAAGCATCAATTAGATCGATACACTTCTGGTCAGATAGGCCAACAACACAATATCGGAACAAAACCCATTTTATGTTGATTTCTTCGGTCTATCAGCGACAATTTCCATCCATACACAAGCTGACATGGAACTTCACGGGTGCTGGACATGGCAAGGGTCCTGCAGATGGTGTGGGAGCCTCCCTAAAACGTTCAGCCGATGCAATGATCGCGAAAGGTAGATAATAATACATATTCTCGTACTAATTTAGTCATGTACTAATCATAGATTTTTTAATAGGTTTTGACATACCAGATGCAAGAACATTCTTTGAGCTTCTTGACCAGTCCAGCTCATCAATAAAGCTGTTTTACACATCAGCGAGAGAACTCAATGATATGGATGACGAGATTCCGTTGAGGATTCCTAGAGTCCCACACACAATGAAGATTCATCAGGTTCGTATATGCACAATGCACTCTTAATAACCTCATGTAAAAAGGTATGTCTTCACAATTTTAGATACTGACTGTAGGAAATGGATTGATTAAGTACCGCCATTTGGGGTGCTATTGCCAGCATCCAGACGACTGCAATTGTTTCAAACCTGACTATTTTCAATTTTCAAATGAAAGCACTGAAAAACCGGTAAGTCTTATAGTGAACCTTTCACAATCCGCGCCCGCCTTTATGATATTTTATTTGCGTCAATAATCATAATCAATTATGACATTCCTTTTGAGCTAATTTGATTGAACGGCATACGTGTATCAAACTGATTTTGTCTAGGCCTATTATGACTGTGGTATCCTCTAATCCTCCACAAGTATTTGCTTAGCTCCTTAATACGGTCTAAGTTTATTCTACTTTCAGAATACCAAGGAGCGCATGATGAATGGTTGCAATGACGAAATCGAAGTTGACCAATGGGTCATTGTTGCATACGACAACCAGTTGTATGCAGGTAAGTTACTCCTTCAAAATGAAATAAAGTATGAGCATGCATTTCCACCTGAATTGCTGTATTTCAGGCCAAGTCACGGATATCTCAAACAGCGGCGACAGCGCCTTATTCGAAATCAAGGTCATGGACAAGCGTGGGATGAACTTCTTCAACTGGCCACTACGTGAGGACAGAATAACTTATGGCCGCACCGACATCAAAGCTATCATAAGCCCACCTACATTGGGCAAACGCCATTATTCCTTATCAAGCACTGATTGGGACACTTACTTACAACTCATAGTGATTGTTTGAACAAGAGTGGGCAATGAGTGGGAATGGACATGTGATGAAAGATTTCTTTCACCATCAGATGTGGGCTTCCACAAAGCATGTTATTTTTGTATTTGAAATATAAGTTTACTCAATAATCGTGATCGATTTCGATGGGTTGTTTTTATTTAAGTGGGCCTATACGTACATGTACGCACGCAATATTTGAATTTAGGAAACATTTTAAATGGGCCTGCCTGCAATGCATTATAGCTAAGGACCTATAGACTCGATCAGGACTGTTTGGCAATTTGTCGAAAGCTTATGACCGATAAAGTCTACAGAAAGATTGATGATTGTCAACTCCGTAGCGGTGAATGTCATCTCCGGAACAAGGATGGTCAACACCGTAACGGTGAATGTCAACTCCGGAACGTTATATGTCAACTCCGGAACATGTTAGGAATAAAAACTAGGGGATTAGATGGGAAAAATTCACAGCAAATCATCAAAATCAACATATTTCAACATCAACTATCCTATACATTGATTATCCATCGCAAAACACAAGATTTTTTTTTCAAGTTTGAAAATTGAAAATATTGCTCTTTTGTGGAGAATGACCCATATATTGTTGATGATTCGTCGGGAGATCATTTCTACATTACTTCTGATAAAGAATTTATAATTTAAGTGCATCTACAATTCAGTAAAATCTGAAATTCACATGATGTCAAAACTGATACGTGAAATTCATTAAGTAGATTTGGTTAAATTTCCTTCATTACACCCAGAACTGGTTCATGTTGCACATGGGAATGTTGCGAACATGATTGCCTGGATGGGACTGGGCTTTTGTTTATTGTTCTTATTAGACTATTATTCTACTAATATTCTAATTAGACATCTAGCAGTGCCTAATTTTGATATGGACAATATTCTTAAAACATTTGCTTAAATATTTCTGTCACAACTCACCAATTAAAGGAATACTCTCTGATTGTGAAGGTGTGTGCTCTCCGACCAATTGCAGAAATACAGACAGGGCCAACACAATAGTGATGCCGAGCGACACTCGCTCTCCGGACTCAGGAGGCAATCGAAAACTGAACATAATTACCAGAATCATAGATAAACATGGGATAACCAAATTGAATTGATAAAACAAAGGCATTCTTCTCAGGTTCATAGAATACGTGATATCTGCAAATGGGTATGCACAGCAAGTATATGTAATCAAACTTCGTTTGAGTGGCATGCCAGTTAAAGCCAATTCGCTGTTCCTTTCGTAGCGTGAAAGATCCGCCGAGGCAGAAATGTTGACTAAGTTGATAGCGCTGGTATCATAAGCCCAAGATCCGAATTTCAGAGCACACGATTGCTCGTCGAATGGGAAATTTGCCATATTAAGACTGCATGGTGATTTATACACTACTGGAGTGTTGAAGGAAATCATTCCATTCCTGCTGATGGTGGCTAGATATTTGGATTCATTACGGATAGAAAGACGAATACTGAAAGGGAAAATACAAGATGACAGTGACTGACTCCTATTAGAGGCCGATGTAGTCTGCTGTTCTAGCTACATGTCAACCCGATGTTTAACCCTAGAACGGCCAAGCCTCTGTACACCCTAAAAACGGCCAAGGTGTGATCAATTGATCACCATTTATTTTTCTCTGTAAAAAGAAACCAATCAATGCGAAATGGATTCTCTTATTTAAAAAAACTAATTTCAACAAAAAATGTTTCACTGTCCACTGCATTTCGAGCACTGGGGGCTGGAATGTGCACCACAGACGGGTTCACGACAATCATTGCAACAAATCTTAGTTAGGTTGCAATTTTTCGTCGGCCTTCCAGACTCCTTGCAAAGGCCGCACCGAACTCAAGTAGACAACTGGGCTGAGCCATCTGTAGATGTGGCTGGATATGTACTATACAAAAAGTAAGTCACTAAATGAGAAGTCGCAGACACGTAAATCGGCCGAAATTTGAGACATACAGCCTTTGCCTACGTGTGCGCGCGTGCGGCGTGTGTGTGTGTGTGTGTGAGTGAGTGAGTGAGAATATTGGAGAAAGTATTTCATGATTCGATTGTGTACTCGTATATCCATAAAGTAAGTCACTAAATGAGAAGTCGCAGACACGTAAATCGGCCGAAATTTGAGACATACAGCCTTTGCCTACGTGTGCGCGCGTGCGGCGTGTGTGTGTGAGAATATTGGAGAAAGTATTTCATGATTCGATTGTGTACTCGTATATCCATAAAGTAAAAGTCGGTAAATGAGAAGTTTCAGACACCTATACTTCTGAATAAAATTTGAACTTTTTTTCAAAGGTGATCAATTGATCACACCTTGGCCGTTCTGGGGTTAAGGGATCACATAGCAGCAAAAATTAGTAGCCAAAGATAGAAAAGATCAACGCGATTCTAATGGTAGCACTCGCAGCCTCGTACAATGCATAGACCTCAGATTGTACTGAAATCGTTTTTTGAAGAAAACTGATTGTGAAAATTATTCGGCCGTTAGTGGATTAATCAAGTCTTGCATATTCTATGAAGGAAACAATCATTTTCAAGGTATCTGAGACTGAGGGGCATATATCTTTCCCCAAAAAATTACTCAAACTAAAGGAACAAATTGAATTGAATAAATAATAAAATTGAAGAATAATCAGTTGACAAAAACAAAACTCAACCTATCAATTTTGATAGAAAATTCGAGGAAGCACAATCAGAGTAAGTGCTTGACAATGGTGGTTTTATTTTCGCAATTAGAACACAGATTATAGTCCGACAGAATAAAAATTTTAGAATTGAAATTGTTTAGTTTCAAAGCTAAAAACTGCACCAAAAAGACAAGAAGACTGGACAATGATCTCAATCATAGAAATCCGACACTTTCTGATATCAAAGGACTAAAACGGAAATGAACATTAACAGGATGCTACGTTCTGGACATGCGTCCTATGCAAACGGTACCTGAAGAGTTGCGGCGTCCAGTTACGGCAATATGTAACTTACCACATAATGCCATACGGCAAGAATCTACAACTATTCAGTGCTTCAATAAATCGAGTTTCCTTGAGATCCATTGACAATGTGCCTACATCGGAGCAGCTGAAGTGGACATCAACAGACAGCCAGTCTCCTATCTATAGTCCAGTCAGCATATACAAAAGCGAAAAGTCGAATTTCTATGATTTCAATGTTTGAAATCACCATACAATCCAAAGGTGATAAGTGACGGAAGATGCATCGCCAAGGACAAGACGAGGAGAACCCTTTCAACGATCTATAGTTTGCCATTCTAAATCGCAAGCAAAAAATATGAAAATGATAAGTAACATAATCGCTCATGATAATTTTGCTTTAGGAGCCACTTATCAAGAACCACTATTCTCATCTTTTGAGTGTCGGTTTAGTCTCCTTTTCAGAGAGAAATATTTCTGTAGTGTAGCTGACTATGTTCCAGACAGCTAGGTTTTTTTATTTATTTTATTTCGTTGTAACTTGTACAAGTAGTGCATGTTAGCTTTATTTGGCGTGCTATGTATTCTATCTGTAATTGGTTTCTTGTGCTAAGACATGGGAGTACCCATGGCTTTTGGTTATGAATATTTAAATTTTGTATAACTGGATATCCTGATTAGCCAGCATTCACAATATACGTTGCTCTCCTAATGGAAGGTCGCTTTCCTGAGTCAGGCTAGTCGAGGACATAACAATTTCATAAATAAATTTGCTCTCATTGACGAACATTGCAGATAAATCCCAGTCTAAACCTTAGTGGTCGCAAAACCGGCACTTTCTATTTTTCCATAATAGCAAGCACCGATTCTCAAATGCCGGTTTATTGAAATTTATTATGAAAATGGATTATTTTTTGAATTCTCATTATATAAATAGTTCAGACATCGCGGTACCGACATACCGGCTTTGTGAAAGTGATCCTAACTGAAATAGCTTAATATATAAACATGGCTGTAAAAAAATAACACATCGACCTGACCTTGACCTGGATGAAAAAATTATGTCCTTGAAAAAGATTGAAATTCAATCGAGGTCGAAACCGTGATGAACATTGCAGTTAGATCTCCGACAATTCCAATATTCATAAATTGTCAATATTACAATAAAGCTAAAATTAAATCAATAACCATAATGAGAAATGACACCACTGACACGTGTGACGTTGCTAACAATAAAGCTACCAAAAAGCGAAAGTAAGATTCTTAGCTGAATCTTAATTCGTACAAATCAATAAGGCATGTTAAGCGAAACGTAATGCATTTTATCACTTACTCGCTGTGTAAAATGATATCCGGGACCCAAATCAAATCATTTGTTACAGCGATGCTTGTCAAGGAATAATATGAAGCGTTCGTCATGTGGTCCCATCGGAGGCGATAATCCTTCCATTTCTGAAAACAACAATTTTTCAATGACAAAAACAAACAATACAACAATTTTCAAAACAACAATTATCAAGAGTCCCGATTATCAGCTGTCGAACTTTCATCACCCTTGTAATCCTTCAATGACTGATGACTTAAATATATAAAAAATAGTTGAATTTCGCATCTCCCAAGTTCCCTGCCTAAATAATTTCAAAAACGGAACGCCACGGAGGGCTTTTTCTGAGAATCGGAGAAATGTAAAATAATTCATGATTTAATACCATGAACCTTGATTCATACAAGTTCTCAAAGAGCCTAAAAATAAATGTTACTTCTATGTTCAACACTGCTTTAAATATTGAATCGTAAGATCATTGTGATATCTAGATATCAAATTGTAACCTCGATTTCATTATCTAATTGCAAAAGAATTAATAATTCGTGTTTCCTATAAAAAGTCTCCACATGTTGAATCACCGTCTGAATACAAGTCTAAAACTGATTGAAACTGCGGCATGTCTTAGGTCAGTTCATTTCTTTCTTCCGCTGGATTCTGAATTAAAATCAAAGTCAATTTCGTTTCTCGAAACCTACTAAAACAGAGAAACATTGAATGTGACTACCTAACCTACGTGTGTAAAATAGTGCAATACATTCACAATTACAGCCAATCGAATAAATTGATTTTTTCATCAATTTTTTATCAACGACAAGGTAGCTGCTAAGTAAGTCGATAAGAGAATATCTAGAGAGTTGTAATGCTTTAATGGATGATGAAACTGTACTATTAAACAAACAAAAACACAGTTCTGAGCTCACCATTCGCTTCCACAAACTAGCGGTGAAAATCTGCTTGATTTCGTTCTGAAACGAATAAGAATAAAATGAATAGAAGCAGCTTTAACTTTAACAGATTCTCTCAGACCTACCATGTCGATCAGCTGATGAAACGCTATATCCAAGGAGACCCACGTAGCTCCAGTCGACATGTCTGCAGGGCGTACTGCTTTCTCATAATTCTGATCCTCGAACAGAAACTTGTATAGAGCGCTTTCTTTCTCCACCAAAGAAATTGCAGCCGACGGATAGGTGTAAGAAGCAGAGTCAGTCACATCTACAGTCACACAGAGTCCTACGGCGAGGATCAAGAGACAAATGCCTGGCCTGCACATGATCAAAACAATCCACTCTGTCACTTTGTCACAGTTCTGTGCAGGTATGAGGTAGGAAGAACAGTTGGACAAGCCTCTCCGTACTCCTGCCTATTCCACGCCACTTGCTTTGGTAACTGAGGAGATTGCGCAACAAAACCAATCAACGCTTTGAGATCATCAACAAACTGTGAGTCAAATATTTTTTCTGCTCATCATGCATAATGAAAGGCCATTGCTAAGTGCGATCTGAGAAGGCCAAACCAATGATTTCAGTGTATCTGCAGATTGTACCAGACGGACAATTAAGCGAAGGTCACCATGGGAAACAATAGCTGACGACCAAAAGCAATCACAAAGAGGAAAGTATAAAGCAATAACAGCAATAAGAGTTGCGAGTCTATTTTTTTATTACTGAAATTGGACGGTCTGACCCATAGAAATTGATAACAATGAAACCTCTAGAATGGAAGTAAAACTTCATGCAACACACTGTGGACGTGGAGGTAACTGGACGCAAGCGTGAAAATGATTCGAAAAAACTGACAATAAACAGACGCGGAAAAAAAGTTTTCGCGACATGATCAATTGAACCAATGAAATTTCAATCTCATAGAAATTGATGATATTATTGATTGACCTTAGGCATGCATGCAATTACTCGCGATACCTCTATTGAAGTCATTTGATTTTTAAACAGCTAATTTCGAAAACGTTGTGATATCTATGAAGTTAAGAAATCTAAATCAATTATAATTGCTCATGAACTGAGTTGAATGATGGCAGAAAAAATATTAAAATCAATGCTTTCGATGTTGATAACTACGAGTCACTTAGCCCGCTAAAGACGAGCGTGCTGCTTATGAAAACTCTCAATCCGAATGCTTTCCGGGTCAACGTTGACTCCGGAACAGCCAAAAAAGTGACCAAATCAAGGAAGAGATCAACAGGATTCTAATTATTCTACTCCCAACTTCGTAGGATAACAAGAACGCCCTCAAGTTGAGCTTGATCTTTTTTTGAAGAACTTCTTATGTTTGGAAATTGCTACGTGATTAATGGGTTAAATTTTGCTAAAGTTTTCGTGATAGTATGCATACTAGCAGCTATAAAATGATATTAACCCTTTGGCGAACAGAGCGTGCACACCACTTCACTCATGAATAGTCTGAAGTTACCAAAAGTAGCACAATTCATAATTCTTTGCTATCACTCATCATTTTTGAGTTTTTATAAGCTTACCATAAAGGTCACCAGAGATCCAAGACGATCGCAAGAAACTGTACAATTCTAATTTTATTAGAAAATTCATGACACTCGCACGCACGCATATATTTCACTAGCCATTGTACAATCTTCGGCTCTATCGGTACCTACCATGATATTTTCTTGATTTGCAAGCACCATGGGAACTATTTCAGGTAAATTGGGTAAAACGCTAATTAATGTAATTATGAAACATTCGGTGATATGTCCGCGAGAGCATTTAACTGTGTAATTGGACATCTGTATCCAATTGCAGTTTGCTTTGAAAAATTGTCGGAATTGAAGAGGTTTGGTATGAAATTCCATAAAGATTCAGCATAAGCGGAACTTGGTTCTGTGAATTAATAATTTGAGATTCTTCACAGATAGTTCGTTCTAAAAATACAAATTGTCTGAAGAAGCTTTTATATCGATCAACCTGCTACTCCAATAAAAAACTGAATAAAAACAAAGCTTAAAAATTCTCGAAAAAGAGGAACAAGATTTTACGATACAGGCCTACCTTATAATTTTACTCCAGGATCGGAAAATGCTATTAGTAGTTCCTTTTGGTATTTTTTTGATTCAAGATAAATGCTAGATTCGGTTACGTAAATACCATCCCATCGCATTTTCAAAATCCATATTAATCGATTATGAAAGGGGACATGTCAAAAAGAAAATGATTCGCTTTGAAGTGCTTTCGCATTTGCTATTTATCACTTTTAACAAATACGTGGTGAACTTGGTCATATCTTGGACTAAATAGATGTCGAGCCGTGACTGCGAGTGTCATCGAAATCCGCAAGGACATTCGGACAAAAACAACCACCAAAAAAGTCTATGCTAGCATTGCGATTTCGAGAATTATCTGCGTAATTCGATTTCGATTTCAGACTTTTTGACCTTCTCGCATTGTAATCAAATTTCAAAAGTAGTTTTCACTATTTATCGCAATGTAAAATTCCGACTTCAAGCATTATTTTCTTCACTTTCGCAATGCCTATGAAAAATGATCAATTTTGTAAGTCGTACTCAACTTTGATTACAGGCGAAGACCTTGAGTGATCATCCGCAGCTTCATGACAATCCCTAAAAAACGCAGTGTTTACGGCTTCAGAGTGTCCTTCGAAAGATGAATTACAAAATCTTAATCAAGCGAGTAATAAGTTTTAGCATGGCAGCCATGATAAGGGTTCGCTGGCAATTTAGTTTTGGTATCTATGAAAGGATTTAAAATCATGGCCCCACAGTTTGCTTCAGTTTTCATCAGAAGATCATAGACCCCGTCATATGAAAACAGCCTGACCAGACCGTTTCCAGTAAATTCATCATTTATACAGTACATGCATCATTTATTTGACTATGAAATCGTCAAGCTTTGTTTTGAAATGAATTTTAAAAATAGAAATCGAATAAAAGCACAGCATCTGGCACAGGCTGCACCTCAGATAAAGCACTGAATATACATTGAATCCTAGATATTTTACATGTAGGCATACTGTGCTCGGCTAGTGTGCATCAGTCTAAAACACAGTGTCTACGAACCATCTTGAAAATTTCCCGGTTTTCTCAGTCGGTGTAGGCTCAGTATCCTGGCTTTTTTTGCGGATGTTTTTCGAAAACCAATGCTTTTAAAGTAACTAGAATGCTCCTTTGAACAACCTGTTCTCCTCGCTGTAATGAGTGACGAGTAGCTTCCACAAACTAATGTAGGCCCCCTATTTAAATAAAACTCAGGCGATGCAAAAATGCTGTTTTTCAATAAAAAAGTTTGAAAAGAAGTTAAATGAAATGCTTTCAATAAAATCAGTGACAAGATGAACGTGAGAGGCACGCTTGTCGATACGTGTATAAAAGTGCAAAAAGTTTATTAGAACATCCAAAAACTTGACGCTGATTCGTAATGTTTGAGGAAAAGCGTCGACCAAAAGATCGACGCATGTCGCTCTCCTGCCCCCTCGATAGTCAATACCTGAATCCAAAAAAGGCACAGAGTTCTTGGCACCAAATATATTTCGGTCCTACGACCTTCTTCAGTGGTGATGTCACAAGAACTGAAATTTACAAGAAGCTGATGCAAATGACAAAGCTGATGCTTGTGACATCACCACTGAAGAAGGTCGTAGGACCGAAATATATTTGGTGTCAAGAACTCTGTGCCTTTTTTGGATTCAAGTATTGACTATCGAGGGGGCAGGAGAGCGACATGCGTCGATCTTTTGGTCGACGCTTTTCCCCAAACATTTCTTTTCTTGATCCGTCATCTTGTTGCTTCTTCTTCTCCTCGCTCCACTCTGTGCATCGCTGATTTGGGTTCCTCGCCATGCGAATCATGTTTTAAGAGATATCCATATCGTAATAATTCGGTCGCGCGCACTTCTTAATAAACAAATCTCTGAGCGTCTATAAGTGTGAGGACCTTTAAAATGAATGATTTCTGTCCGGATTCAAAACTCCCCTTGAGTTGCATTCATGGAACGATTTTTCCCGAAAAGTATTTTCTTTCAACCTGGAGCAATTACGATCGCTTATCACATCAGCTTCATGACCCTTGAACCATCTCAACTTGACACCCATCAATATGAGCCTCCAATGAAACTTCTGCCGCTTCGCATCCACCCTCCCGCTTAATCCACCGAGATGGGATTCATTGCCCATTCTGACCGAAGAAATATAATAAGTGACGTTAAAGGATATGAAACTGGCAGTTTCGACAGTACGGTGAAAACATTAAGGATACGACCCTGAAAACAATGATATTAATAATTCAGTTGCGGTTTGTATACTTCGCATGCTTGTCTGCTTTAGTAGTAGAATTATCGGTTCTCCCAGTTTTCCCCGATTAGTACCCTGTCACAACATGTAAAATTAGTGACGTACCATTCTGCTTGCTGTACGTCTGCGGGAAAAAGTAGCTCCATATGTCCAAACATCTAGGAATTTGTTTGCTATTTCTTTTTCCGAAAATAATTCTATTCGAAAGCAACACTATACTCAAGAACAGGCGTGTTGATCAGTTGCAACACGGACTATAATTGGGAGATACGCGAAAAATGATCCAAAATGTAGCGATTACTATCACGCCAATCAAAGCTTAATCTTATTAGGATATTTTTCGTGTATTAGAAAGTGCTAAGTGCTAACCTCAGAAACTCTGCTTTTTATGGAATGTCAAAACTCGTATCATCCTGGTATTTACTGAATTTTTGCATGAAGTGAACAATCAAAAAAGAAATACCATCCATATGCTTACCTATGCATTTGAGGGGAAAACCCTATACTATTTTCATCGTTCGCTAATTGTTTTTACGAATTTGGACATCATATTCACTCTTTCGAAAAGTCCGTTGATTAAAACCAAAAAGTCGCTCCGATTCTGATAATATACTTTCAATGATATCCTTAGTTGCTACTGCTGAAAATAACTGTTTAGAAATGAAATGAAAATTTACCTATCTTCAGAAATATCAAACTTTATTACATGCTCAAGCTTTCTCTCAAAATTACGAACAGCCCAGATAAAAGAAATTATATTTCGTCCCATGTACATTTCTACTGTTCCTCCTCACAGTTCAAAATAACAGAGAAAACAGTATTGATTATGTTTTCTTTTATCTCTTCACAAAGGTTGAAAGAACACCAAGTCAATTTGGGGATGATATCACACTCTTATTTTTTCGAAACGTTATCGACTGATTTGACGCATTTGGCCATTGTCTGTGAAGCCCGACTAATACAGTCGGTCATGTAGAAATCCCGTAGATGGCGAAGTGTGGGTATCAGTGGTCGAGGGGCGGCTTTCTGTTCATTCAACTGAAAGGCAAAAAGATCTTGTATCACAGTGGTTGATGACATGAGTGATCAATAATTATAATTCATAGCATTGCACTCATTGCATACATATTGACAATATCCAGTGCAATGCGAAGCATGAATTGGAGCAAATTCAAATATTTTTTACCCGGCTTGCGTCAAAATCCAGAATCTCTTAATTTATAATGTCTTATGTTCGGCCGACTGAGAGCATTTTTGTATTGATTACATGTAGTTGTGAATAATAAAGAATAATAGCTACTAGTAAAAAAGTGAAGTTGATAGCTAAGGACTTTACATTTCTACTTGTCGAATACCGTAATTGAATGTGCCTCAACTTTTATAGGTTTCCTACTTTTGCAATAAGCACAATGAGATAAAGTGAATATCACAACAGCATCTCGGAGGACAAATTACCAATAAAATAGTGTGATAAATATATCCATACTATTAAATAACAAAAAAACTAGTGAATTGGATACAATATTTTCTTGCAATAATTTTTGATAGAAATAAGAAGACAAAGTTAACATTTCGACCATTTTGTCGATGGCCACTTCAGGTGGTCGAAATTAGAAATATTAAGTTTGTCTTCTTATTTTTATAGAAGTTTTAATTCACATTCGCATCGCTCTTTTTTTAAATATAACGTTCCTATTTTCAAACACATCTTGATGTCACTGAAAACAATCCATTATCAATCTAAATTTGTAGATGTCTTGACCTAAGTTATTAATTTTGTAAGTGGTGGTAAAAGTCAAGAGTTCTGATATCATGCTTCAATTTGTTGTTAATGACGGTCAATGTGCTTTTGACCATCATCAGACTAACTGACCACAAATTCAAAATTCTCATTGACATGGTTATGGAAAATTAGCTTTAGAAATGTAGAAATCTTGCATAGAAATATCGTAATACATGCATGACATACATAGCAACCATGTATGAAAATAAGTTTAAGGAGTAGAAACATAAAATAATGCAGCAGGTAGTATAGAGCTACCTTTTCCCAATAGCTATCTGCCCCCACTCTTGTACACTTTTATTCCTTAAACTTATTTTCATACATGACTCGATATAAAATTTCTACATTTCAATACAAGGCGACCACGATTTTTAGAGCAAAATTTGAGAATATTTGTGCAGCGCAGTAACCTTGACTATACTTTTTTAAGTTAATTTGCCATTACCATGGCAACGAGAATTTTGAAGTTGTGGTCAGTCAGTCTGGTGATGGTCATTGCATATTGACAGCAATTAATTATAACAATATAAAGCTTAAAAATTAAAACTGCAAGACATCGCTGCGTTTCACTAATATCACTATACAAAATGCAATTCAACCAGCATTTCAAATCATCTTCGAAAATGTCTAAATGAAGATGCTGGTACACATCTTGAAATTCATTTTCACCCAAGTTTTGTCATGAAGCAGATTGAAAATCGTGTGAATGTTGAATCCTTAATCAAATATTGAAAATCTTTAACTAAGCCTAGCACTAATACAGAATATTCCATTGAGTGGAAGATTACCTTATCTTTCTTCTTCATTTTTCGTCTGTAGTTGAGAAAAACACCAGGAATTCAGTGTTTAACAGTGAAGATAAGGCATATAGATGCGATGCATTAGAATTTATTAGATTATCTACCGGTGTATTTATTACTTGAAAAATGTGAAAAACAAGGCGAAAGTATTCTACAAAAGCCGCGATTTGCATTACGAAGCTTATCACGAAAAGCGATGCCCTGGAGCCATCAACTTACCTTGGCCAAATCAACTGCCTGCTTGAAATAGTTGGCTTCTTCAACACGGTCAAGTTTGACGAGATGGGGAGCCACTTGTTCCATCCTCCTGCTTAGCTCCTGCCACGTGTCGTAGGGCAGGGTCATTTCAGCCACCTCGGAGAGGGCTCGAATCACTTTCCAATCCTCTCGGGCCATGCCGGGAGGGGAAACAGCCATCTGGGTGCGCTGTGCACGGCCCTCAGTATTCACGAATGTTGCTTGTTTCTCTGTGTAAGCAGCTCCTGGCAACACAGCGTCAGACATTATTGCGCCATTCTCTCCATGATGTCCAAGATAGACGACGAATGCATCCTGTGAAAAAATGAAGACATTGTGATGATGCTATTGTTCCACAGAACCCTCAGATAACCAAGGAGAAAATTTTCTACTCATGATCACCGCTGAGATCAATTCCGAGGGATGACAATGAATATCATACACTCGTACAATAGGTGACATTAGTCCAAGCATGTATTTCGATTTATTGATACTTCCTTCACATAAATTATCGCATCGCCTGGTCAAGGGATTCCATGGCTAGCAACTCTTATATCATTCCCCATTACATGAACTGCCATAATTTTCATTTTCTATGATTTTTGAAAATTGATTTGAAATTAGAGCTTTTTCGTGAGAGCAAAAATAGAGCGCGTTTTTAGGAACCACAAAAATCATCTTTCCATGAAAAATAGAGAAACTAGAAGGAATTCTCTCGGAATATCACATAAATGAGTTGTGCATCTGTAATTTCATGGAAAATATAACTAAACCTGGCGATAAAATTTTTCCTACAAAACATAACTAAACAAGTTTTCTGAAGTTTTACTTCTTAAACTGGTTGTTATACTTCGTTTGAAAAATATTCTGACGAAAACTTTTCAGAAAATACTTTATTGTCTTTTTTATCTGATCATTTATGCCGTAATCCTTGCTTGATGTTGTTATTGGTTTGTTGACCCAAACTAGAAAGAAAATACCATCGCGTTTCTCACATATTAATGAGATATTAATTTCTCACCCACATTCTTTTCAAGGCCAAATCAACAACGGTTGCCTAATTCTCTCGCAAAGTCTTATTGCAGAGGTCAAGAGAATATGTAACCAAATTAAAGATTTATGTTCTCTCCAACAAAGCGGTGGTCAACATTGTGAGGTGAGGCAGCGGACATATCAACAATCTAGATCCTGATCTAGAAAAACAAATCCATTCTCTCTTCTGAATTTGGCAGCTAGAATGCAACACCAAATTAACAGCAAACAAACTCTATAGGACGAAATTACTTTTATCCCATGCTACTATTTCATCAAAAATCGTAGTATGAAGGCACCACTGAAAAAATCATTTCTTAATAATAATTCAAATTATCTGATCCATTATAACTGAACGAACTAATTAATCCACATTATTTCAGAACACAGCAGCCAATTACCGTATTATGAAATAATATAAAATGCAGTAAAAATTATAACAGGTGATCATCATTCTACTATTCACAATGCAAAATAAATTCCCCTATAATTCCTGGTTATATATATATATGTTCAGTCACGTCCCGTTCATTAGATATTAACTCTCATGCACTCTGCGATTCTTCGTCTACCATGTCGAGTGTTGCAAAAATGACACAATCTGAATTATAAATAAATGAAGCGGATAAAAATCGAGAGATGAAAATTAACCCGATAACCATCATTTAAGTCGAATTGTTCCAATCGAATTATTAAGCGGCATAGAATTTGCCAAATGTGACTGAACATGCCACTGAATATATTATGTACTCTCAACCATTTCTGTACGCTGTCTATGCAACTGTGTCTTAACTTATTGGATATCTATCACAATGAAATGTTTTAAGAATCACTCGTCGTAGGAATCGATCCGAATTTACTAAAACATCAGAAGCCAATGACGCAACATGCTTTCTCATTAAAGAAATATATTCCCATTACATTACACTCGATATAAGGAATGAAAACCAAATCATCTTCCCAAACAACAGCATTTGAAGCTGGGACATTCCCATAACGACGTCTAAATGTTTAATAATTTTAATAAACTTATAGTTAATAAGACTTAAGGTTTGTCCTTAAGAGGACAGGTGGTGCGTTCCCACCGGCAGACATTAAACGTTCAAGGCGTGTCAAACTTTTGACTATCCTAGGACTACATTTTAGAGCCAAACTTGACGAGATCGGTGTGGAGGACCTTCCCACTAGTCCATTTTTCAATCAGCGCTTCTAAAGCGGGGCTGGACCTTACCCCTAATGGTCCTTTGACTTGTGATCCTCGACAAATGCATGAATGCATGAAGGTCTTTAAGCACAAAGACTTGGCGGATCTGATTGCGTGCCGGGCGGACCTTCCCGGGGGTCCATAACATAGCGCTATACGGGCTGGACTTCACCCTTAAGTGTACGAGATCGCTTAACAAGTGATCTCCTTGGTCAAAGTTTCAGGCTCGATTGATTAGGAACTTATATATAAACAGACACTTAGTAATCACCATGTCAACCCTATGGAGACCAGTAACGGACACAGTCCATTCATCACACTAAGGCAGTTAGCGATAAAAAAAAAACAACAACGTTAAAACAAGTAAAACAATAGCCAGTCGTCAGCAGGTACCCGCCTGGTCGCGTTTCGGCCCCTCTACCTGAACGCTCAAGCCCAGGCGGGCGGGGCCCCGCATAAACTTATATGCGGCTGGCATTCTAAAATCAATACAGTAATGATATGTGTAATAATAAGTAATACTGATAGTAATAGTAAAAACAAAAACAAAAACAGAAACACAGACACAAAAACTAGTACGAATTTTTAGAAACATCAGATGATAACTTGCTTTAACAAGTTGAGATCGTCGTATCTTCTATCAATTAGGCTATCGCGTCACGTAATAAGGATAGCAGAAAAACACCATGTTAATATTCATTAATAAACATGGTCACAGCACAAGTCTTCATGAGTGTGCTATCTCAAATAACTATTTTCATTTCTTGAGAAAAGAAATCTAAAAATCTAGAATCTTAGAAATGAATGAGAGTAAACAAACATGCTTTCCGATTTTTCCACTAAATTAATTTCAGATAAAGTAAAATAACCATAGGTGCTCACGTAATTATGTAACATTGCTCAGCTTTCATTTTGATTTGGGCGATGCCGTCTCATGCATTGAAAGCACAATATTCTCTTTTGCTTACCACAATTTAATGCGACCAAGAATATAAACATTATACTCGACCGAATCAACCGTCGCACTTACAGGCAGCTGAGTAAGTTAGCATGCAATCGCTCTAACAGCAATGACAGCATGTCACAGATGTAATAGCATACTGCAATTATTTACAAAACAACAAAAAACAGTTTGTAACATCATCTTTGCTTGTCTCACTTATTTCTTAGTACCGAAATAAGGTGAAAAACATTTGTGCTTATCTGTTATCAATCAAAGCATATTTGGTATTTACAAGCATTATTTTCGACGATCTCTTAGACCCTAGATTAAACCGCAATCACATTTATTAATAACTTGACAGCTTCAAAATGGTAGAAATCTTTATTAAAGAACTTTTTCGAATTCGATTGAACTTCAACAAGGATGAGACTCGCAATAGAATGATAAATCCGGAAAAATGGCATTAGAGGGGGCTTAAATGCATGAAATGTACAATTGGAATTTGCAATATTGATGAAATATTACGGAAAAATCCCGAAGTTTTTCAGTCCTAGTTTGTAAGATAAACAAAAATCGAGTAGTACTCATGGCATTCATTCGTAAATTCCTTGACAAATCAACTTTATTAGGAGTTTGTTGTCTGCATAAAACTTTATTCAAGCGAATCTAGCTTACGTATATGAACAACCACTATATATACAACCACGTATATTAACAGCACGAACTCATCATTCATAGCATAGAATGTACAATATACACTCATGTATAACAAAATACAATCGAACGCAGTGAAAATAATATGATTTCGAAAGAACTTACCACCAGTAGCGACTATTAGGTAGCATCAGATCAGCAATTGAAAATTTAATAAACAATACATTGATTTCGCATAATTTCAAAAGAAAACAAATGTCACTTTCTCAAATTTCGACATTTCAAAGCTTGTGTAGGGCCCTTCTATTCGTGCACATTTCCCCAAAATTGAGAAGTTCGGGTATGCAACCCAAAAAATGTAAAATTCTTATGTGTGAGGATACACTGAAAGTTGAAGCAAAGTAAAAAGTTTTGCTCTTCGATCGGTATCAGTTAAAAACAAAAAGGCCTATAGAGGCAGATAATGCGAGGACAAATTCAGGGTTCTCAGTGCTATTACTGGAGAATAATAGCGGAAATAACGGAAAAATTGGTTAAAAAAACGAGAAATGAAGGACAATTTTCGAAAAAGCGGAAATAACAGAACTATAGGTACCATGCATATTATTTCGTAAGCAAATCATACTTTACGCCAAGTATAAGAAAACTCGGATCTCATCTTACTCACCTGGCCAACTGCAGATCTGACAGCTTCAGTGGCTCCGTGTTGATCACCGGCTCCCAAAAGAAGAACAAATTTCGGAGACTTTCCTTTGAGACAATCAAGGCCAGCCTTGTAGCCAACATCCATAGCCGCAACCTATCGAATGGAAGAGCTAAGTTGAATATTACGACAATTTTTTTACTGAATTTTCACCCCTAGCACAGCTATGAGCCGTGAACGAAGCTAGGGGTTACTCAATGAAAAGTAAAAATTGCATTATTTTAAATAATAAAATTAAAAAAAACAGATCTTCTAATCTGATTCAGCTGTCCCTATCAGAAACCTATTCGCACGCCTCTTGAAAGTATCAAGATTGTATTGGTCAGGGAAAGTGGTCTGGGGAAGCTGATTCCAAAGCTGTGCCGTTCGAACAAAAAAGCTTTTCGAGCGACTCACAGTACGTGCGCGTTCTAAGCTCATATTATAGCATGTGAGTGCATTAGCTCTGCGTGTGCTTCTGGCGAAGATCTTAGGTTTGGGTACGCACTCATTTACTGCAGAGCTGCTTCTACCGAAATAGTACCTGTAGAAGAGACTGAATGAAGCAACATCCCGTCTGACGGAGAGCGGCTGCAACTTGCTAGCAAATTTTTCACCCATGAGATTCTTGACACGTTTCTCAACCCGTTCAAGGAGGTTAAGATGCGTTTGTGGGGCGCCTGCCCACAGATGACAACAATAATCCATCAGTGGACGAATAGTGGACTTGTAAAGACAGCAGACAGTCTGTGGTGGAAGATAGCTGCTGGCACGATAGAGACTACCAATGCGTTGAGCTGCCTGCTTGCTAATGGATTGGATGTACGGTTTCCATGACAAGTCTTTCGTAACCGCCAATCCAAGGAAGGAGATGGAATCTTGTTCTCTGATCCTATTATCTGACATCTTAATGCTATGATCATCATCTCCTTTAAGTCGTGAGTGCAGAATACTCTGAGTTTTTGAAGGATTGAAGGAAACAAGCCAATTGGCGCCCCATTCTGAGACCCTGCGTAAGTCTTCATTAAGAACGTCGCATAACTGCTGACGTTGCTGAGTGTTTTTAGCGAGTCGCTCATTGGAATTGAAGAGTGTTGTGTCATCTGCATACATCACCAATTTACTCACTGGGCAGTCTGGGAGGTCGTTGATGCACAGCAGAAAAAGAGTGGGTAATACGAATAAAGAAATTATCACCACGTCGCATTTTGTATTATACATTAAATGTCGATAGCATTGAACAAGGAATTTATTGATAAAATCTTCGGGTCATATGATACTTATCCCCTATGGCCAACAAAGCTAGCTACTTCTGTTTGACTTTTCTTATCGCATAAGTTGACTAATTACATTCTGTTATTATCAGAAAATCTTCTTTCAAGCAGTCCTAGTATGTAACAGTGCCAAATAATAAAATATATTTTCACTTGTAATTTGATGACAGCTTCAGGATTCATACAGAAGTCTCAATAAAGAATTCCAAAACTTTTCCAGGTTTTCAAGGATTTCCATGACCTGTATGAACCCTGAGCTCATTATGTGAGGTCGAAGTTACAAGCTTGAACATTTTCCCGGAATGTCCATACGAATCACGGACTCAGTCGGCACATAGTTCAATAAAATACTCATCTCCACATTTCAGCATTGACAAAAACAAATCTCTCAAACAACTCCAGGTAACGGATCAGATAAGCGATGAGCTATGAGTTTTTTAATAAGAAAACGTCACAAAAAAATCAGTGATTATTTAGTGCGATGATACAGGTCTTCACCGGGAGAAATAGTAAAGGAGAGCTCACCAGGAAATCCAATATAAAAAACATCTAAGTATTGCCAAGAATCAATTAGCCATGTTAAGAACTTTCGAAAACAAAATCTTTAGAACGAATGAAGATAGTTACAGATATCATTTTTGCAGTCATGTACGATGATGGGGAACAACTTTCAAATAATAAATTAAAAGAAGTAACTGAGAAGGACAAGTACAAAAAATAAGAGAAGCAAAGAAGGAACAGCTCTTTTACTTTGAAATTACTGAGTTCAACATGATCAATACAAATGCGAAAGTAATTCAATGACAAAGTCGATGAACGCTCACCTGACTGGCTACCCGATGTAAGATATTCAGAACGCGCCAGTTCTCGCCTTCCTCCATACCCATTCTAGCCTGCTGTGATAGTGCAGCTGCTGTTGAGTGAATTGAAGATGCATCTTCCGATTGGAGACTTTCTACACCAAGAATCAACATCGGCTTCTTTGCCGCTTTCCAGCGCTGCGAATATTAAAATTAATTCATCAATTTAAAAACTTCAAAATGGCAAGACAATTTTTTCATATCAGAATATGCAAGATACTTGATTATCAAAATGTCATTTGACTAACAGACATCACTCAACGCTACGAACCACACGACAAAGTCGAAAACGGATGGAAAACAACGAAAACACCAAAAGTAGAAATTCACATAAGGTTGTTCAATAGTGTGTGGTGATTCGTGATTGCATCCATCAATCATGATTGCAATCCATCAATCATGATGTAAGTATCTTGTTGATAGTAATAATGCTTAGTAAATAAACACATCCATTTGGTGTATGCGAAGTCTTTTTGCTAGTCTATTTGTTTCTATTTCCATAAGCTTTCGCCAATCCGTCCTTGTCAAAAGCATAATTGGGCTTTTGCGTATGTCAACATAGCAAATATAAAACATACAAAGTCATAGAGATACACAGAAAAATCTATGAAAGTACGGGTAGCCTACATATTAATTAATAAGCGATCAAACTCTCGAGTGCACGTCTATCCTCGTGTGAATTGATGGTCTTTCTTGATTGTTTTATTTGTTGAATGATAATGCTTTGAGATTGATAGGGCCATCGTGATGTCCAATTACGTTTGCTCGTATTTTCCATTTGTTTGATTCAGCAAAATACAAAATTATTTAGGCATTTGATAAACTGGCAACCACGGGCACAGCTCGTCCTCGACACTTGAAGATCTATTTCACTTGTTGTTTCTTTTCACTCGGCAGTTGAATGAATCTATTCAACAAGCTAAATGCAATCTATTTGGTCATATTTGAACCTCTTCAGTCGCTGCATCCATTATACTGTACATGCTTTGTCGTCGTGATACGTCATTTCAACAAAGTTCATGCCAGTCGAACGCAGCAGTGTGATTGCTCGAGACACTGGTGAACTTTCTATCGAGACGCAGACATAGTCTGATCGAGTATTCAGTCATTGTATTGCTGATGAATGTAACAGGATGTAGAAGTCCGAGAATTGCCGGTAAGTGTTAGATGAATGTATTTTTGACAAACTAATAGGAGTATTCCGAGAGATTATTTTCGTATAAATCTATTGTTGAGATCACCTGTAACCTGACTCTAAAAACATGCTTCTTAGAATGTCGTTTAATAGATAAAAACGGCGTTTATGTTCATGTCCATAATAAAGTACACTTGGACTGAGTATGGAGAAGATTTAACATCGCTTCGAACACGATTATGTCCATATGATAGCCTCATCATTGCTACGCAATTGATATAAAAGGTTATGGAGATAGTGTGGGGCTACGGTAGTGACACATTTTCATCTGATATTATACCCTGATATTGCATTATAATCTATATTACACACATACTACACCCAAAGATTGCATGTACATAGATTTACTGTTGATTGGGTTATAATTGTTATTTGCAATTTTTTAGAACGAATACGATTATTTTTCAACTTTATGGATTGGTCAGCGGTCAATGCATTTCTGCAATACTAACTATATTGTAGAAATTCTGATCTACTGTCCTTCAAGCAATATATTGCAGAAACTCTCCTATCGGCTGGCAACAACCCTGTTTTGTCACTGATGCCACTAGCGCGACTCCAATTCCTAGAAGATCTGGCGTCGCACAAATCATTTGCCTGTCTCTTTTAGCCTTCTTCAAGGAAGCTTCATGAGATGCCGAAATCCAGATTTCAAGAAAAGAACTTACCAGGTCAAAAGTGTACAACTTGCGATTTGTTTTTATGTATCAAACCCAACTCTGGCTGCTTAAAAGAACTTCATGCGGAGTAAAAGTACTTTTTGGAATATAAAATTGTTTTTCATGTAATATTTCATGTATTGGATACATATATTGAATCGCAAAGATCATTGCATGGTGTATACTACAAAAAAATTAAAAGCTATACAAAATTGTGATACTACAAAAAATTATGCTGCTTGCTAGTTCAGTCCATATGTACAATATAATGGAAACTCTGTATCTATGTTATCAAATAACATCGCAAAGATCATTGTATGGTGTATACTACAAAAAAATTAAAAGCTATACAAAATTGTGATATTACAAAAAATTATGCTGCTTGCTAGTTCAGTCCATATGTACGATATAATGGACACTCTGTATCTATGTTATCAAATAACATCTATAAATAGAACATCTTTTAAATTCTTTATCAACGTTAAAAAATGCAATTGCACACAAATAATGTATATTGGTTACTTTAAACAACATTGGAACTGAAGAGGTTAAGAAATGTTTTTGAACAGCATCATTATTCTTGAGTATCAGAGCAGTTAAGGATTATCGATCGATTTTGTCATTATGTTTTCAGCGAACTCATCTGAATGACTGATCTTAGCTTCATTAGCAATTTCTGAAGGCTATCATCACCCTCACAAGGAGAGTAACTTAAAACAATCAAGGTCTGCCATCAGACAATACAATGGAAAACACTGCCTTACTTTTCTCCGCTGCGATATACATTAAATCATACTGCTGTTCAATAATCAGTAGTAAAGAAACACTGCTGTTTGTCAATGTGTCTTGTGATCGTCATCTCCACGCACAACCGCCTCTGTAGCTCAGTGGTTAGAGCACTGGTCTTGTAAACCAGGGGTCGAGAGTTCGATCCTCTCCAGGGGCTTCATTTTGCCTCAATTTTTGCAATTTGCCATTTTGAAGCTGAACGCGTCCCTTCCCAAAATAACATGTGAGAATTCCCAAATGAATTGACCGAACGTGAATTATCACTGAAGTGTCATTCAATTAGTTAAAAAGAATTCTTTCTAGTCACAGCTGATCATAAAAAACGGAACATTTAAATTTCGCTGAAATTCTATCGATTCTCATGCCTTCCGGTCGTGTCGCACATCACTCGACAGCTTGCATTCTCAGTTTCAAAATGAGTAATGATAGACTTGTATCCGTTGCTGCATTTACTGAGAAGTGCTCAAGATACGAAAATCACTCAATTACAAATCGCAATCTGTCAAAAAGAAACTTGGGGAACTTTAACTTATAAAATAAAAAATCGTCTAAATTGAGGGAGAGCTATATTTTTGCTTACATCGCGGAAAATTTAATAATGAACCTCCCGTATAAGACAACGAAAGATCTGTTAAAAAAGAAAGCATTTGAGTGTGAGAATGAATTAGGCACGGGGAGAATGAGCATTTTCTGAGATCTCTTTTTACATGCTGTTCAACAAAATCACAAACCTTGTTGACCTTCGTTGGTCTCACATTTGATACATTTTATCAAATGTTCATGTTTGGTATCCTCAGAATCCTTGTGTTGCAAGGAATTCGAATATGCAAGTTATATTCATATAAGTTCAACAGCTCTTTTTCAATTTCTTCAATATTTTTTCCCATTACGGAATAAGTTCCCAATAAGCAAGGCAAACAATCTGCAGTCACTTGGAAGAACAAAGGCATGCCTTTACAAACTGTTGTTTTGAATATTCGTTCACTTTGTATGGTATTTGTGAACTTTTGGTCTTACAGCTTGGCTCTTTCTCTCCACCTTCATGGATTCTGCTCTCACGATGACCTTTTCTACTGTTCTTCTCTCCTGACATGACCAAACCATCGTAAACCTTCTCTGTCGAATTTATGTCACTGATGGTGAGACTTCCGCTCGATTTAGCTTCATTGAAATGGAAGCCAGCCGTCCTCCTAACAGCACTCGTTATTGTTGCAGCAGTGCTTCTATATTTCGTGAATGATGAACTCGCATTACAAAGTAGAGGAGTTCAGTTGAATTAAAAGTATGCAAATCAAAAGATATCGAAAGTTAAAATGGCAGAATGAGCTTTAAGTTCACGTGTCTGATCATAGAAGGAAAAACGGAATGGGCATGCAAGTGAGTTCTGAAGTGAAAAGCCTGAAATTTCTGCAAATACTGAAGGATATAAGGAAAAGAGGTAGCGGAGACCCTGCCGGAATTTTGTATTTTCAAGGAGCACCAGAAAGAATAAAATAAGGAGCACATTGAGCAGATTTACTGTGGCCCCACGGAATTCCGCGGAAAATGCGCATCCCTGATAGCAAAATCGACTCGTTTTCAGTTTAGAGAATTTATTCCATTAAGAGAAAACGGTGGCTTCCTTTAGTCATCCGTTTTCGATTATGTTCTATCACATGATTAGCCAAAGTTCCCTAAAGGCACTTTTTTATTACGAGTACGACTGCAATTGAAGTAGATACAAAAAATATTACACAAGCACTGCACCGGCACGTGTAGCTGTATTTGGCTTACCTTGGAAAATGGATGGGAACCTGACAGTAAGTCTTGTAATACTTTCGTATCCGTGCCAAGATGCTGAAATAAAGAGCAAATTATTCAAGAACGCCCCTTTAAAACTATATACGAGTAAAAAACGTTGCTATTGAGGGTAAAAGCAAATTTTTCATCAAAAGAAGAAATTGAGGCGTTGTGCAGTGTTCTAACACATGAATGGCAATTACATTTGAAAAACGTTGGCCAAATTTACTGGCATCCACTAAAATCGGGTGGTGAAAATGACGTTTACTTTAACCAGGGTAACTCAATTTCAACTTCTGAAAATATTACGAAATTTAATATAATACCCTCATCCGATAGGAAATGATTAGGATTATATAAAATAATACGTTAGAATTTGGGTGGATTTTATTTTTGCCGAAAAGAAAATTCAATAAGGACTTCTATCTTGATACATACCCTCAAAATTAAAGCTTGTTTCAGTCAAGCATTGTAGGTTTCGACATACTCTAATAATACGCTATATTCATTGTAATCTGTGCGTGTCTTCTATGTCATCGAATCGATGAGCACAAGTGAAGAACAAACACTATTCCGCTTGATCCATCGACTTGATTTGACTGATCGTCGATGAATGAGAAGCTAACGTGATCGTCATTGAACTCTTTCATTCACATTAAATGTTTCTAAAGAAAGTTAAGAAATTTTCTTAGAGGAAATTTGGATAACTAAAAATCTGGCAACCCGAACTGGTGGTCTACTGACATGATGCTGATTTTATCACATACACAGTTCCGATCATCTATGTAACACACTCCTAAAACTGATCATGCTCAAGCAATTAAAGATTTGTCCATCTCCATGTTTTTCCGCATTTGGTGATTTGGCAATGAACAAGCGCCAAAGGTCAATGCCGAAGAGTAACATAAGAGACTGAGTTATTCATATAGCGCAGCTATGACACAGAATTCCCGACAGTATGAGATATCTGCTCTAGAACTGCGCATAAATAAATCATATACGGCCGTATACAACTTTTCTACACACACGGGGCACATGCACTATATTTTCGTATACATAACACACTATAAGCCATAAATGTGAAACGCAGACACTAGACGGATTTCTTTGAATAATTTGTTAAATTGGTAGACAGAGCTAGCTGCAGGAGGAACCAGACTACTTCAGTGATTATCAGATACAACGAAGCCGTCAACGACATACATTTTAGCGTCATTTGGACTTGTCACATGGCCCCTTTGCAATGCATTTTTATTTCATTTACTATTGATCATTGCTACTAATAGGAATCCGGTTTCATCGATGCTATTTTATTTTCATTAAACAAATGATGCTACTCACTTCGTACTCATAAGTCAAATCAACCTTTTCTCCAATCATAGCAACGTCCAACTCATTATGAATCCAGCTGAAATGAAGAAAATTTGTACCGTCAATTCAGTTTTCGACTATTAACGATGTAACTGCCTAACAGTGAATTTCAGATGGGTCGATATTCTGAGTGAGACCTCCACACTTGCAATCTGTAATGCATATTATATATGCCTAAATTAATGTACTTTCATGTACTTGATGCTTAGAGTTTCTGTGAGACATTTCTTATGACGAATGAAGTAATGCCTATGGATATAAATTTTTCCTGAAAATGCAAAAAATAATCCTTCTCTTGATATACAGAAATAAGACTAGTGTATTGAAAATCTGTGATTCAATTTTACAATGTTTAGGACTTCTTAAGACTTCTTATTGACGATTTCATGACTTAGGGCCTATGGTTTCTATGCAATCCTTTCCGATAATTTTCCAGTTTCTATGTGATAATCCCGACAACAATGAAAATGCCAAACATACTAATTAATGAAAATGAATACTTTTTTGAATTTCCACTTGCTATCAATCTCGAAATTAAATGTTGCTATTTTGATGAAAAAATGAGCCCGAAAGGGGCTGGCTCCTTGTTGTCAAATTTTACAAATACTATGCTCATCAATATTGAAATCTCAAATTTCTAATATATTTGAAAAAAACATCTCTATACTCTATACATTTTTTATTACTTTTAGGCCGGTTTTGAGTTTATGGACTTCTGTGATTAGAATTCTCAACCGTGGCTTTAACTAGATGGCATTAAAAATTTTAATTTGCTTTTTTGTATTTACTCACCATTTACGAAGTCTAGCATTGAGTAAGGGTGCCTCATAACGCGGATTGGTTCCGACTAGCAGAACTAGGTCTGCTTCTTCAATACCAGCGATGCGAGAATTCATGAGGTAGTTCGATCGGAAATCACTTCCACTACCAGTCATTGGGAATTGCTCCTCTGTGCATACGAGTTCACTATTTATCCGATTAGCTAAATCTTTGGCCACGACCAGTGCCTCAGCGTCCACGAATGGCCCAGCAATCACTGCAATCCCATCCTCCTTTGTCTGAAATAAAATAAGGAACATCGCTTTGATTTGACCATTGACACTTATATTTCCGAACAGAGACTGAGTCATATATGCTTAGGTTTGAATAGCGGATGGACCCAGATTCAAATGATCTTTCATTTATTTATATTTTTCAAAATGCTACCGTCGAACGTTTTCGCCTAGTGTCCACTAGTCATGCTCACGACAAATTAACAAAGAAGGCAAAGACAGGTCTTCGCCAATTTGTCGTGAACATGGCCAGTGGACGCTAGCCGAAAACGTTCGACAGTAACATTTTGAAAAATATAAATAACTGAAAAATCACTTGAATCTGGGTCCATCCGCTATTCAAAACTGACACATATCGCGTAATTCAAAGTTAGCCGACGTTGTGTATAACTGGCAAAAACTTCAAAACTACTGAGACAGAAACAATCAAGATTTGTCCATCTCCATGCTTTTCCGCATTTAGATATTTGGCAATGAACAAGCGCCAAAAGTCAATGCCGAAGAGTAACATAAGAGACTGAGTTATTCATATAGCGCAGCTATGACACAGAATTCCCGACAGTATGAGATATCTGCTCTAGAACTGCGCATAAATAAATCATATACGGCCGTATACAACTTTTCTACACACACGGGGCACATGCACTATAATAAATCATATACTGCAATATACGACTCTTTCTACTACACCTATACGCCCACACTTACCGGGCACGCATTTTGGCATGTACTATATCTTCGTTCGTAAATTGCATTATAAACCATAAAATAAGAAAAGAGAAAACTTGGCGGAATCTTTTGAATTATGCTAATTTGGTAAATAGCTGTAGGGTAAAGCGTCTAAACATTGATAATAATTTGAACCCTCCGCATCTCGTTTAAATTATAGTTACCAATCAAAACAGATTTTCCTGAGGTTTTATAAACTAAGTGGTGGTTAACCTGTGAGTTGTCTCTGTGGCACTGTGGTTAAGTGCTTGGCCTAGCGATCTTTCGGTCCAGAGGTCGAGCCCCGAAAGTGTCATTGGAAGTAGTCAGGAAGGGCATCCGGACTAAAAGATCACAACGTAAGTCTGACTGTGTCAGCACCGTCCAAGCCCCCAGTAAAGGAGAGTAGTGAAGTTAAACCATCCGGTTTAAATTTCAAATTTAAGACTACGATACTTTTTGTCTACTACTTCATTTTAAGGACCCACAAGTCGCTTGAACCAAATCTGAACATTATACCAATACAACTACGAATTTTTTGGCCTACAACTGACATCAAAATAGGGTGCACAACTATGTGATGTGACACCACAAGAGTGGTCCGCGTCCAGCTTGATCCCTTTCTTTTACCACCATCAACTTTGTCGAATGCCTGACCTGTGACCCGAAGGAACCACGAGCCATTTCTAACTAAGATTGAGATTGGCAATGGCAAAATGAAAAATGATCGCGAATAGTGCGTTAGTAAACATTTCTCATTAAGCATGTAATTTCACTAACTAGATGATGTGGCAGGAATTATCATCACCCAAGATCAGTATATTCTAACTACTATCAGTTTCAAAATATGACAAATATGTTCTAGACGTAGCTAATATGGGCCATAAGTCACTTCCCAAATCATTTCTGTTGTAAAAATAGCACGCAGTAGGAGTCATGACAAACTTTTTTATTTTACCTTTCGACATGCTAGCAGGTAAGGATAGACAAGCCTGCAGTCGTCGTCTTAGTAGGGGTTCGGAAGACTTACAGTCATTCTGCTGATTTCCATTAATCCTCAGAGACCTGAGGGGGGTCCAGTAGACCCCGTAGCCATATTTTTCTACTTTACTTTTTCTGCTGAGGATATGGCAACCGCTCATGCCCATGTAAAATCAACAGTTTTGAAGTGATACTGCATGTGCAATTTCATTTCAATTGAATAAATAGAAGTATGGTAGATAGGCCAATGAGGTCCACTGGACCCCCCCTCAGGTCCAGAAATGTCCTCAAGTGTAGAAATTCCCATAACAAAATTTTTACTGTCAGATGAAAAATGATTTGGTGCATGTCCACGATGGTCCATAATGAGTGAAATTCACTTATTCAATGTTAACATCATGCTCGTACACGTGCGTCATGTTATAAGATCTCAAAATGTGAATATTTTGTTTCCGCGCATGATCGTGCATGACTGATTGGCACACATGAACAAATCAGCATAAATCAATGTTCAAAGTGAAAGCTATCATGTATTTACAGTTCGACACTAAAAACAGAATGTTTGGTAAAGTTTTCACAGCAGTAATTGACGAGTTTGAGATCTCCACAGTTGTTTTGAGGGTCTTAAAATGCAGCAATTATGGCTCAGCTAAGGCCTATTTCCGATTAGTATGGAAAAAGTTAAAAAAATGGCCTAATGCAAGGGTTATGCTGCATGCAATAAATCATCATTCAAGTCATATGCATGAATTTGCCGTGAATATAGTATTCTCTCTCTCTCTCTCAAAATCAACTATCTGAGGATTTATGGTGACAGAAAACATCGTAAAACCGACTCCTAGTATAACTGATACTGTGCTAAATGTCGCTGAATTACAAAAACACCACATTTTTGCATGTGCTTGCTGGGAGGGCTGAAAGACACTCAAAGGATTAATTATATCGACCTGCCACACGCAAACATCATTGTATTACTTAAGACAACTTTCCTAATGATTTGATATCGATTTAAGCAGATAAACTAAGAATTTGTAAAAGGACCCCCTCATGTCTCAGAGGATGTGAAAAAGCTCATGTCTCTGAGGGTTAAACATTAAATAACTGACAAACATCATTTGTTGTATAAACTCATTAAGCTGACAATCCATCGAATTGTCTCACCTTAGCAGCTGCCAACTTGTGAGCAATTGTTACTAGGGCTTTCTCCCAGCCAGCAGGTTCCAACTGTCCTCGTTCGTTCTTGAGCATCGGTTCAGTCAGTCGTTGTCTTGCCAAACCATCGTAAGAGAATCTTGCTTTATCAGACAACCATTCTTCATTGATTTCCTCATGCACGCGTGGGATAATTCGCATCACCTGGTTTGTCCTCATGCTCACCACGATATTGGAGCCCAGAGCGTCCATCACATCGATAGAATCAATGCGACGCGTCTCCCACGGTCGTGCTGTGAAAGCGTAGGGCTTGGATGTGAGTGCACCAACCGGACACAGATCGATGACATTCCCTGATAGTTCGGATTGGAACAGCTTCTCAACATACGTTCCGATTTGCATATCATTGCCACGACCAGTGGTTCCCAAGTCGTCAACACCGGCAACCTCGCTGGCGAAACTACAAGTCAATTTATTCGGATCAATTTCAATTGATTATATAAAGAAAACTGAATGGTCAGAAAGTAATGCATGGGTTATTCCTGAGTCTACATACGTTTTGAGTAAAAGAGATGCGATTCATGACCTATGCTATCTTCAGGTCCAATTCTGAACAACAGTTGCAACAAGCAAAGTGGACTGATGAATATCAAACAGGTTCATTCACTTCAAAGTTCGGAACTTGTACAATAAGAAAGAAGGCAATCAGTGCATTTCAGGAAACATGTATCTTGACTAATTCTGTGCATTCAATGCAAAATTTCAATTTTAAGTCAATAAATACATGTACAGCTTTATGAGGAAATAATTCTTGAATAATCAAATACACTAGCACAAAAATTCCTATTGACGGCAAGAATTTATCAATAAGGATTTGCCGCTTTTTTGGAGTCTCCGTAGCACAGGGGTTAAGTGCTTCGGCTAACGAGTTTCAGGCAGGAAGGACATCCTGACTAAAAGTGCAACACTGGTCGACAAAGTCTATGTCAGCACCGTTAAAGTTTCCAGAATGGGGGAGTAGGACTTGACGTTGCAGCTTCAATAGCAATTAATTTCTTTCATGCGTACAACTTTCGCAGTTCTCCCTACATCATCAGGTACAATATTTTAGAGTGGGTGATGCACGCAAATTGTGTGTTCTTAAAACATATCACAAGATTCAAGCATTGAAAATTGAAAGATTGCATTTATAACTACCGATGTAGTGATAACTGCGTGATGTTGTACAAATACAAAAAAATGTTAATTATTATTAAAGCAGCAACTGGATGATCAGCATCAATTCATAGTAACTCTTGGGACATAACGAGCATGGAGAAATAAAAGCAGCAGATTATCCACGAACTCTAACGATGTCCGTGTTTTGCTTGAGTTGATGGACTTAAAGGTCACACTCAGCGCGAGACTCAGCATAATTTTAAATTACTTAATGCTGCATCCTCAACTGATTTGCCGAATTACCAGCGTTATTACATAAAACTGATATCTGATTGATAGGATGAAATTTGGGTTAGGTGGGCCACAAAATGGCAATTTCAAATCAAGCTGATTTTTCAATGCAATGCTGCTGATAGAAAAGAACAGCTGGCAGATGAGTCAGTTGTTGCAGTGTTATATACAGAACTTTTATTTAAACTGCAGGCTGCAATTGAAGTATAGTGAGAACTGTTATGAAATATCTTCTGAAACACGCTCTGATTCGATTAGCATGCACATTTTGTGGAATAGTCAAGTAGGTAACATATAAGCATTTTATTTTCTTTATAGAAATATATTTCGACCATTAACCACAGTCATTCTCTAAAGAACTGTTAGATAAAAATGCCATCGAACAGTGAGAAGCAAAAAGGATGCAAAAATTTAAACATCAGTAAGATAAATAAGGTATGATTCGGTGTCATGAGGTATTTGATGTGCTAGCTACTTGACTCCAACAAAAAAGCTGAACATATTGATCTCCCAGCTCCTTTTTTTCAATTGGATCTATGTCCATATTATTCAATAGTTCACGGTTATGTTAGATCCCTCCCCTCATCACCCAAACATACTGATACTCACCGAACACATCGCGTGCAGTGGATGCAGCGCGTCATAATCGTCTTCACCAGAGGACCGATGTTCTTATCCTCCACCGCTCTGAAAAATGTTGAGAATGCAAACTACACAAGTCAACTGAATGCCATTCCCATCGCACTTACCGCTTCCCGCCGAAAGAGTTGTCCGTAAACCGCGAACGGTCTGAACCGAAATTCATTGACTGATCTTGCAAATCGCATTCACCTCCCTGATCACAGATTGGACAATCCAAGGGATGGTTGACAAGAAGAAATTCCATCACTCCTTCTCGTGCCTTTCGGGACACTGGAGAGTCCGTCTTCACACGCATGCCCTTCATGATAGGCATAGCACAGGAGGCTTGAGGTTTCACAGCTTTTTCGATCTCGACCAGACACATGCGACAATTGCCAGCGATCGATAGACGCTCGTGATAACAAAATCTAACAAAAATTAAAAGAATGAATCATAATTCAAATTATCCCAATGTCTGAGTATACTACTTATGAAAATATCAACAATTACTATTGCTATTTCCATCATCGCTGGAACATGTGGTTCTTCTATTCTCCATCCCCCCTCCCACATTTTTCAATTTTCCAATTTCAAATTTCGTCAAACTTAGTCACATGGATTTAGAATACAGTTGATCTGTCACTGAGTCATACCACCCTGGGATGAAGGATTGGTATCTTGGATACTCATTTAGAATACAAGATACAGCTGTGATCATGAAATTCGTGGGATTGGTGTCTACTATGAACGACAAAGCAAGTGCAACACACCACGCTTTTGCGACTGCACTTAGGAGCAAGAGAAGATCGTTGACGATGCAACACTCGCCGATGTCATTAACAAAAATGTGAGGGAGGGGAGAATAGAAGTACCGAAAATATTCAACGTTTCATCTAAGCCACATAATGTTAAAAAGGGTGTGAATGGACACATAGTTGACCAGTAGTCGGGAGATCATTTTATCATCAAAAGTAAGTTATAAGAAAACTCCCCAAAGTTTTGGTCGATAGTCTCTTAAATTAGAAGTAAAGTCAGACGGGCCTTCGGCGTCCAGTGCCTTCAAACGGTCGATGGTTACCAATAAATGGTTTAACAATGAAGGATTCTAATAATACTTGAAAAAATCCTATCATCTTTGGGAACGGCCTCATAATTATACCATCTACGGGTATATCTCGTTTATAGATATCGAAAGAGAATGACAGCTATTAAGTCAATACAAGACACCAACACCCTTGATTCCCCGACCGCACTCGCCTGACCTAGGAATCGAACCGAAGTCCGCGGTGGAGACGAGCTCGCACCTTCTTCACTAGGCCACGCTGACGGTTCAAAAGGAATGTGAGTGAAGGCAGAAGTCATCTCTAAGTGATATCGACAGCATATTGTCCAATTATTATTGACAGAACGCTAACAGCGTTCATATTGTAGCGAGACAGCATATCAGCATGTCATACGACTACGTCACAGTGTAGATTGATAGATTTTAGAATGTGAGTTGTATTTATTGGTTGGCTTACTTAGGGTTTGTTCCCCTATCGAGCTCATAAATATTAAAGCAAATGAGGGAGAGAAGTGCGTCCCCATTGGACAACTGTTCACTAGCAAGAAAATTTTATCTTTTCTGTAATTTAATAGTTGTAGGATGTGAATTTTAGCATATTTATTATGTCCTCAACCACAAATCCATAATTATTTATTTAGTGCCAATGTTTGATGGCAAACTTTTGAAAAGCCTCAAGACCTTCATTAATAGTGATACTCAGGTACAAATTCGGAACATCTGGTGAGATGAAAACTTCCTCTGAGCTATTGAAATTTTGACAAACTTTCTAAAATCGTAATCAAGATTGAGAACTATCTACATGAGCAGGAACCTTTTTACAAGTTGATTCAAAACAATGCTGGTCAATATATAATATAGCCAATAGAAAGAGATTCAATATAATCTCTTTAATCCTTATATACATGCACCAGACAGTCAATCTTTTGAGCAGATGTGTTGGTAACTTCAGCGCTAGGTTTAAAAGGAAAGAAGATATTTTCCTTTTCTTTATGATCTTTTACCGAAACGTGAAATTTAGCCGGACTACTACCCGACCTTATGAGACTTTTATGGTCAATATTTTCTTTATCTTGACATTTAGCTCTGACTAGCTTGTTAGCCTGATTTTCTATTGAGTTATTTTTTATATACTTCTTAATTTATATGTGGAGTTATCTTGCAATATCTTTTCAGTCCGTTGTAACTATTCGATTGGTTTTATCCGACGAAATAGTCGCTAAATCGCCATGTTTTCAAAAAATTTGCTAGTTTTTATTAGCCAATTATTCTATTGACACTAGTTTTTGAATATCTTGATATTTTTCGTTTCTTCATCTCAAGCTTTTCCGGCTTTGTGTTGAAAGAGCTTAATGTTATTCTCTGGATCTTCATTTAAGGGTGGCAAACTTACAACATTTTTTCAAAGCAAATTTATAATTTTTGGTTATTATAGCTATTCTCACCGTTGTCGTTAAAGCGATGAAATCATCTCAATTTTTGAGAGAAACAGTTGAAGGTAATTACATAGGTATGCACAAAATTGCCATCAATCTCATGACGTAAACGTCTTTGGAGATCGAAATATTTGTTTAATTAGTAATGCGATTATTTGCCTCATAGTCAGTAAGTTGATGAGAGGGGACACCCTTGTCAAACAACAGGTCATCTACATGCGTAAAATTAAAATGACACGTGTAGCGGCTACACGGAACTGAAAATTGTCCACCAATGCCATTTTTTGGAATGACGAGTGTGAATATCTCTCCACCTTCTTTGATAGTTTGATCAATCAGATTTAAAAATTGATTGCAGTATCGAAGGGTTGCTTTACACGGTTGAGGTATTCATAGGATACATCTAGGTTGAGAGAATAGGACTTTATCTTGACTTTGTCATGCTTTCTCTGAGCAGCTCCAGCTTGAGGGACACAGACTTTCTATCCAGTGTGCTGCCGTTCTCTACATCCAGTTTGGTAAGCGCACTGAGCTTTCCACGAACCTTGGGATGACTTTTAACAAGAGGCAATATAGTAAAAACTATAGAGCAGTATACTCGTACTTGTTCGACCATTAAATATGCCGGTTTCTGTCGATCACATGGGCTTCCTCCGGTAACTCCTTGGCTGAGACAGATCTCAAAGTCTGTCGGATAGGGATTATCTTTCTGTCTCAACAATAGCGGGTGAATCATCAAACCTGTCACTGTAATAATTCAACTGGACTGATGAGACTAAAAAAGCAGAAAATCATCACTTGACGAATTCGATGAGTGATTCCATACTGACAAATTGCCTTTGTTATTTTACAGTATATTACATACTCGTGACGGTGAGTAAATTAGCGCTGTTAAGAGGACTTATTCTATCAATTGAATATGCCTACGTGACTTTCGTGTAAATTAAGATGCAGCTTTGACCAAGGAATGAATGAAAAATGACCAAGGGATGAAAGGAGTTAATTTTTGTCAAGCAGGACGTAAATTTGAACAACTTCCTTTAGAAATTGATAACCGATGCAGATTGTGTTACAGACATCAAAGGAAATTTCTGCCAAATGCAACATTAATTAACATCATGGAAAATAAAGCAACGAACTATCTGTACACGAAAATGAGAATAAAGGACGATGAAAATGTCATAAACAATCGCAATGGAGGGGCCTCGAATGCGTGAAATTTGCAATTAGCATAAAAAGCAGCTTTGCTTTGCAAAAATGAGAATGCTTTGCGTCAAAATGAGAACAGCGACCATGGATTAAGTGGATTCTCAAGCTATAATTCGCCGTCCAAAAAGCTAGCAAATTTCACAACTTAATTCAATTTTGAGCCTATTTCACGATTTTAGCGAATATATGATGAGTTAGAATGTAGATGATTGTAATTACTCACCGGGGTATTTCGACACCAGCTAAAGCACATGCTTGCAATACTGTCATTCCAGGCTCACAATACACGGGTTTGCCATCGACGAACACCTCAATCAGATCACTGTTAGCACTAAGCGACCGGGTCGCTGGTCGAGAACAACCTGGAAAATGTGATGATGTTCAAACATGCTTTTCATTGATATGATCAAATACATGCATGTACGGATGGGGGTATGGAGTGCAACTCATACATTAAAAGGTGTGAAGGAAATATGAGCAGAAGTGTGCATGTAGTACAACAACCAGTACTCCTATCTGATGAACTGCTTGCATGCTTTTTTAATATCATTCATCACAGCAAAACCATCATGATGGACTTACTTATCATGATGGGTTATTAAAAATTAACGACTTATATTTAAAAAACCTGTACATCTATTGAATTAATGTTAATTGAAATTTCCCGTTTGAATTTTTCCACCAAATTCAGGTATGCCTAACACCCAATTTACAGAGACACAAGTATACAGGAAAAAATCGAGCTATATCAATAAGTAACGATCCGATTCCAACTTAATTTAAATCGTTACTAAGGGCGTGGATAAAATCAAAAAGTGCAACGATTTCGTCAAATAAGTTTTTGTTGACCTTAAGAGTCCTGACTTAGCCTTTTGAGTACAACTTTCAAGTCACTTAGCTTAAACAATCCTAGCCTAAATGCAACATGAGCTATATGAAAACACCCTCATACAAGATGACTATGTCGGTGATTGCTCAATTTCAAAATTTCGGAGAGACTGATGACCTTTTATTCGGTGAGATTTTTTACATTAGGTCTCCGAAAAAATCAGGACATCTGATTTTTAAGTGCCTTCATTTTTGGATTACAACATATTTATTATTACGGATATATGCTAATAGATTTACCGGTATTTTCCATCATATGCATATCAAAGGGGCTATCGAGTGATGAACAATAATTCCGAAAAGGACAAAGCGAAGATACATTTCGTGCATTGTTTTTGTTCTTGAAAATTTATTGCATTATTGGAGGACATCAGAAGCCATCTAACCCGACATTTACATAAACAGCATCACACAATATATATTTACATAGTTTAATATATAATAGTGGGCCTAGACGTAGATTTTATGTCATAAGATAGGAATGCAGGATCACACTGCAGGATATGCCTATTAATTTAAGAACAACATAAACTATAAGTATAAGATGTAAGTCTACTAGCTATTGTGTAATTCTAGAAGGCCTATCATAATTCTTGCGAGTATTAACTTCTTGTGAACTGGCAATTTGGTATAATTGCCGTTATCGTCTAATTACAAAAGTACATTTTCATTTCAGCTATTAAACAAGGAGCTCCGAGAACTGATCTTGCCATAACAATCGTCTAGGCTGTGTCTAAAAGCCCATCAAATGAATTTAAGAACTGATTTTTTCGTAAACGCAATTTCTCCGAGAATCTGCAGCCCAAAAAATCACATGAAGTCAAATTTTCACGAGTTATACTATATAGTGGCTAAACTACAGTTGGTATGAGTGACCCAGTTCCTAAATTAAGATAGCGTCTGTATATAATGACGGCACAAGTTTTGGGATCGGGGCATTTGCTTTGTTGAAACATTTTGATTGAAAGAAGCTGAAATATTTTTTTTAATTTTTCGGTGAATTAGGTACAAATTATAAGATACATTATACAACAACATTTAAAGATATATTACATTTTTGGTCCTTTTCTTTATATTGAAAGAATCGGTATTCTTATATGTATTGCGCATTCCATGGATGCGGCAACGGAAAGTGGAACGTGTCAACGGCGGCCCCAGCGGAAGTTCATGTTTTAAGGAAACCCCCAAATAGAAAAAATCAAGTAATGCAGTAGGCTGACTAATTAGTGCTGCCCCCCCGCGGATTTCCGCGGATCCGAGGAAAATTCTCATCCTTGGTATTCTTTAGCAGCATTATGGTCCTCCCAGCCTCTGTCATATCACACATAGAATATAGCTCTCCCCTACTTCGGACTGGTGCAACGAATGTCTGTTTGCTTGACTTACTGCATGCTTATGACTTTATTGATCAGGACGAATCCATGAGACTACTAGTGCATGTATTTTATTGTGTGACACATTGAGATATAAAAATATAATGAAAACGTTTTTATTCCTCACTGTTTGTGATATGGAAAATGGCTTAAAATGAAATATACTGTTAAAGAATGATGTTGTTGACATCATGCATACATTAAGGGTAACTTACTATAACTTCCCAAAGGACGAAAAATCCTAAGGAGTCTGGAATTCAGCATGATGTTCAACCTGTAAGAAAAACAAATTGCTCAATATTAAAATCGGAACAAACTCTTGTGAAAAATATCATTGGGTTTATAATGTTAACTAATTTTGTCAAATATGAAGCCATGGTAAGCTAATACAATTCAGTAATCCAAAAGATGTCAATTCCTTAACTCTGCGGAAGTCAGCTTCCCATCTTTCAGCAATATAATCAATCTCATTTTTTTAATTTATGAATAACATTTAACGATAGAGCAAACTTCATTTGGTGTTCACCTGGCGCATGAATCACTTGAAAACAATTATCTGTACAGGAGGTCATCAATAACGAATTATATCAGAAAAAAGCGGCAAACAGAGGGATCCAATAAAATAGGAAGATTTTTCTTTACAAATGCAGCACTTTACTGAATTATTCGCGGCGAAAGAATGACTTAATGAGCACAGGAATTAACTTCCCAGAAGCAATAAGAACAAAGCGATGTAGTTTTGAGAGGAACCGGGACAAAGGTCTATACTGTCACAGGATAATCATCAACGAAAAAAGTTGTAGTTGGAGCCGAAGCCTTTCAAAAATTTGACGGCTCCGCAGGCCTCTTTATACCATGACAATTGCTTATTCAAACCGCGTTTGCTCATCCCGATCCTTCGCATGAGCCTTCGAATTTATCTTTAAATATTTGCTCTGCTCTTTTTTTCAACTTCATCTTTACTGACAAAAATATTTAACACACGGTTATGTTCGCTTCATGTGTTGTTTGAAGAAAATAGCGCTGAATTTTATCGATGTTTATAATACACTGTTCTTGACTTCCCCTCACATTTCCCTAACTCGAGCATGCCCACTTAACGAAAAAAAATAATGGACGAAGTCAACCGAAAAAAAAACTAAAGTGGCGATCGGATTCCAACTAATATAGACAGAAAGAGCAGATCTCAGACAATAATTGCATGACAGGATTTTGTTCTAGATTTCCTCTTTGATAGAATAGAATTTCTTTATTGTCTCGCTGACAAACTCCGCAAGCACATTACAAATCACATCGATGTCAATATACATGTAAGATAGAATCATGAGGTGCAAATGGCAGCGAATAGGCAAATAAAAGTAAGAATACAAGTGAGAAAGCTATTTACAGTTTCTCATTAACTTAATTAAATTTCTCAGAATTTAAACTCAAAAAACAAAAGATGCAAAATTTTCGTCAAATATAAGTTCTTGTCAACCTTACGAATCATTTACAGGGTTGGCCGGTAAAAAACACCCTGGTTTTTACCACCTAGTAAAAACCGGTAAAAACCTGGTAAAAACCATCAGCTTTTGTCGCCATTTTTCGGCTAAAACTGGCAAAAACTGGCTAATGCTATTTTTCCAGCATTACTACTTAAGTTTTTTTGGGTACATACAATATAAGGGATCATCGTCACTCCTTACTTTATTGATGAACGTTAGTCGCAGTAAGTTCACTTTACTTTTTCATCATTCGATAAACATTTAGGCCTGTATTTTCACAATTCAAACCTATCAATATCGCATTTCAATCAAGAATATGTTCCAAGTATAGGTGTAAGAATATGATTATAAAAAATATTGTTATAAAGCTGTTGTGCATTATTCTTCTAAGTGTGCACGCATTTTGTTGCTTTATGAATTTCATTCATTGTAAGATGCAACAGACGTTCATGCTGGAAGGAAATCACTTGGCTCTATGCAAAACATCGAAAATAGGCATTCCATGAAGCTAGAAGGGTAGGAAAATGTAGAAATCTGTCCTAGGATTTCTACGATTAACCTCTCTGCTGATCTCATAGAATAGCTTGTCTTCTAAATCTGTGGCAAATGTCCCATACCCATTGTGATTACACGAATATTACTATGAAATTTATCCTGCACTCCCAGAAGGACTAGATTAAAAATTTTGCCCTTCAACATTTTTCATTTCATGGTAATTTACCCTCACATATTTAGAGGATAAGGTTATTAAATGAATGTAAAACCGAAAGTGAAATTTTGATTTGAGCTCAAAATATGGAAATTTCAAGAACTTTAAGCAAACTTTTATATCACAATAATGTCAAAATTGTTTGTCGCACTCAGATTCTATTAACAAGATCAATTTTTCAGCTTGCTGGACATGTTCTTTTGTTGAGATTATTACTGAAGCTGTTCAGACATACATTATACCTCACTTTATCAAGATTGCTGGTGCGAGCTATGTTATTTAATTATTATCTTTTCTTACAAATCATGATTTCCTGCTGCAGTCACAAGCATCAGTACATTTAGTATATTTCTAAAAAAAGTAGAAATGCATTCTAAGTGACTGTTGCACATTGCTTGATTTGGGAGGTGAGATTCTCCATTGCAGAGACTTTTTGATAGAGTGTTTTCTCTGCGTTCATGAGAGAGACCTGGGTTCGAATCTAGATCTGATGAAACCTAAGCTACTATTAAAATACACTCTACATTCTTGCTGAATACTCAACACAGAAGAGTGACAGTGGGATTATTGAAGCTCGTCCACATGAGGAAAGTGGTTTGCATAATTTAGTTCTATGTATAAACCAGATATATTCATATATTTATTTTCACTTTTCATTCATTTGATGATAATTCTGCGAGTATCTAACAACTTCTGTTACATGAACCAAAGAGCCAAAATGGTGCTGAAGTCTACATTTGTTCTTAAATCACTAGGAAAGGGCAGAGCAATCGTAAAGAAAGACAACATCGTTTGTCGTTCGTTATAAAAACATATGTGGTTCCATTACAGAATGTATGTCATGTTTTGAAGATAAGAGTTTCAAACTGCAAACCCGCATGCACCGTAATACTTAAACCCCAACTTGCAGTCGATCATTTCGTGAAGACTGATTTTTCGAAATTTTTGTTTTAGCCGGTTTTTACCAGTTTTTGCCAGTTTCTACCTGGTTTTCACCACTTAGTGGCAAAAACCAAACCTGATCATTTATCTCCTGACTTAGGTCGAACGGTCTGACCCTCCAATTTTTAGTGGACCATATTATGATTTGTGCACCCTTATAGACGAATACCATGTCGGCGGTTGTTCGCTTTCAAAAATTTCGGACAAGATGACTTTTCTTTATTAACAAAATACAAACGGATTCTGGAAAAAATCACAAAACATCGGATCATCAGATTTCAAAGCGGAATCATTTTCTCATTTCATCCCTTTTGTTGTCACGGATACACAGTATTACACGATTAACTGGTATTTTGTAATTATTTACCCATCAACCGAGCTGTGTGACATTTCAAGTAGGTCTAATCTAATATAGTCCCGCCTCTATATCGTGCTCTATATAAAGGCTGTATCTACATATACAGGGTGAGTCAAATTAAATGTCCCTATTTTCAAATTGTTGTAGATCAGTGAAAACCCATCCAATTTTTAAATGCGATGGATCATTTTAAGCCTGTGTGTGGCCAACAATTTTGCGGTTGTGAGAAGCTCATAGATACGTTGACTCTGTAAATATCTAATACCAAAAATCATGACTGAAAATCATATTTACAACCAATTTCCAATTTACAACCTATTTCGATATATGTCATCTGTAAAAAGTGTGAACGCGACCACCGTGCTGTGTATAACAAACTGTAAAAATAAAGGCTTGACAAGTCAAAGGAAAAGTAGATATAGCTTCGGTCATCAAGATCAATTCGACCCATCTCCTATCTTCGCTACAACTTTTCTGCATCTTTTCGAGAAGCTTAAAATGAAGGTTTGGCATGTCTCTCGACTGACACTTCGTCAAATGCTCTTGATTTCTGCTTTCAATGAGGTCCAGGCATTAAATTCTTGGCAAACTAACATCACTACAATGAATCCTCAGATGGTTCGGATGGTGAATCCTTAGACTGCATGCTCTCCGAAAGCTTGAGGATAACTGGGTCAAGAAGGCGCATGAGATGGACATACCATGGCCAACGCCGACTTGGCACGAAACGGTACTTGCTGATTGCAAGGAGCTTGGCCTGAGGAGAGTGACGCTGTCAACCGCGATTTGTGTATAAAATACATTGGAATGGATAATGGACGTAAAACGAAAAAGTAAGTAAGAGGACTCCACTACATCGTGTATGGTATATTGGTAATGGCAAAAAATTTGAGATGAACTTTGCTGGACTCTGCCGCAGTAGGACTTAGCATCGAGTCTGCATAAAACCACCGAGTCCGCAGCCTTGGAGCAGACGAAAGCCAATAAAGTCTAGATTATGTTTAGCGATAAGATGTCAGGTCCAATTAGTCAATTTCTGTATATTAATATAATAAATCTCAGGCTGATGTTTGTCGTAATCCTTCGTCAGCTCAAATGTTGTCATGGCATTTAGATGATTTCATGCCATCACTTGCCAAGATAGATACTCCATCAGTGATTGAAGTATGCACAAATGCCAATGCTGGTGACGCGAGTTCATGAGACCAATACTTAACCTATTACAGCGCGTTGAGTGGTAGACCTGCTTACTTGACGAGCCTGCACTTTGACGTCGATCTCTTTGGATTGCGACCGCATCTCGATCAAAGAACACATATCTCAGTGATACCGGTAATTGAAGCATGTGATCATTCCATCTCATCCCATGTGCATCATGGTCTCCTTAGACATACTCAGCCGACATCAGCTGCAGTTGAGCGTACATTTTTTATAATTAAAATGTTAACTGTGTAATGATCGTAATAACTTGCCTAAATTGTCGTTCAACATTGATTACCCATATTTAACTACTGCGACATTTAGAGGCATTCTGGGGAATGTACGCATGTCTGATAATCACTAGGCCTTCTCAAAATTCAACCAGAAATCAACTAGCTCAGTTTGACCACAATCAGCTCATATTGGTCAGCAGGCTTGCCTGTATAATTTTTTAGTTTCTCAAGATTTGAAGACAGACAAAAATATCTCAAAACAATGTGTCATGAATATGCAAGGTTCCTACGCTTTTTCTGATTCAAAAATTAAGGAGATCTAAGGAGATTTTAAGAACATTAATCACTTAATTTAAGGAGGTATGACGGCTCAGTTGGTTCGATCCTCCAACAATGGAAGTGTAGAAAAGGTGAATTCTCGACTCTCTCATAGTCACATTCTGCTAAGAAGAACGATTCCAAATCCGAAGTGTGCCGTCTCAAAAGAAATCCCAAATTTGAGAAGTCATTTTTTAAATTGTGATATGAAATTCCATTTAGACATGTATATCCAATGTTCATGGAAAAAATTTGTTTCGTTTTGGAACTCCATTAGCGTCATCAATCAAAAAATATTTCTTTCTGTGTAATCTTTACATTTGGAAGTACACTCAAAAGCAATCATGATCCTCTGTGAATTTGAATTTTCGTAATGATGACAATTCTTTACCTTTGCACTTTGCTGTCGAATACACAGGGCAGGTGCAGGCTCATCAATATTTGCCGAACTGAATTGTTGAAAGTTGTTGACCTGATTAAGCAATTTGCAACAGTGGAAACAGTAACATATCAACAAGGAACAAAATATAAAGCCAAGTCTTGTTTGTTAAATGTACATGTATATTATAAAAAATATCATTAGATTACAATTGATGAAGAATATTGATTTCCGCAATTCAAGAGAAAATATGAAGTAATGTCAGCTGAAAGAAACAAGGTTGGATTGCTTTCACTCTCATGATTTTTCTATTTGTTCATCACAAACTACCTCTGAATACATCAAAAAAAGTCCATAAAACATGATTTGGATTCGAAGTTGAAAATCGTGGTTGTCCTAGTCTCAGCTATTGGCTTTATACATGAAACAATGTTTGCCCCACTTATCAACACAAAGAATTTGAAGTTATTCTGGAATAAAATTATTATAAATTCAAAATACACGCGTCCTATGTTAAGCTACAACTACAAGGATATGTTTGATTTCATTCACTTCATTATCCAGTAAAAGAGATACAATGAAAACGTTTTCAAGCAGAAGTATTATTGAAATAGGTCTTAATAAATATTATAGGAATATGAAAATGGGATTTTCCGAAGATTTGCGCAAAAAATCAACGCTGAGAGTGAGAGAGACGGTACAGTTTACTATGTTATTGATTCATCACCCACCACGCACCGTCACGGAATCAATTAAAGTCCAGAAATTTAAGATTTTCAAAAAATTAAGGAGATTTAAGGAGTTTTAAGAAGATTTAAGCGTAGGAACCATGAAAATGTCATTCAGTCTACAGCAATGCATCTAAGCAAATAGAGGAAGCAATCGGAGCCCGTGCGTCTAACTAGGATGTAAATCTACTGTTGAGAGTCTTATCATATGAAATCAAGGCACATAACTAGCGTTTTTAGGGGGAGGGAGGCTACCGTGGTCCCAACCTACCACAACCCCAAAGAGAAAGAGAAAAATATTAAGTTTCATTTTCAGAAGATTTTTGATGAATTCCAGTGAGTTTTAGTAGGCAGCCCTCAAGAGGCAGCAGAAATCTCCTCCCTGGAGAAAATTTCCTGATGACGCCACAGAAATACATGCTTCAGTAGGTACATTTTCAATATGATTGTAATGCATCCCAATAGGCCTATTTATTGAATGATCGCAAGGGATTGAGTTGTTTTCATCATTATAACAGGAGTCACTAAAATGAAGGCTGCCAAGCCACCCCATTCGCCGTTTAGCAATAAATTGGCAGTCATAATAGAAATTGACATAAACAAATGCACATAATCTGAATATGAAGTCATTCAATCTTCCTGCAGGTGTGTTGCACTGACTGATGTTGATGATTAGGCAAGAAAAATACAATTTTCAAAGATCCAAAACACTATTTTTGTAATTCAAAAAAGTTCATCGATCTCTGCTCTTTTTCAATTTTAATTTCATTATTTGGACATTAAGGATGAATGTCAAAAACGCTGCCGTCACCTCACTCTCACCAACACATTAAGTTCTTGCGATGAAAACTAAGACAATTAGAGAGCAATTAAAAGTTAGTTGGAAAATATATCACTTTTGAAATTTATCTTCGTTTATTTTTTTGATTATTTGTTTATGGATTTTGATTCAAAAGCTTAAGATACAATTTTTGTCCATTAAAATGTCAATCGCATGGTCGGCATGGTTTTTAAAACTTCAAAACTTGGAAACGTCACCCTCGCCGCTTGGTCAACCAGAGCCCAGGGAATTTTAGTGAGAATATAGGCTAAAATTATAGGTCCCAAAAAAATATATAGGCTTTTATAGGTTTTCATAATCTTATTATGTATAGGCATATTATTGTTTAATTGAAATTAAATTTATCATGTCATCAATCTTGTTCAATTGGTTTATTATGAGAAGTAGATAAATTACGCAAATGACAAAGTAAAATACGTTGAAAATTGAAGTCAACGACTATCATCCAATACATGCATTAATACGTTCAAGTGCTATTTAACTTTATGAATATTTTGTACATGTAGGGAGCCATAAAATATTGACATTCATTATAAAAAAAACAACTCTATTAAAAAATTACAAACTTCTCGGTTATTACAGAAAGCAGTCTTTGGAAATTAAGAAAAATACTTCGTGAATTGTAAAGTTTTGTACAAAATTTACTTACAGCTTTACCGAACAGAAAACTTCAAAACAAACACTTGTAAAAATGTCCAATCTTTCCACTAAAAAGTTAAAAAGTTCAACAACTGAAAATGTGACACTAGTTAAATAATCTATACAAAAAATGAGGACAAGCAAATTGCTATCACTACAGTCAACTATCTCTCATCAACAGAGTTGAAGTTCGTTATTACAGTTTTTTTTCTTTGTTGTCATTTCGTGGTAAGTTGTCATGGGCTGCCGCTTTTTATTCTGTAATTCAAGTTGCTTCTTTGCGGATGTTTCGATTTTTTCTTTTGCCAATCGCAAAAGATCTGATGCTATACTGATGCCATCCATATCATTCTTTTTAAGCTTTCATCGAGACGGGTTTGTGCATCCTTTAATGGAAGATTGGCTCTCGACGTTTCAACGTTAATGTTTTCTTCGTCTTTCGCAATAAGACATGTTTGCGCGTCCATTTTTTCTATTTTTTCATTGTGTTCCTTTTCTGCTTGAATTTCTTTTTCTTCGTGTTCTTTCTTTTCCTATTTAAGTTTTTCCGCCTTTTTCCTTTCTTCCTCCAATTCCTGCTGATACACCTTCGAAGATGCCCTCGCCACGCTGATAAGGTCTTTTGTGATGGGAACGTTTGTAATGCCATCAAATGATCGGACAGTGTCTTTACATGCTCTTATTCCGATTACAGATTTTGCAGAAAGCGCTGTTCTATCCGTACCAAGCAATCGTTTATTAACTGAAAGTCCCCTTTCTGAAACGGCATTGCTGTGAGCCAATATGAGAGCTGCTTTTACGACACGGGAAAGATTCGGGTATTTCTTTCTTCCACTTACTGATTCATGTTCTAGTATCTGAGACCAGAATTCATCAATGCGGAGTTCATGAATGTCTGACTTAACTTTTTCTTCACCGTACAATTTCCATTCGTCGATGATTTTCACGATGTCGTCATCTTTGAGAAAAGGCATCGCTTCTGCCATGATTTTGATATAGCGGCATCCTTTCTTGTTTGATTGTTCTTTTGGATGTAGTACGCGGAGGGCTCGAAGTATTTTGTTTTCATGTGGAAGTTTGTCGATCAAGTACTGCGATGCAGTTTGGTAGAACGATAGTATCTGTTTCATGACTTCATCCTTAGATTTCGATTCGACCTTCTCAATCGCGTCTCTGGCTGCATGTCCGATTTCAATATCTTCATTAACCAAATGGTTCTGTGACACATAGATTGATTTCAACTTCTTTGAGTTTTCTTTTACATAACTCTGGTTTTGAAAGCGGAACAAGACAGACTTTATCAAATCACACATAGAAAGATATAGACAATGTATCAAGGGGCCTTCTGTTTGAAAGACGAGATATTTATCAAAAAGCGGTTTCACACAAATGAGAACACCACAGACTTGAAAGCAGCCCAATAGAGTTGGGAGATTAAACTAGTTTCAAATGATATTCTAATTCAGCGTTATGTTTTCCTTTCAAAATATTTTGATGATTCCAAAGTCAAAATACAAAGAGTGTAGCTTACCTTCTTCATCAGGAATGAAGTTATTAACTATAGATAATAATTTCACTTCTGAATGACAAAGGGCAACAGTTCAAATTGAGTTATACATTAAACATCTAGTGTAAAACATCTTAATTGTAGGCAACCGGGTCTCCCAACTCCATAAATTTTGCTTGAAGTCCATAAACAGTCATTTTATTAACTATTTTAAGTTCAGGTTTTCCACAATTATAAAAACGTACATGTATGTTCAATTCAATAACAAATTATAAAATGGAACAAGTAAACAATACGAACAGTTCAACAACCAGACTGAACCAATCGAAAATCATTCAAGAGTAATAACTGCTGATCATTGGGCACACGAGGAACAAAATCAATCACCGACCTTCAAAAGACGAATAACACACAATCTGAAACCAGATAGTATTAAAAATTGCTTTCCTTATCGATAATCAAGAAAACTTACGTGATATGTAAAATAGCATAAGAAATGTGATCATCTCAGTCAAAAATCATAAGAAGTCCGAAAAAATAGGTTTATATAGGTTTTATAGGTTATTTTTTAAAATATATGTCAGTTTTTAAAAAATAGAATTTTATAGGTTTTATAGGTTTTTTTGGGAGGCCTGAGGACCTACTAATGACACATAAGTAGAACAGTGGGATGCCTTTAAAATAAAACAAAATTCCTTTTGCACCAAAAGTACTTCAGAAGCATTTTCCAAGATTTTTTTTGTGGCAAGCATTTTCCAAAAATTGCCACACATGCTTGAAGGTTGAATTACAGTGAGAACCTAAAATGTGCTCTAATAATAAGTGCATGAAATTGTAGGCGCGAATGTATGTGCATGTCATCCACCAAGAGCCTTTAGCCTGACATTCGTGTTTTCAACTGAAACACAATATTCCTGTAACACAAGGAAGTCCGGGATTTCCTTAAAAATAGATAAAAAAATCGAGAAGTGATGAAGGACACACCCAGCAGTTATTGGGATGTCTACAACAATGACACTTGCATTCACTTCAGCGAGAGCGTCAAATATCATTTTCACTCGCTGGGTGAATGAGTTCAAGTTCACGTAAAAATTCAGACCAGAGCTGAAGCGGTACTGTTTTCTGCCGATGACTCCGGCTCAAAAGTCCTGATTGACACAATATTCAGAATAACTATTAGTTAAATGCACAATAAAAATTTGCTGCCTCACTTAATACGCCACTGAGTAATTGTATTCAGAGAATTTTTTGTTGACAATAAATCATTTGCAGATATAGTTGTCTGAACTTGAGCGAACCACACCACCTAGCTTGCACTGCGAGGTTGTTTAAGTAGCTACCTGAAAAGGCCACCATCCATAAAGAAGCAGGAGTTTCAGAATATCTATCAATGTGATTATAAGCCTAATTCGTGCAAATTCCAAATTAACATAATCTGTGTTGTTCAAGACAAGGACTCATAACAAAACAATTTGGACGTCACGTGTCATAGTTGAACTTTTGTCCAACCTTTGTCGAGTCTAATGTAACATCTGAATAAAAGCGTTTACTTCTTATCTGAAGAAAACATTGAATTACAAGGGAAAAGCACTGCAACATGAGAAGTGAAGCGACTTCAATTCAATACCCTATTTCACAAAAGAGTGCGATTAGACAACACTTCAATTACGAAATAAACTTTTGTAATTTTCTATGTTTTTAAACAAATAGTGAATTATTTGTTTCATGAAATCAGCTGTGATTATAGTGCTTTGCTTTTTGACATGCAATAAAACAACAATTGATGCAAGTATTTAATGAAAAATGTACTGCTTTTTCGAGTAAATAACATCCACTTGCATTTTGTGCATTAAATGCTGATTATGAGCTTGCTTTGAATTAAGGGCCGTTTTGTGAGCAGGTGAGTGGGCGCCTTCCAATTGAAGATGAGCGATCCTACCCGAAGCCCGCCCCGAACTCGACCAGAAATCCGAACCCCAAAGCACGGGTTCGCCTTGAACATTTTTGAAGTCGGGTCGTGTCGGGTTGGTTATCGTTTTTGTCATAAACCCGAGAAAACTCGAAAAATGGAACTCGGATTTTTAGGGTTTTGGCACAGCATAGAGTAAGTACGTATAGATTGTCTATGGTATAGATAGTGTGTCGACCATGCTCTATGGTGTCGACTAAAAAAACAAGTGTCTGTATAAAGTGAAACTTTTTGTGTGAAGAGATTCAGATTTTCGGTCCTGAGGTCCAAAAAATCATTTGAGCATTTTTTAAAAAGCCAAAATCATTATCTTTGGCCAAAATTAGTTTCAAATTATTCCTGCATTTTTTTTTATACTGCTCAGATGACGCCCCGTCATAAGTAGTATGAAACAAATAGGATATCAAAGGGATTGAATATTTTCTAGCAAACAGGTCAATTAAGCTGAAATTACGCTGATTATTAACCTCTTCCATGCCATGACTCCGTATGGCGCCAAACAGCGGACGCCATGACGCCATATGGCGTCAAATAGCGTGATTGAATCCAAGGAGCCAGTACTGTTTCTGGCGTGTACATAACTAACTCTAACTTTGTTCTGGCGTTATGGCGAGGACTTCTAAATATAGTACCGACATCAGTTCTATATTTAGAAGTCCTTGTTTGAGATAACACCACATAGAGCGACCACACGAGTTCTGCGCGTATCGGCCGTTTTCTATTTTCCGTTATCTATTGGGATAAACTAATCAATAGCGTTGGAAGCTATCGTCATCACAGAAGTATCGTTATTCAAGTGTGCATGATGAATCATTCAGTCAGATCGCTTCCGTTCGATTGGAAAGACATCGGTTTTGATATGGCAACATCTTCAACTGCTCGTCCTAAGAGAGTCGTTGTTCCTCCTCGCCGCTTTGGATTCACCGATGATAGTTCAGACGATGAACCCGAGCACGATGACTACGATGCAGACCCTACGGAACAGTTTGAAAGTGACTCCAGCAGCAGCAGCGAAAGTGAAGAAAGTGATGAAGAGAGCAGAGAGAATGCATATGACAACTGGAGATTCGTCCAAGTTGATGAATATGCTCACCCTGATCATTCTTTCGAAGGCGTGACCAGCTGGACTGTGCCGCAACCAACTGAAGTGACTGGGTATATTAATGCTTTCCTTCCTGATGGACTGTTTCAACTACTATGTAATTGGACTAATCAGCGAGCCAATATGGTAGATGTAGATGATTGGAAAGTGGTAGATGTCGCAACAATGAAGAAATTCTTCGGACTTCTGTTAGCCATGCCCCTAACCAAGAAATCCAATATCGACGAATATTGGTCAACGGAACCAATTATGAACACGCCCTACTACGCCACAATAATGTCAAGAAACCAGTTTCGGGCCATTTACCGCTTCCTTCGATTTTCGGATCCTAATCTGGTTGAATCAAACAACCGAAACAGCCGTCTTTTCCAACTGGAAGAAAAAATTCATCAAATCTGTCGCAATTTCAAACCCGGCATGGAATTATATCTCTGGACGAGTGCTTGTTACTTCACAAAGGAAGACATTGTTTGAAAATGTTCATCCCCAGCAAACGAGCTAGATTCGGCATAAAGAGTTATATTCTTTGTGATTGTCTTGTCTACATGCTAGCCTATGAAGTATATTATGGAGCACGAACAACTCTTGATGTCAATGAGCCGGATACAGACTCGCTATCGAAAAGTGAACTGGTGGTTGTGCATCTGCTCAAAAAGGCAGGGCTCCTTGACCAATGGCATGATCACAATAGACAACTGGTACAGCAGTATTCGCCTGGCGGAATACCTATATTCCCGAAAGACATTCATGCGAGGAACTATGAACAAGCACCGTGGTATTCCAAAGGTGCTTCAGGAGAAAAAACTACCAAACATGGGAGTATCATTCATGGTCAAAGACGATCATCTGTTGGTCATCAAATTCTGTGACCGCAAGGGCGTCTACCTTTTATCTACTGCGGATGATGCTGAAGTTCTTCAAAAGACGAGGCGTATAAGGGGTCAAGAAGAGGCGGTCAACTACAACCGGCCACTGGCATTGAAGCTTATAACTTGAAAATGGGTGGAGTCGATCTAACGGACCAATATCTCGCTCCATACAGTGCTGTCAGGAAATCCCAAATCTGGTTCAAGAAGATCGGAATACATTTTCAGTAACGACTGTTACTCAATGGTTTCTTGCGCTATATCCATGAACAGGACGTCCACAGACCATCGCTATTGAAATTCACAAAAAGCAGCAACTGTGCATTTCACAGGTCATGCTTCAGATCCTAACAAGCGACGCAGAATCAGTAGCGGACCAAGCGCGGAGATCACAATGATACACTTCCCAGAAAAAATTCCTGTTGGTGACCATGGTCAACGTAATAGGTTGAGATGCAAGCAATGTCAAAAGCAGACAATTCGCAGAGACACACAATTCAGGTGTTCTGGCTGTCAAAGTAAACCTCCCCTGTGCATCACATGCTTTAGAGACTGGCATGTTATATGATAGACATGTTGGCTTTCATAAGAACAAAATTCTTATGTGACCGTATTCGTAATCTCATGGCTTCGTATTCATGTATATTCAGATTTTGCAATTTAAATTTGTTATTTTCGACGTCACGATTCTGAAGAAAAGAATACATATTTTCTCAAATTTGTTATGTCGTTTTTTTCGAATGATTCGACCATCATAGAAGGGAAACTGGAAGTTTTCATAGCAGTAGTACTATAATTACAACCTAAAACATGACATGCATGAGTCTTGGGAACTGATTAAGTGATTTACATAAAATTCTAAATATTTTAAATTTCATCGTTTTTTCGCTTTTTGCTTGGCGTCTCATGTAATTTTCACAATTGACGTCGGCATGGAAGGGGTTAAATGAAATTCATGAGCTGCATTATAATAGAAGTCTTCAAAAAAACATTGATATCTTTTTGTGCTTTCCTGGCTGAAATTTCAAGTTTTTAATTCCATTTTCATCGGTTTGATTAATTTTATGATTCACTCAAATCTGAATAGTAATGCGGACCCATATATTGTTATTATATATATGTATATATCTTAAGTTAATTGTGACGATTGTCAGTGGTATGTTTTGCTCTTCCAGTGGCTTGTCATATAGCTTGTGATATCGTTCAAGAAAGTCCCCTAATGATAAGTCTGCATCAAAGTGATCCATCGCATTGCTAATTTAACATACTATTTTACCTCTCCATACAGGTTGACATGAAATGGAGGATTTGTAAAATGCCATTATTCCTTCTGTTTTGCTCAACTTACTTTGGTTTTACTATTACAATCAGTGAAATTCAAATTTCTCCAAAATTGTAAAAATTCGCTTATGATGCTGATTCTCATTCGAGTTCATTTAATAAAGTCGAAATTGTGTACACAAAGTGGATTTGGTTTTTCATGCGAGTTGCTGCTACACTAGCTATTAACGCTGATGTCAAGGCTCTGTGTTGGGTCCTTTTGCATTCTCCGTAGCAATTTCAGATCTAATTTGCTCATCAAAGATTGGAACATCATTATATAATATGCTGACGATATCTACCTTATCATCCCGCCGAATAGCTTCAACTCCACAGAGATTGAATTGTCCTCAATATGTAACTGGGCAGAAGAAAACAACATGAAAATCAATGCTTCAAAGTTTAAAGAAATTATCCTCATAAAACCGAGAGCTCAACAAGAACATAAACCACTACCTCAGATAAAGGGACATCAAGAACTAGCCATTTTTTAGCAGTCACATTCACCGATCGCCTAAAAATTGACACTCATGCTTATCAACAATCAAATCAAGAAATGCAACCGAAGTTTGTACGCCATCAAAATTATTAAGAACCGCTTTGAGAAGCCTCAGTCTGTCCAAGTTTACGACGCTCTTGTCCTCAATCGTCTCTTTTACACGATGCCAAGACGGTGGGGCTTCGCCAAACAAAATGACAGGAGACGATTTACGAGTTACGTAAATAGAAGCATCAAAATCAAATCTGAAAGGCGATCAACATTCAAGACACTATTGCAAAAATTGAAAACCGCTTGTTCAAGAAGGTCAGTACCAACAAAACGCATCCACTATACAAGTTTCTTCACCCTAGGATAAACCACGACCGGAATCTAAGAAGAAGACCGTATTAATTACAAAGAACAGTGAACAAAAACAACATCGGAAGGAACTTTTCAACCGAATACTTCACACTGACTTTACCCCGCCTTTTGTATCCCACTCCTTTTATCTGACTGGCTTACAAAGTAACTTACATAATTGCTTTTTTTCATCAATTGTAATCCATCATGCGTTTGTCATATCGGAATAAGGCTTTTAATTATTATTATTAATTTATACGCTGGTTTTTTGAGGCAAAGTTGATGGGTACGTGATTCAAGTGGTCATATAAGCTATCGCATGATGCAGAGAATTTTGGTTAAATTCGAAAGAAGATCCAAGAGTCAGACTTAAAAATTCTTTAAGTTTAAAGACAAAGTATGAAATTGAAGGAGAGAAGCTGATTGCAAATTCGTTCGAGGTCAAACCTTAAGATGTAAAAATGCCAACTTTGATTATATTGGAAAGCATCAAGAGGATAACGTGCAATTAAGGATTTAGCATCAATTCGTGCTAGATGAATTATCAATGAGGCCAATATGGGCGTCAACTGTTTGAGAAGCAATTTTCTGCCACTTATTCAGCTTTTCATATATGTTGTCATATGGAAGGCTGTCTATGAAAAAGCGATAAGCAGATATCGAAAAGGTGAACATGTGTCAACTCATCAATGCGATCACAATCAGATGACGCGCTTTAACAGTAGGCCCTACGCATACACATTTCGTCACTAAATGACTTGCTAAGTCTTTTTAAGTCTCATCACATTCTTGCAAAGTCTGATCAGAACTTATTTTATGTAAGATCTTACATTTCCTGACCAGAAAGTATCAGACTTACGAAGTCTTATCTTTTGCAAAATCTTTTCAGATCTTACCAGTTGATAATTGAAATTAAAGTCTATTAAAATTTAGAACTTGAAGTCCGAATATAGTGCGGAGATCAGACGACATCAATGGTTTTGGTTGTTAAATGACCTTGATGGAGCATCAGTGCACTGGATACATGTAGACAAACGCAAAATATAAGGCTTTTTCAACTTAAAAGATTTCTAGAAAATCACAAATAAGATCTTATAAGATATGATAAGATTTGCTAATCAGACTTAGAACGACTGATACTTTCTGGTCAGAACTTGTGAGACTTCCTGCTGATCGCATACACATAGATGCGCAGATCGACAGCACACTTTTTCTTAGAAAAGATAATGAAATAATGCGATAATAATTAAAAAAAAGTTGATGGCGTGCTTTCGTCGATCCTCCATCGCGTATTATCTATCGCTGTGTCTGCATGTTTGAAGAGATCCTGAGTTTAATACACTAACAACATTTAAGATATAATTTTAGCGTCTGATATACCTAGGTCGCGCGATGATCTAACTCTAAATTCGTGACAATTGTGACATAAGCTTATTTAGAAAAGACAACAATGTTAACCGAAAAGAGAAGAAACATTGGAATAAAATTATCAAACTTCAATTTTAAAAAGAAAGGTAATTGATTATATGCTACTTCAATTGATAAAAGACAGTAACACACAATACCACGGATTTTATAAAAAGAGAGTCTCAAAATCACTGGCCGACTAGTAATCTATGGACACGATTTGCAGCATGGAGAGATTTGCAGATAGAAAATAGAAAATTCTAACATGCGATAATGAAAATCATCCAAGCACCCATTTGAAAATGAATATATAAGAGTCATGGTAATTTCAATGATTAATTAAAGTTGTCGTGATGAGAACTAAAGCCGTTCTCCAATTCATTCGGGTCAACATTATTTCTGATCTTCATAAATGACCTCAGCCTTCAAGCCTGTAAGTATGACATTCATATTTACTGTAGCAATGCTGCTCTATATATACAGCTGCAGCGTCTGTCTGAAACATCAATGCTGATTTGAATTTGGATCTTCTGATTATACGAAATTAGTGCTCTTTCAATGAGCTGACAGATGACAATTAACCCGAAGAAAACTTCTTGTATGTTGCTTGTGCCCCACCAACGTCGGCGTTTTCTCAAAGGCAATTTACAAGTCATATGGCGATCTTATAAAAGTTATTTTGGTAAAAGATTTGCTGCAAGTTTTATTTTGCCTCTTTTTGAATACTGTATACTGTTTTTGGTCGTAAATCTTGATAAAGTGTAGAATTGACAAGCTGCTGCCTGCTGCACAAAACCATGTGAACAGTTCTGCAAGTTAGGCCTGCTGATCATGTTCCAAGTATATGTTTGAGAACATGGGTTGGCCGCATATTCGAGCACTGGTCAAGTACAAAGCCTCAATCATGGTATACAACTCCGGTAATAATGAAATGATCCCATCTTATGTGTCACTTATTGAAGTTCCGCCAACAAACTAGATCCCTTCGATCTTGCTCAGATAACAAATATTAAGCTCCTCACCGAATCAAATTCGTTCGAGGTCAAACCTTCAGATGCGAAAATGCAAACTTTGATTATATTGGAAAGCATCAAGATGATAGCCTTCAGTTTTGCTGTGAAGGACTTATGGTATCAATTCTATTGACCTACAGGCTATAAATTATCAATGAGGACTTTGATTAGAATGAGACGTTTGGATTTATGCGACCTTCAATATTTGATTCACTACCGATAAGAATATAACACAGCGAATCACTTGACATCTTCAAGAGAGAATGCTTCACCTTCTTTCTGTTAAATCATGTACTTACATGTAATTCTTACTCATGAAGTTTAGCATTAGCCTGGGTATTTTTACTCCTTGTGCTACTGTCTAAGTGTACATGTCATTTGCGCGATCCTATTGAGAAAAGGACCTCATCCTAATGGGTTTTTGAGGGTAAATGAAGATAAGCTCAATAATAACAATGATCCGCAAGTTCATGAATGTCATGTTGTTGTGACCATGGGATTATAAGGCAGCTCATACATGTAGAAGAACTCAATGAAGCTTTCGCGTGGCAGCAAGTTAAAATTGAACAGTCTTGACCCATCATCGGGCAAAAAGGATATTCTTCAATCTGCTTGTAGGCCAGCTACTAACTTTTATTCCGCATAGCGCCCCACACACCTTCAACACAAACGTCTCATGCACTGTACACATTGAAAAAAACGATGGTCATCAGAAGAATGTGTTATATACTAGGAAAATGGGTGTGAAATTGGAGCTACAATGGTCCACTATACTAAAAAGAATAAAATTGAGCTAATACTACACACTATGTACGACTTAAGACTTTGACTAAAAATATCATGAGTAGTAAGTAAAACTCCACTTCTGGATAGCGCAAGATGGCCGCCGTCGTGGCTGCGTCCCCCCCCCCTCTGGCACGGCAGTGTGTCGTGGTCGGCCGCCGTGGTGCTTCGTGTCTGAGTCCCCCCCCCCTCTGGAACGACAGAGGTTGTGGTCTGTCGTGGTGTGCCGGCCAGGTGGGTCCACGTTCACAACATGTTCGCTGACGTCCCCCCCCCCCCTCTGCAACGATAGAGTGTGAGACTCGGGTGCGTGGGTCCGACCGCCTGGTGGACGTGGGCGACCGTCTAGGTGGACGTGGGCGACCGCCAGGATTAGTCTTGAGGCTATAGTGTGTGATGTTTTTGGTGCAATCTGCTGAATGTTGGGTTGTAAAATGGGTTGTTTCGAGTGGAAGGAGTGGTCGGATGAGAAAACGGAGGTCAGATTCGGATTCAGCGTGAAATTCTGCATCGGTAGGGTGAGTTTCAAGGCAATCGGCGAGAAAAACTGATTCTTCAAAATTTTGACATATAATGTGGGACGTTTTGGTGTGTAGCGCCCAAACGAAGCATCGGATGAGAAAACGGAGGCCAGATTCGGAATCTACGTGAAATTTTGGGTTAGGAAGGATGTTTCCAGCGAAATCGGAGAGAAAAAATTTTCGGCTGACGCCCCCCCCCTCTGGACAGCTTGCTTCGATTTTGGCTTCTAGTGGACGGATTTTGTCGTGCGATAGCTCGTTTGAAAGCTAAGTGTGAGACAAATTCAGTGAAAGAATCGGCTTGTTCCTATCTGTCTTCGTTCAAAAGTTAGAGCGGTTACAAGATTTTAGGTCGGAGCTCGCTCACCTGAAAAAATCCTAAGTGTCAGAGTGACTTTGTCTGGGTAAAATTTTGAAAATTTTCCAAAGTGTGGAATTTCGACCTGGGACCGTCACCAAAACATTTTTCATCAAATTTCACTGACCTCCCCCCCCCCTCTGGACAGCTTGCTTCGATTTTGGCTTATAGTGGACGGATTTTGTCGTGCGATAGCTCGTTTGAAAGCTAAGAGTGAGACAAATTCAGTGAAAGAATCGGCTTGTTCCTATCTGTCTTCGTTCAAAAGTTAGAGCGGTTACAAGATTTTGGGACATTGGTGAAAAACGACAGAGTTAGAATTTGGGACGTTTTGGGCTGTAGCTTCAAAACGAACTATCGGATTGGTAAACGGATTGCCAGATTTGGAATCAAACTTGATGTTATTGTCCATTGGATCATCATCCATGTGAAATCACAGCATTTCTTTATAAATAGCGAGCCTTCCACAGTGAGTATCATTCCATCGTTGAATCACACGAGTGTCGGACGCACATTTTCTCTCTCTTTTTCCATGTTCTATTATTTCCAACTAAATGGTAAGTCGCTACTTCCCTCCCTCTCCTCCCTTGAACGTAAACTTAATACAAATCTTTTTTCATTTTCAGGCATCTACTCCATCTGCTGCACTAGTAGGACAAAATGGCGGTCAAACGTTACAAGGTTCGCTACGGTCAGATCATCTACAACTGAGGCAGTGGAAGAAACATCCAAGGTACATAATCCTACTCGCTACAGCGTAATTTAAACAAGCCTTGCGTTATGATGATCATAGCGTAGTACTCCAAACGGGAATTGCTCCCTTCCACGGATGTAAGATAATGCACAATCAGTATGGGGACTACATACTGAATCCCGTGAGTCCGTACATTCGCCACCAACTTGATATTATTGAGGAGTACGTGACTTTAAATATGGACATTCTACTCCTCTTGTCCAAGAGTGGAAGGCGAGAGATGACAAGGTTACTCCCTATTAGAAAGATTTGGGATGGTAATCACATTTGCCTACCGGTATCACATTGGTGTACTTACTATAGAAGGAGGGAGATCATTCTAATACCCATCAGATGTGATGAGCTCGGGAAAGGTACTTGGGATTTCCTTTTCATAGTGAATGGACTATATTATGGTCGAACAAGGATAATAAATAGCCTCTCTCTCCATGCATATGGATTCCATCCTATATATTAACTATACCTTATTACCCTCATCACCCGAGATAACTAAAACCGAAACACCCAAGTCTACGACATCAAAGCACATATAAGAGAATTGTCATAGTGTTGAGTTAGGTAAGGTCTAGTAATTCTCATTCTTTGTTTTGCGTTTTGATGTTGCATTCTTCTCCGACTTGCGCTTCGTACCATGCTGTTAAGGATTTGATCAATTATGTCGTCCACGTGGGTGGTTTCGGAATATTAGATGGATTCCATATGCATGGAGAGAGAGGCTATTTTATTATCCTTGTGTCGACCATAATATAGCCCATTCACTTTGAAAAGGATTATCCCAAGTACCTTCTCCGAGCTCTACACATCTGATGGGGTATTGAATGATCTCACTCCTTCTTATTGTAAGTACACCAATGTGATACCGGTAGGCAAATGTGATTACCATCCCAAATCTTTTTCTATAGGGAGTATATTGTCAATCTCTCGCCTTTCCACTCTTGAGCAAGAGGAGTAGGAAGGTCCATATTTAAGCTCACGTTACTCCTCAATAATATCAAGTTTGGTGGCGAATTGTACGGATCACGGGGATCAGTATGTAGTCCCCATACTGATGTGTGCATTATCTTGACATCGTTGGAATGGGAGCATTCCCGTTTGGAGTACTAGCCTATGATCTCATAACGCAAGGCTTGTTTAAATTTACGCTGTAGCGGTATAGGATTATGTACCTTGGATGTTTCTTCCACTGGCCTCAGTTGTAGATGATCTGACCGTAGCGAACCTTGTAACGTTTGACCGCCATTTTGTCCTTCTAGTGCAGCAGATGGAGTAGATGCCTGAAAATGAAAAAAGATTGTATTAAGTTTACGTTCAAGGGAGGAGAGGGAGGGAAGTAGCGACTTACCATTTTAGTTGGATAATAGAACAGGGAACTAGAGAGAGAGAAAATGTGCGTCCGTCACTCGTGTGATTCAACGATGGAATGATTCTCACTGTGGAAGGCTCGCTATTTATAAAGAAATGCTTGATTCTCATTGGATGATGATCCTCATTGGACAATAACATCAAGTTGATTCCAAATCTGGCATCCGTTTACCAATCCGATAGTTCGTTTTGAAGCTACAGCCCAAAACGTCCCAAATACTAACTCTGTCGTTTTCACCAATGTCCAAAATCTTGTAACCGCCTCTAATTTTTGAACGAAGACCAGATAGGAACAAGCCGATTCTTTCACTGAATTTGTCTCACTCTTAGCTTTCAAACGAGCTATCGCACGACAAAATCCGTCCACTGGAAGCCAAAATCGAAGCAAGCTGTCCAGAGGGGGGGGGGGGAGTCAGTGAAATTTGATGAAAAATGTTTTGGTGACGGTCCCAGGTCGAAATTCCACACTTTGGAAAATTTTCAAAATTTTACCCATACAAAGTCACTCTGACACTTAGGATTTTTTCAGGTAAGCGAGCTCCGACCTAAAATCTTGTAACCGCTCTAACTTTTGAACGAAGACAGATAGGAACAAGCCGATTGTTTCACTGAATTTGTCTCACTCTTTGCTTTCAAACGAGCTATCGCACGACAAAATCCGTCCACTAGAAGCCAAAATCGAAGCAAGCTGTCCAGAGGGGGGGCGTCAGCCGAAAATTTTTTCTCTCCGATTTCGCTGGAAACATCCTTCCTAACCAAAAATTTCACGTAGATTCCGAATCTGGACTCCGTTTTCTCATCCGATGCTTCGTTTGGGCGCTACACACCAAAACGTCCCACATTCTATGTCAAAATTTTGAAGAAACAGTTTTTCTCGCCGATTGCCTTGAAACTCACCCTACCGATGCAGAATTTCACGCTGTATCCGAATCTGACCTCCGTTTTCTCATCCGACCACTCCTTCCACTCGAAACAACCCATTTTACAACCCAACATTCAGCAGATTGCACCAAAAACATCACACACTATAGCCTCAAGACTAATCCTGGCGGTCGCCCACGTCAACCTAGACGGTCGCCCACGTCAACCAGGCGGTCGGACCAACTCACCCGAGTCTCACACTCTGTCGTTGCAGAGGGGGGGGGGACGTCAGCGAACATGTTTGTGAACGTGGACCACCCGGCCGGCTACACACGACAGACCACACCTCTGTCGTTCCAGAGGGGGGGGGGACTCAGACACGAAGCACCACGGCGGCCGACCACGACACTCTGCCGTGCCAGAGGGGGGGGGGACGCAGCCACGACGGCGGCCATCTTGCGCTATCCAGAAGTGGAGTTTTACTTACTACTATCATGTACGGCAAATAATATGTCTTCATTTGAATTTGCTTATAATACAGGCTTACTTCATAATATGACTAATATTAGGCCTGTATGGAATTCTATATTTATTCTTTATTCATCTTCGCATGTCCTGATTTGATGCTTTAGCTTTTAAATTAGTACTTCTGCCATTAGTTCTGACACTGATTAAGTAGATTTCGATTTGCAGTGTACTTCAGTTCAATATTGAGTAAGGATTATTAAACAGATATTGTCGGAGCTTCTTTGCCGAACTGTGCGTACACATGTTGATAGTGGACTTTCAGTATTCACTTTATTGCTTGGTTGAAATTACCCGGTGGTTTCACTGCTTTCTCTTTTCTTAAAGAACCCCATGAGCATCTGTATGTCTATCTCAAAGCTGAGAGCCTGCGGGAGGATGATCTGACGTTGTAGAATGCATGCATTTTGGTTTCATAAATCCGAAAGGAGTTTTTAAAAATGAACTGGTTTCTTGAAGCATCTCTCATATTACTAAAACTTATTATGACTTTAAAGTTCAATTTATAGAGAACATCAAGCTGTTGTGATGCAGACGCCGTTAAGTGACAATTCCAAGTAAATGAAGTGAGGTTGTCAGCTGCTTGAATTATCTTGAATTCAACATCCTGATTGTGCTAAATATAGTGGCAAGGGTTTTCCCGCGACATCCTCGTTGTCATGCCCGTTGTAAGCCAATGTGGCAGATTGATGAACATAATCGAGACAGAGCTTGCGATGCCTGGATTGATGACTGGATATGATAGCAGATGTAATAATATTTCGTACAGCAGTGGCCGCAGTTCAGGTAAGCCACGTGGAATTAACCCAGGGTGGCCAGACGTCCCATCTTTACTGGCACAGTCCTGGTTTGGGCTCACTCGTCCCGGCTTCCCGAAAGTGTCTCTCAGAACAGATATGCTCCGGTTTTGCAGTATCTCTGCTTTGTGACGTATTATTTATTCATTGATTATTATTGCCTTGACAACTGATGTGTGGTGGTGAGGATTTGATCCTGCCAATTGACAGAGTCGCATAAGTGGCTCGTAGCTCAGTTGGTTAGAGCACAGGTCTAGTTAACCTTGGTCGTAGGTTCGAATCCTACCAGCCGCACATCTTTTGCATGGCAATTTGATCTATCGTTTACTTAATTTCATTGTTGTTAATTAATCAAACTTCTGTTTTATAGGCCTATGCTTAAAATTAGGCACAGCATTTATTATTGCGTAGGCCTAATTAAAAATCTGTTCCTAAGGACAATCTTATAATCGGAAAAGTGCTATTTAATAGGTCTTGGGTTCATAAGTCGGAACTCGGAAACGCATCTCTCATTCGAAGAAAATAAACAATGAAAACCCAATGGTCATGTAGCACATGGAATAACAAAAGCCCTGGGCCTATATATAATCGATGATCACACAGCAAGTTATCGGAAAATTGCAATTGCATGAGGATCTACATTTTGGATGAATATGAAGAAAGAATAATACTTGCATGTTACGAGGAGGTAAACAATTAATGGTTCGACGCTGTGCGTCATATTAGACCAACCTATAAGGTCTTCTCAAATTCGTTGCTTATGCTGACAACGATCATCTTTTGTTAATCAATGTGAGGAAGGAAATATCTAGAGTTCACTATCGCTACTAGGCTATTATTAATGTAATTATTCACATCCAATTATAAATAGAGCTACATTTTCCACATAATATACGTAGCTCTATTCACAAATTGATGATGAGCTAATGCGATTTTTAAGGTGTGCGAATTCAATTGTAAAGTCTAATTCGTAAAATTCGTATAATTCCAAAGAATAATATAAGCAAAAGACACACTGATATCTGATCAGTTGTTAAATTTCATGTGATTCGGAAAAAAATATTTCAAGCAAAATAACACTAGACCTATTGCAAATCAGACAACAACGAATGTGCAAATTTCGCGAACAGATCAGTTTACTTCAAATGCTATTGATTGACTATAAAACTGCTCATATATTATTCAATGTGAGACGTCATTCTTGAGGTTATAATACTAATTCGTCACAACTATTTTCTCGATGCGTTCCTTAATCGATATTTGCCGCTTCTAGATGGTCCAATAAATTGTAAACGATTTCTCAACGTCTGCACTAACCAATTAAGAGAATTTTGACGCAGCAACATGAGAAGTTGTCAAAAGAATTTCCTTATCCTTCGAGTGCATCCGTCTTTTCACTCATCACAATATCTGATGAAGTTCAGATAACACTGGATTTTTGAAATTACATGCGCGCCACAATATCAAAATAACAACCTTAAGTCGAAAAGAAAGCAATTTAGGTGCTTTGACATAACTACTGGAATTTAGGTGGAACTTATATTTTAGGTGATTCACCTAGATTGTCGATGTCTAGTGATAACAACCAATTGCAGTTAATTAATTTCTGTCAATACATAATTGCAGTTAATAGCGTGCATCATGTTGAAAGTAAAATTAGTTTTGCCCAAATGAACTGCCATTAACTTTTGATAGACCCCTGAAATGGACATCCTTTTTTCTTCTTCTTGATTCGTGAGGTTCCCGGTTTTGGTGGAGAGAATATGATCAGAATAAATTAACTTCAAAGACAATACTTCAATTTTTTTCAAGGACGGCTTCCAGATTTGAGTCTCTTTTCTTTTTATTATTTGAGCTTGCAATCTGTGCATAATTTACTCAATTTGAAATTGTCGCTGCTCAGGATTGTAATTTCTTGTAGTTCTTATATTTTTGTTCGATGGTTAATATTCTTTTCCAAATGCAACCTCTGTATCACCACAATTCAGTTAATAAGTCAGAAAACCATAACTTTCAAGTAAAGTCTTTCCAGTATTTTTCACCAATACACAGTCAGTCTTATTACCATAGCCATCGAAATCACTTTTGCACGTCAACTTAAATCCTCACAAAGCCAATCCATTCACCGACTAAAAATGCACGAGTAGACAAGACTTTTGCGATTTACATGAGACCATTCAATAGAAAAAAGACAAATCTGCCGCAAATCGTTCATTTTCTTGTGCATCACGTCGCAGGTCTTTCTGCCGCCTCATGAAATTTTAGCTCAATTCGCCATTTGTCTTTTTTTGTTCAATTATTATATCAAACATGCAGCTGCATCAACACACCATACTTGCACTATCGCTTATTAGACCCTTCAAAAATTACATTTGTGACATTGCTTGGAAGAGATCAGTGAGACTTTCTCTTTATTTCACAAAGCTAAAAAGATGGGAGTTTTTCATAAGAATTTATAAACTTATCAAAAAATCACCGCACCGTGTTTATTGAACCACGAGGCAAACTCACGGAAAAAAAGGCTCAAGAATGCGCATGACACAATTAGTTGCTGGGTTAATCAGACCCTGCTAAATATTACTTCTATTTCAGAAACGTTAAACAAAGTAACAACAAAAGAAATGAATACCGAATATGGGAAAGAAATTCAAAATAATATAAGCTTATAATTGAAAAGTGAATTAAAAAAAAAGAAAGGGATAATAGCCGTCGGGGGGCGATTGTAATTTCAAACTCAGTTTTAACCCGGTTATTGTTAGAGGTCCGTTGATTAACGAAATCTATTTTTAAGAGTAGGTTTTGCATTCTAATTTGTGAAATTAATTATATTATTAAATCAAAATTATTGCATCAATTCTAAAGAACAATGCGAAGCGCGGATACAACGCAATAAGAAAAATGATCAAAATTTATTTGAAGAGAAAAATTATTCCGTCGGACTGGCCGCTTCAGCTGTATCATAAAAATGACAAAAATCATGTACCTAAATGATGCAGCTGAGGCGGCCAGACCTGCAAAATAATTATTCTCTTCAAATAAATTTAGTTCCTTAGAATTAATATAATAATTTCGATTCAATAATAATATTTCCAAACTATTTTTTGAGAAAATTGCGTACCGATATTTAACACGCGAAAATTAATTATTTTAAGAAAATGCTTTGTAGGCCTACCGCAAGTGCCCTAACGGCCTAGTTGACGAAGCAAAAGGTCAGACCAATATTTTCTCTTTTCTTAATAACATGCAGGGTGTTTCAGAATCAATGAATAGTCAGTTAAATATAGATCGGCCTTAAGCATGTTTGTAGGCCACATGGTCTTTTAAACATTCTATTACATTTATTGTTTGTATTGGGCCTACTGGTATGTGATTATGCCTACTAGTTATTTTATTTTCACCTACATATTAATTGCTGATAGGTCTGCTTACCAAAGTAGTACATGTAAGCCCACTCAATTTTTACCGACATGTAAGCTACTTAATATCGAGCTGACGTCACTAGAAGTTGTTTCCTATTCGGCATGTCCCGGTATCTAATCAATGAACGAATTTCACTCCCATATACGTTTCCTTCATCGCAGGTATCTGACAAGTAACAATAGTGGGCCTGGAAAAGCCCATTTTTGGAGGTCAGGCGATTTACAGAGTCCTGGAGATTAAAGTTTCGCTCTCATATTTAACCGGCTTTAACATGAGTTGGAAACCCGCCGAATTATTGGAGAAAATACGGCAAATATTCCTATCTTCATTATTTGAATTTCATTGAATTCCCTGAATCATTATTGGCATTCATAAATTATTGATTGTAAAGGATCATTCATGGCTTTGACCGATTAACTCGTGCTAAATCACACACCTTTCAAACACAATATCATCACATACCTATTCAAAGTTAGCCAATGTCTAATTGAATCCAGTCTTAGATGTACGAGAGGCTAAATTTAGGTAAGGCACTCCCTTGAGATTTTGGAGTGAATCATTGCTGCAGTGCGCAACCCACAGACCTAGGATTAGGGCTGTGGCGAAACCCTGGATCGATGTTTGCGATATCAATAGAAAGAATACGATTAACTATGTCAATAAAGAATAGGCAGTTTTATAATTAAAATAGAATACACGTTATAACATAATACATCAATCAATGGACTTCAAGTCAACAACATCTTCGCAAGTTGACTCCTCGGGATTTTTTATTGTGGGTTCTGGTTAGATGCAGCGTTGATGACAAAGATTTCGGGGGAAATGCAAAATAATGCCACGAGCATAAATTGGAGATATAGAATCACTACCTCCGTTAAATGCTCAGCGAGCTTCATTTTCCTAACACATATCCAAGTGGAAAAACTGCCTGTCAGAGTTTGCGAATTTATATGCAGCCTGTATGCAAAATGATTATTGCGGTACTCCACAATTTCTCGATAATAACTTGAAGACATGAAATCACAATCTAGGCCAGCGTTTTCGGAAATGTGAAATCGCGACAAAATTTGTGAAATATCGAGATTTCCACTAGTTTCGTGAAAATTGGACATGACTTATTAGAAAAAGCATTACATGTAATGATTCAGTCATCACTGCTTTTAAGTTCAGTGCTTAATATTCATATTTGCTCAGCACAAAAGTAGGAAGGAGACCATTTTTTAAGGCACTCACTATCACACTCTGTGTTATTCACCAATCAGGAGATAATCTGCTAGCTACCAACCTTAACACGTTCACTGCCAGCTACGAGAATAATCGCAGGAGACCAAAATGGCTTCTAGTGCCAAATGTCTTTGAACTACTCATTGACATAATTAATGAAACAAACTATCATTGGCTTGAATTGAAGTTTGTTCAATTTTTTTCTCAGGTATGATGCAATATCTCGCTTTCTATGTATTACCATTCAACACATTAGAGAATGGAGAAAGATCTATGGTGGTCAAATTTCAAATTTTGATATCGATACAACTGTCACAATTGCTTTTACAAATTGAACATAAACGTGAACTGAAATCCAGCTTTTGTAAAATAAAATGGCACACGATCAGATTACCAGAGGTATGGCTATTGGAATGATTCGTTGTGGTAGAAGTTGTGCGAGTGTTGCCGAAGAGCTGCAACTATCGAGAGTCGTTGTTTGGAGGTGGTGATGTCGATGGAAAGCAGAAGGAGATGCTAAAAAGAAGAAGGGATCTGGTCGACCAAGAAAGTCTGCAGGAAGGACAGACGCACGTCTAGTTTTAGCTGCAAAGAGGAATAGATTTGTGTCAGTCCCAAAGCTAGTCGTACACTGGAAGAGTGCCTCAAATATAGACTGTAGCGTTCAAACGGTTTACCGAAGATTGCGAGAAGCTTGAATTCAATCGCGACGACCAGCTGTCCTAATTCCGTTGAGTTTTGAGCACCGCAGAAGACGAGTTGCCCGTGTGATGCCCATCGCTCATGGAATGACCATCACTGGCAGAAAGTCTTGCGGACCGATGAATCGAGATTCACTCTGGATTTCAATGACGGTCGTGTCAGAGTGCATCGTCTTCCAGGTGAACGCTTTGCCCCATGCTGTATTAAAGAACACGACAGATATGGTGGTGGAAGTGTTATGCTGTGGGGTGGCATTTGGCATGGCGGACGAACGACAGCAGTCATCATCAAAGGCACGTTGACTGGAGAGAGGTACCTCAATGAAATTGTGCTTCCTGTTGTTGCCCCAGTGGTCAGGGTGGAAGATCTCGTCTTCCAAGACGATAACGCAAGACCGACCACATCGCTCCTCGGCTGTCATTGCCACTGTTAGGAGATTGAACATTCAAACCTTTGACTGGCCTGCATGCTCACCTGACTTGTCACCCATTGAACAAGTCCGGGACGAGCTTGGGCGTCGAGTGAAAGACCGCTATTCACTTCCACCAGTGTCCCTGAAGATTCTCTCTGAAAGACTGATAGAGCAGTGGCTTCTCTTTGAAACAGCCTTCATTCAGAAACTTTGTGAATCCATGCCATCTCGGATTACTGAATGTATTGGAGCTAGAGGGGGGCACACGCGCTATTAAAGTTGAATCTGCTGCATGCGTTGTTTTTCTGTGCTAGCGATTTGGTGGAGATTGTGACTAAATTATCAAGGTATCATGCATACATCTATATACGTATACCAGTCAAAAATGAAAGAAGTTAAAGAAGTAAATGTTTCAAAAATTTGTCAATGAGTATATTTGAAACTAATGATATGATGCACATGTTTAGATCATGTTTAAAGTATTATACCAGCATACTCATACATATATGAAGATCATAGATATTCACAGGCTCTTCAAATAGATAAAATGCATGTGCAATCTATCAATAGTTGTTGTTCTACGAAGACAACAGCCACAAAACACAGCTTCTTGCGTTTTACAAATCAGTGCGACCGAAAACATAGATCATGTGTCCAATTCACCACTGAGAACAGTGATCAGTTAAACCTAGAGCTTTGCGCGGTGCATCGCGCTTCAGCAAGCACCGGTTCTCGGGCCGGTGCACCGAAATGAGCTAATTTCGATCAAGTTGATATTTAATGTTCAGTTTGAAGTCATAATTCAACGAGGTGCACCGAAATGAGCTAATTTCGATCAAGTTGATATTTAATGTTCAGTTTGAAGTCATAATTAACTCATTTTATCTGTTGTCTTAGTCACAGCAAAAATAGAATAAACATATTTCAAACTTTCAGTATAATTAATCCAATTAAGGGAACATAATTCAATTCTATTTATCAATTCAATTCAAAACATTTAATTTCTCTATCATGAAAATGAAACGTGAAAATCACGACTACACATAGAATGACCAATGCACTTCCTGATGCTGAGAAAAATGTGAAAGAGTGACGAATATTAGGTAATTGAAGTTTATGATAAATCTTTCTAGACCACGAAATCTCAATTCCCGCGACCTCAGAAGTTTGGAATCATATGATGAATACTGCGCAGCCTGTTGTTCCACCTCTTGCAAAGATATACATGTAGGCTATCTCAGCACTCCAGTGGTCAGTAATCCAACGTGTGTGAAGTTGGCGCAACCACTCAGCGCAACCATTTTTGTTTTTACTGTGCCACTCCCAAAAATCTCATAAACCACACAATTCGAGGTCGCTGATTATGTGCCACTACTCGGTTTTACGAAATTCAGCCTCCTTTGGCCAGAAAACGCAACAAAAATTTCAAATTGGTGCGCTGTGAAGTTGGCGCAACCAATTTTTCTGACTTTCATAAATTTAGCGCATCAAGCAACAAAACCCATAATAAACGATGAAATATCCATGCCTAATTATGTGCCACGCAAAAATTAATAAAAATAATCGATCTTCACAGCAAAAATCAAGTTTCAAAATTTTATTTCACCGAAGTGTGAAGTTGGCGCAACCAAACTTCAAATCAAAATTTCTCAGCACTCAGGCAGTTATGTTTCACATAAATAGCACCAGCAGATGTGCCAGGACAACATTCATCAGAATCAATCAAACAACAGCAGTCTTTCACCCGCTCTAAAAGAAAGCATTAAAATTCAAATCACATGACAAAGCTTATAATAAAATATTCCACAACCCGCGCAACCATTTTTCATTTCGAGTGTGCCACTCCTGAAATGCATGTTTCTAGTACAATTTGGGGTCGCTGATTATGTGCCACGCATCAGTTTTACTAAATTCGGCCTCCTTCACTCGGAAAACTCAATTCAAAGTACAACTACATCACACAATAATTCCAGCGCAACCACTAGTACAATTTGGGGTCGCTGATTATGTGCCACGCATCAGTTTTACTAAATTCGGCCTCCTTCACTCGGAAAACTCAATTCAAAGTTCAACTACATCACACAATAATTCCAGCGCAACCACTTTTCAAGTTGAAATTACTCTGCTCAAACGCCGTTTCACATCAAATAAATAGCACCATCGGGTGTGCCAGGTCAATATTCATCAGAATCGACCAAACACTCGTACCTATTCACTCGCTAAATCAGAAAATATCATCCTTCAAAAACACATGATTTCCTGCCATGTATAGGCCTAAAGACATGAGCTAAATCAATTCGAGTCAGCGCAACCATTTTTCATTTCGAGTGTGCCACTCCTGAAATGCATGTTTCTAGTACAATTTGGGGTCGCTGATTATGTGCCACGCATCAGTTTTACTAAATTCGGCCTCCTTCACTCGGAAAACTCAATTCAAAGTTCAACTACATCACACAATAATTCCAGCGCAACCACTTTTCAAGTTGAAATTACTCTGCTCAAACGCCGTTTCACATCAAATAAATAGCACCATCGGGTGTGCCAGGTCAATATTCATCAGAATCGACCAAACACTCGTACCTATTCACTCGCTAAATCAGAAAATATCATCCTTCAAAAACACATGATTTCCTGCCATGTATAGGCCTAAAGACATGAGCTAAATCAATTCGAGTCAGCGCAACCATTTTTCATTTCGAGTGTGCCACTCCTGAAATGCATGTTTCTAGTACAATTTGGGGTCGCTGATTATGTGCCACGCATCAGTTTTACTAAATTCGGCCTCCTTCACTCGGAAAACTCAATTCAAAGTACAACTACATCACACAATAATTCCAGCGCAACCACTTTTCAAGTTGAAATTACTCTGCTCAAACGCCGTTTCACATCAAATAAATAGCACCATCGGGTGTGCCAGGTCAATATTCATCAGAATCGACCAAACACTCGTACCTATTCACTCGCTAAATCAGAAAATATCATCCTTCAAAAACACATGATTTCCTACCATGTATAGGCCTAAAGACATGAGCTAAATCAATTCGAGTCAGCGCAACCATTTTTCATTTCGAGTGTGCCACTCCTGAAATGCATGTTTCTAGTACAATTTGGGGTCGCTGATTATGTGCCACGCATCAGTTTTACTAAATTCGGCCTCCTTCACTCGGAAAACTCAATTCAAAGTACAACTACATCACACAATAATTCCAGCGCAACCACTAGTACAATTTGGGGTCGCTGATTATGTGCCACGCATCAGTTTTACTAAATTCGGCCTCCTTCACTCGGAAAACTCAATTCAAAGTTCAACTACATCACACAATAATTCCAGCGCAACCACTTTTCAAGTTGAAATTACTCTGCTCAAACGCCGTTTCACATCAAATAAATAGCACCATCGGGTGTGCCAGGTCAATATTCATCAGAATCGACCAAACACTCGTACCTATTCACTCGCTAAATCAGAAAATATCATCCTTCAAAAACACATGATTTCCTGCCATGTATAGGCCTAAAGACATGAGCTGAATCAATTCGAGTCAGCGCAACCATTTTTCATTTCGAGTGTGCCACTCCTGAAATGCATGTTTCTAGTACAATTTGGGGTCGCTGATTATGTGCCACGCATCAGTTTTACTAAATTCGGCCTCCTTCACTCGGAAAACTCAATTCAAAGTTCAACTACATCACACAATAATTCCAGCGCAACCACTTTTCAAGTTGAAATTACTCTGCTCAAACGCCGTTTCACATCAAATAGTTTTTGAAGGATGATATTTTCTGATTTAGCGAGTGAATAGGTACGAGTGTTCGGTCGATTCTGATGAATATTGACCTGGCACACCCGATGGTGCTATTTATTTGATGTGAAACGGCGTTTGAGCAGAGTAATTTCAACTTGAAAAGTGGTTGCGCTGGAATTATTGTGTGATGTAGTTGAACTTTGAATTGAGTTTTCCGAGTGAAGGAGGCCGAATTTAGTAAAACTGATGCGTGGCACATAATCAGCGACCCCAAATTGTACTAGAAACATGCATTTCAGGAGTGGCACACTCGAAATGAAAAATGGTTGCGCTGACTCGAATTGATTTAGCTCATGTCTTTAGGCCTATACATGGCAGGAAATCATGTGTTTTTGAAGGATGATATTTTCTGATTTAGCGAGTGAATAGGTACGAGTGTTTGGTCGATTCTGATGAATATTGACCTGGCACACCCGATGGTGCTATTTATTTGATGTGAAACGGCGTTTGAGCAGAGTAATTTCAACTTGAAAAGTGGTTGCGCTGGAATTATTGTGTGATGTAGTTGAACTTTGAATTGAGTTTTCCGAGTGAAGGAGGCCGAATTTAGTAAAACTGATGCGTGGCACATAATCAGCGACCCCAAATTGTACTAGAAACATGCATTTCAGGAGTGGCACACTCGAAATGAAAAATGGTTGCGCTGACTCGAATTGATTTAGCTCATGTCTTTAGGCCTATACATGGCAGGAAATCATGTGTTTTTGAAGGATGATATTTTCTGATTTAGCGAGTGAATAGGTACGAGTGTTTGGTCGATTCTGATGAATATTGACCTGGCACACCTGATGGTGCTATTTGTTTGATGTGAAACGGCGTTTGAGCAGAGTAATTTCAACTTGAAAAGTGGTTGCGCTGGAATTATTGTGTGATGTAGTTGAACTTTGAATTGAGTTTTCCGAGTGAAGGAGGCCGAATTTAGTAAAACTGATGCGTGGCACATAATCAGCGACCCCAAATTGTACTAGAAACATGCATTTCAGGAGTGGCACACTCGAAATGAAAAATGGTTGCGCTGACTCGAATTGATTTAGCTCATGTCTTTAGGCCTATACATGGCAGGAAATCATGTGTTTTTGAAGGATGATATTTTCTGATTTAGCGAGAGAATAGGTACGAGTGTTTGGTCGATTCTGATGAATATTGACCTGGCACACCCGATGGTGCTATTTATTTGATGTGAAACGGCGTTTGAGCAGATTAATTTCAACTTGAAAAGTGGTGCGCTGGAATTATTGTGTGATGTAGTTGAACTTTGAATTGAGTTTTCCGAGTGAAGGAGGCCGAATTTAGTAAAACTGATGCGTGGCACATAATCAGCGACCCCAAATTGTGTTAGAAACATGCATTTCAGGAGTGGCACACTCGAAATGAAAAATGGTTGCGCTGACTCGAATTGATTTAGCTCATGTCTTTAGGCCTATACATGGCAGGAAATCATGTGTTTTTGAAGGATATATTTTCTGATTTAGCGAGTGAATAGGTACGAGTGTTTGGTCGATTCTGATGAATATTGACCTGGCACACCCGATGGTGCTATTTATTTGATGTGAAACGGCGTTTGAGCAGAGTAATTTCAACTTGAAAAGTGGTTGCGCTGGAATTATTGTGTGATGTAGTTGAACTTTGAATTGAGTTTTCCGAGTGAAGGAGGCCGAATTTAGTAAAACTGATGCGTGGCACATAATCAGCGACCCCAAATTGTACTAGAAACATGCATTTCAGGAGTGTCACACTCGAAATGAAAAATGGTTGCGCTGACTCGAATTGATTTAGCTCATGTCTTTAGGCCTATACATGCAGGAAATCATGTGTTTTTGAGGATGATATTTTCTGATTTTAGCGAGTGAATAGGTACGAGTGTTTGGTCGATTCTGATGAATATTGACCTGGCACACCCGATGGTGCTTTTTTTTTGATGTGAAACGGCGTTTGAGCAGAGTAATTTCAACTTGAAAAGTGGTTGCGCTGGAATTATTGTGTGATGTAGTTGAACTTTGAATTGAGTTTTCCGAGTGAAGGAGGCCGAATTTAGTAAAACTGATGCGTGGCACATAATCAGCGACCCCAAATTGTGTTAGAAACATGCATTTCAGGAGTGGCACACTCGAAATGAAAAATGGTTGCGCTGACTCGAATTGATTTAGCTCATGTCTTTAGGCCTATACATGGCAGGAAATCATGTGTTTTTGAAGGATGATATTTTCTGATTTAGCGAGTGAATAGGTACGAGTGTTTGGTCGATTCTGATGAATATTGACCTGCACACCCGATGGTGCTATTTATTTGATGTGAAACGGCGTTTGAGCAGAGTAATTTCAACTTGAAAAGTGGTTGCGCTGGAATTATTGTGTGATGTAGTTGAACTTTGAATTGAGTTTTCCGAGTGAAGGAGGCCGAATTTAGTAAAACTGATGCGTGGCACATAATCAGCGACCCCAAATTGTGTTAGAAACATGCATTTCAGGAGTGGCACACTCGAAATGAAAAATGGTTGCGCGGGTTGTGGAATATTTTATTATAAGCTTTGTCATGTGATTTGAATTTTAATGCTTTCTTTTAGAGCGGGTGAAAGACTGCTGTTGTTTGATTGATTCTGATGAATGTTGTCCTGGCACAGCTGCTGGTGCTATTTATGTGAAACATAACTGCCTGAGTGCTGAGAAATTTTGATTTGAAGTTTGGTTGCGCCAACTTCACACTTCGGTGAAATAAAATTTTGAAACTTGATTTTTGCTGTGAAGATCGATTATTTTTATTAATTTTTGCGTGGCACATAATTAGGCATGGATATTTCATCGTTTATTATGGGTTTTGTTGCTTGATGCGCTAAATTTATGAAAGTCAGAAAAATTGGTTGCGCCAACTTCACAGCGCAACCAATTTGAAATTTTAGTTGCGTTTTCTGGCCAAAGGTGGCTGAATTTCGTGAAACCGAGTAGTGGCACATAATCAGCGACCTCGAATTGTGTGGTTTATGAGATTTTTGGGAGTGGCACAGTAAAAACAAAAATGGTTGCGCTGAGTGGTTGCGCCAACTTCACACACGTAGTAATCCATCAGATAGACTTATTCAGCATGCGGCATCGGGAGACTGCTTGAAGGGGGAGTAATGTCGAGATATTGACCCTCTTACATAGTACATGTAAATTGCAGACATCGGTGACATTGTTCCGAATATTTGTACATCTTCTAATCTGCTCAGGTATTTTGAAAAATTCTAAAATAAGGTCTTTTTTTGCTATGCATAATTTTCAGAGAGTCAATAAAAAACCCAGCGATTCGCCGCCACGTAGAAGACTTAGTAATCTAGTAATGTAATATTTTGCGATTTTTTGTTGCGTGTCTACATGTATACATGTTGTGATATCTGCTCTCATCTAGTTTTCAAGAACTTATCGAACCATGATAAAGACGCACGGATGAAAGAGAGACCCTCTTCAACATTTTGTTGTTCTAAATGACTATCACACGACAATCTAGAACGCAAAACAAAATATATTTCGCCTTTAGTAAATACATCAGTGCAACTTTTTAAAGTTTGAGATGCACCAATTGTCTTGCCCGGTGCACCGGTGCGAGCAGATGCGGCTAGATCACAGTCCAAGTTAAAACTTTTGTCTACCATTCGATACGCTTTCCGCATCTCCTTAAATGTTTACAGCTGACGAATATATCACAAGACATAATTACTTTATCTAATTTGTATACATTATGTTTTTATATAATTTCATGTTTTCCTACCTCCTCAGTAATATCATTCTGATTTGATTCTATACGGTAATTAATATCTTCATTGAAATGATAAAAGTGATGCATTCACTCTCAAAATCAAAGGCTCAATATGGGGCAGGGACTCTAGCGCCCGGTCGCTGCGTTGTAACCTGGCAGCAAGTACAACTAACTCTACTGTGAGAAGCCACAATTGAGTATCTCACATCCAGTGTTTAGAGAACATGCGTTTGGAAATCCTTTGAAAACAAACAGCAAATGTTAATGCGCTTGTAATGACCTCATACGGGGGAAAGGAACAGAAAATACGTGAAATGTAAAAGTAAGCAAAAAGATTTTTAGATATGTGTTCATTTGCACCCAAAAATTTAGTGCGCATGATAATAGGTCTATAATCCGTGCCATATGGTATAAAAGTATATGTTTAAGTGCCATGAAACTGAAGTGGGCCCACCGGTAAAAATTCACTAAAAATGCACTGTTATTCATCGCAGTTTCTTTTTCATCGCTTGTGTTAAGACACTTCCATCTAAATAATTTTTTGGGATTCCCGACGCATATGTTCGATAAATTTGTCGGAAGCATTGATGTAGAAAGGGGGATTTCTGCATCAGTGGTCGGGAGCCATTTCAATTTACTTGAATAAGTGTGTCTGAGCAAGTGTCTGAATGCAAATACAAGTGTCTAGGAGCACATTTTCTTCCGCTGAAAATCAAAGCTACAACAAATTTTGAAATATGGTCATAACCTACAAACACAGGAACGAAGTAAAACAATTGTGGCATTAAAATTGGAATACTTTTTTTGCCATTGTGCCGAAGTTACAATTTATTAGTATTGATAATGAAATACGGTATCTATGAAAGTGCACATTTAAAAATTGTGATGAAATACTGCATGGAAGACTCATTTGCATGTCAAAATTTCATGTTTGAAGATTCCCAGAATATGTCCTCTTGCCATGTCCTTTCCCTGTTGATGACACAGATCTAATAATAAGAAATTTGTGGTTGATGAAGATAATTAGAAGTCGGACAAAGCGCAAGAGTCATCACTGTCTGAACCTGCATACGCGTGCAATGGTCAAAAGGTTGAGAAACTATAAATAGACTCGTGGGATTCCCTTTTGAATCCATTGAAATGAATCACGAGCATTGTGATCACAAGACAACCATTGAACTACGAGGGGATTTCCTTTTCCATTAACAAACCTGGATGACCTAGATCGATAACAAAAGATTGTTGACAGTCTTGAAACAACTCTTAGAATAAGTTGTAATCGGTTCTATTGTCAGTTGGGGATCCCCCTTCATGCTATTTTTATCCTTTGAGTCTATTTTTAGATCTGCTTTCATAATCAGGAAAATTATTGATTACATTAAAAATAGCTCTTCCATGATATTGAAAAGATGTTTTCAATACAATCAATAATCATAATACTCGATGTAATGATGATGCTCGATCCATATCATGAATCGAGTATGATATTAGTGGAACAATATATATATCAGATATATATGTAATCTAATATATACAATCTAATATATGCAATCTAATATATCCGAGTTTAACAGTTTGAAAATCAATTGGAGTACTATTTCAAGATATTCAAATCTACGAGTATGTAAATATATATATATATCGTCATTCCTTATCAATGTTACTTTGATGGTTTCACTGGAATAATCTTTGGTCTCCAAAAAAGCAACATTGCTACAGGTTATTTTACTAAAAATCACAATCATAATATAGAGCTGCGTATATTTTTCGAATTTCTTCAACAATAAGAGGCGTGAGGAATGTACAACATTTGAAAGTAAAAGCACTCTTCAATACAAGACAAAAATAAATAGAAAGTCAACAATAAAATGAAAGATAGCAAATCAGTTCACAAAGTTACTTTAGGCTGAAACCGCTGTTTGATAATTTAGCCATCGATGGCATAAATATTCAGGAGCATAAACTGTCTGAGACAAGTTAGCACTTTTATGAGCGAGTCATCAGTGGGGGCACAAAATGATGAAGATGTTGGGTTTTCTTCATTTGCTATATAAAAAAGTTGCTTAATACCCAAAATCATGCGTCTGTAAAGGCATGAGCTTTGGACAATCACAGTGTGGTCCACAGATTACACGATGGCATCGACTTTTCATTCTATCTATTGATGAAGACAATCAGGTATTCAAATTACAATATTCGGTGCTCAATATTCTCAGATTGAACCAGAAATTCATTCGCTACATGCGGTTTAAGACGTCGCAATAGATCAATGAGAAATGTTGCTCTCTAAGCAATTGAATTTGCACGTGAGAGCCATTTCATCTTGCCGTTCAAAATGACACCTAACAATTTCATCTTTAACTGAAATGTTCTGTAAAAATTGTCAGACAAGAAACTGTTACTTTTAGATTTGTAGATGTACTTTGACAAATTTTTCAGTGATTTATGCACATTTTGTTTTCTACAGACCATGAAGAAAAATGTGAAAAATACCACTTATATTACTGTCAATGGAACCATCAGTTTCAAATATAATGCCAAATAGTTAATTTCGCCTTTTCATGAACCATTACTTGATGTTTTGAATGTGCACATAATAAAGATTTCCTATTACCACAAAATCGTCCAACAATGCACATAATGGAAATGAAATTTCTGAACCATATCCAGCCCTTCTCGGAGGATGCCAAAAATTGACATGTGGATTCCCGTGAATCCTTGGAATGAATCACACACTAAAAATAAGAAACAAATTCCATAAATAATGCTATCACATTTTCATCATTTCAAAATATAGAATTTTCTATTTTTCAAAGCAGACACCGAGCTAAAAATAGATGCTATTATTGCTCGAAACCCTATGTATCATTACGTTTATTGGCAGAGACTTCACAGCCCCACGATGGAATAAGTCTTGCTCAATACTTACATATACTGGCTCCGCCATAGATAGACTTGAGGGTTTCCCACACTTCAATGTCATTGTTCACGTCGCACACCCTTCCCACAGACTACTTTTTTTATTTTTCAAATCTAGAAAATTGCACAATTTTCTGAAATGCGGCTGATATCATCTCCAGATAAAGAATAGACTCTCTACTGGAAATTACTTTCTATATTTCGATCTGTCATCAAGATTTAATTCTTCAGCATATTTTGCAATAAGAACTTGAAGAAAGACACTGGAAGATCTTGAATTCTCAATCATCAATCAGGTTTGCTTTTTCTAGTCATACTTTGATAACACATTTACTGCGGTAGAGACCGCAAAAGGCTGATACGTTTGGGAAGTCTGTGGAGCCACTCAACGGAACCATTATTCATTACAGCGAGATTCTATTCAACTTGTACTTTATCAATGCTTCCTGATCACGAATCTGGGCTCGGATTCCACAAATTCTCAGTCGCACTTGAGAAATTCAAGTTTACAGATAACAGTGGTTCCGCTGTGAAGTTAGCGAAACCAACTTCTGAGTTCCGCTGATAGGCGCTGTAAATCAGTCTCATTATGTCACTACCTGATCCACTCAGTAGCGCTGATCACAAATATGTGCTTCTTTATTTCTCAGCAGTGCAGTCACAAATGGCAATATCGCAACATATTCATACGTGTGAGAAGTTAGCAGAACATTTTTCATTACAGCGTCATTCTATTCGAAACAACTTTCACTTGATCAATTTCAGCCTTCTGATTGTGAATCTGGCCTCAGGTTCCACAAATTAGCTGTCGTTATTGAGAAATTCAAGTTTAAAGGTAAAAGTGGTTCCCCTGAGTGGTTCTGCTAACTTCTCACACGCGCTAATAATGGCAATCATTGGGCACCTTTCGCAGGATAATAAAAGTAGCAAAGCAGGGATGCGGAGTCTGAGTCCCGCATCCCTGTTAATGAGAGATTTGCAGTGTATGAGAATATCTTTTATGTTTTTAATTTCTCGTTTTTCTTTTCTCTTTGTGATTTTACAACCACAGAGTTTTAGATTTTTAGTGATGAAATGAAAACATTTTGTACATTTTTGATGAGATGGCATGCGAAAAGGAAGAGAAGGATGACTATGACTGTGTGACGATGTGTTCGAGACTCAATATTTGCGAGAGATGTTGATTGAGCAAGAAGCATACTTTGAAGGGCGACGTGGCATTGACCGCTTTGATTTTACTGATCGCTTTGCATCGAATTTATGAGCATGAGTTGAGCCGCTATCGATTTCATCACTTCAAAAATATCTATTTGAGTTTCATTCAGCGCGGCTAAACTATTCCAATGCAAAGCATGCTCCCAGCATTGTCTCATGACGTTCAACCATAGAGCAAGTATATACACCGTGGTAGGTAGTGTCGACTCAGAAAAATCTCAGTATACATTGAAAATTTCTATATCTAAAGATTCAGCTTTTTTCGGATATTGCGCACTTGCAGTCCAAAAAGAATCTTTGATCATTTATAATAAGCTAACTTTTGCAAATTATTCTTGCATTTATGCACTAGCGACTATCGATTTGGAATCTCGGTCTTCAATGGATAAGTAGCATGAATCTTCTAGGATATCAAAAAGAATGAAAATATAATCACTATTACCTTAATCAAACGGAGATTAAGCTGATTATGAAGGAAATTTCATGAACCGCATTATAGTACAAGTCTTCATGCAAAAGTTGAAATCTTATTCTGCCTCTTGGCTCAAATTTCAAGTTTGCTAACTTAGTAGATCTAATTCATGCAGATCTTTTCCACAGGTAAGTGAATCTGTTAAGCTGGCATCTTGTCCAATGATCAACTGCATCCTGCGATCTATAGAAATTACCATGAAATCGAGTTGTAAATTGCTAAAGCCATCATACTCTATGCAGCTAGGAATCAACTCTTCATAAACGAAGAGGATAAGAAAGTCAACGACCACGCCGTGAACAACGGACAAAAGCTATGCCGTCTGCGATTTTTTTTGCAATGCTTTTATTATGGCTCTGCTCTCACTGTCATGTGACACTAGGATTTCTTAGAAATAGGAGTTCCATTGATGATGTACTTACTGTCTGCTTCTATTAATAGCAAAAGGAACCCCTTCAACCATTGATCAACACAGTAGCTGTAAATTGATGGTTGTATATCGTTAAATTTCATTTGTCGTGGCGTAGACATTCGATAATGGAGCATTAAGCAACATAAATGATCAATTTGACTCAATGCAGCAGCGCAACAACTAACGGATGTCAAGTAAATGAAGGACTTCCGAATGAAATGTTCCGACCATAGATGTGTATACCAAAGATATTTAATATTATGTAATGGATAGAGGATGGCTATGCGATTCTCTGGGATATAGAGAGGGAAATTATTTGATGAATCCCGAGGGCTTCAGCCCGAGGGATATATCAAATAATTTCACGAGCTATGTCAGAGAATCGTATAGCTATCCTCTATCCGCTATAAAGTATCCCAGATTATTAGGACCATAGATATCCGCGATAGAATCTCTCTCTACCTAGATTTTCCATGGGAACAAATTTTATCAAATATAGAAGGGATTCTGAAATACGATTCTACAACTATGTAATAATCTGGTATACTTTATATTATAAATGGCTAGATAGACGTGTTTTTACCTTGTGTGCAACGAAACCAGTGAAAATCAGCTGATATTGCATGAATTTCAAAATATTTGTAAGCGAGCAACACAGATTCCTTTCTATTGCCTCCTTTTAGTAATTGCAGAACTAAAACGCATTTTGATAATCAACAAAGAAATTTTTATATTTCTAAAAGTTAATTTCTATTTTTTCAGATGTCTTGCAAAAAGTCTTCAGATGTAAATAAAAGCATTGCTAATACAATTCTTTCAATTAGACTTTACTGCATAATTTTATGGTAGTTGATTCTTAAATCTGAAGAGCGCATGTTATATAGGAATAATACAAATGAAGACCAATTGATTCGTTTTCAGGTGAAGGACCTGCAATTCACGAGATACATGACTAAATGACTTCTCTGAGCAGAATAATGAACCACGTCTTTACTTGTGATCATGCAGCCAGATTGCTTCTTTGTAATAAGTCTGGCTATGGTTGTACACGTACCTATATATCGTTGCTGTGCCCAAGTGCTCCGGTCCCGGCCACGCCAGACGCCATTGCTAAGCTTGTCAATAAACGTGTATATATAATTTTGTGGTAAGAAATTACATGATACAACAGAAAAAATAAATGTGAACTATCAGAAAATTTGATATAAAATTGGCTGAAGCAAATAAAAACAAACAACATATACCAATATGCATGTTATACGATGCACTTTGTCAACATTTCTGACATCGACAGACATGCGATGATCGATTCCAGTTGGCCCTAAAATGCCCTCTGTTAATTATTTGCAAAAGATCCATTTTGTATGTTTCAACTTGGCAAATAACTCGAAGAGCGTTGTTGACATGGGTGAGCCCTATTAAAAGCCAATTCCTCAGTGTGATATTCGGATTCTCACTGAAATTGTTTATGTCATGAATTCTACGGAGAGAGTTTAGTGTTTATCAAATTATACCGCATCAGTCTTCCTCTGAATATTTTTCTTCCAAATTGCCGATCTCATCTTTAACAATTTTTTTCAGAGAAACTACTGAATGAATATTCTTGAAAGTTGTCATATAATATCAGTGAATTATGCTTTACATCATCTGTCATTTCCAAGCCTTTTTGTCGCATTGAACACCGCACAGCCGACAAAGCAGCAATTTCGCTGCATTGCCGTAATGCTTTTTTTGCCATGATAAGTACCGTACTAAATTGGGTTCAAATTTAGGCATCTATTTCTCATCTAGCCCTTTTAAACAATTAAATATCTTTGGTGTATACACTTTCGATTTTATTAAATGAACTCGTGGGAGATACACGTGGCACTGTCACCAAATGTGAGAATGCAAATTTTTGCAGTTTTGCAGAAATTACAACGGAGTTGAGTGATCATGATAGCAATGCAGAAGGAATGATATTATTTCACAGATCCTCCGTGTCATGCGGCCTTTGAGAGGTAATGTTTGTTAAATTAGCAACTCGATGACCTGCTCTTGCTTTCCTGCTTGACCTCAAGAGAATCTTCTTTAGCGTTATCATATCATTAGCAACCTGCCACTGGCAGAACAAATAACAATCAAAGACAATGATTTCAATTAATTTTGAAAGATGTAAATGGGTCCACATCACCATTCAGATTCAAGAAGTGAAACATTAATTTAGTGAATCACAATTTCATGACGATGAAAATTCAATTTAAAAAAATGAAATTTCAGCCACGACAGCACAATAAGATCTCGACTTTTTCATGAAGACATCCTATATAATGCCATTCCTTAAATTTCCCTGACCATCAGCATAAATTTTGCTTAGTTACGATGCTTTTAAGCAAATGTTCATTCCTTTTGAAATCCAACTTGTTTCATGCTACTTATAACGGGGAGTCATGTCGGTAGTATTAAAAATGGCAAAAATTTAGCATTTTTAAAACTGTTCAAATAATTTTTTGGACCACAGGAACGTAATCTCCGCAAAAAAACTGAATCTTTTGATGTAAAAATTTTCACTGTATACAGATTCTTTTCTGAGTCGACACTCTACCTATATATTCCTACTGTATGGTTCCGACGACAATACTTGGAAGTTGGACGAGCAGCCAAAAATTCTTCGTTTTGCTAGCTGGGTCAATGAATATAAATGCTTTTCAATGTGTGTAGAATTATGTCATAATTATGTAGCTACTTATGGGTTATCTCCCCCCCCAGGTTTTCAAATTTGTGTAAAATCTGCAAAAATGAATCAATCGTCACCAAACTTCAGGTAGACGTTCTTGAATATATTTTCTACCCACATGCAAAACTTTATGCGGATCGGATGCGTACGTTTTGCATTAGAGACGATAACGTGAAGCGTACCGATATCAACAGCATGATCTGACTTCGTCTGTTCGACGCATTATTGTCACTCGTGTGTGCATTGTTCTCTCTCCCTCTTCATCCACTAACAACTAGTCCGGGAGCTAGCGTGAAGTTGTGCAGGGAACGAGGTAGTACATAAAACTTTCACATAGCATAGTACACCTCTAACCTACTGCAAAACTTCACGTCTGCCGGATCAGATCATTTGCTTTTAAGAAATAGAGAGGATAACAAAATCCTATGTATTTCCAATGGTAAAATTGCGACATTTAAGGTGTTGACTCCATTTTTTCGAATTTTTGCTCATAAAAGTTACACAAATTGGTATTTTGTTGAACTGGTTATTATAGAAATCATCTACAGATCATGATCTTTCAAATGAGTTATTATTCAGTGACAGAGGATGAAGTAAAGTGTACAAACAGACACTTTTCGTTAAAGTATATCAACAATTTTCCTGAAATTTCTATGTTAAAATTTGCAGCTACACCAACGAAAAGTGTCTGTTTGTACACTTTACTTCATCCTCTGTCACTGAATGATAACTCATTTGAAAGATCATGATCTGTAGATGATTTCTATAATAACCAGTTCAACAAAATACCAATTTGTGTAACTTTTATGAGCAAAAATTCGAAAAAATGGAGTCAACACCTTAAATGTCACAATTTTACCATTGGAAATACATAGGATTTTGTTATCCTCTCTATTTCTTAAAAGCAAATGATCTGATCCGGCAGACGCGAAGTTTTGCAGTAGGTTAGATGTGTACTATGCTATGTGAAAGTTTCATGTACTACCTCGTTCCCTGCACAACTTCACGCTAGCTCCCGGACTAAACTGCTATTTGAAATCTTCCCGCGGCCACTACCTTGCCACACCTTCATTAAGTTGAAAATGTTAGTGTAAGGCATATGGCCTGGTCATTATCACTTCACGAGTTGTTGGGAAATGACTTTGTTGACCTCAAGTGCTTTCTGCTCCGACGATGAGGTCAGAAGAAGTCAGATCAAGCTGCAGACATCGCTGCACTTCAAGTTATCGCTCCTAATTAAGAAGTGTTTGTCTGATTTGGACAAATTTTGGCATATGGGTAGAAAATGTCCTCACTTACGCGGACCTAAAGTTTTGTGAAGATTGGTTCATTCCTAAGGATTTTACACAAATTTGAAAACGTGGGGGGAGATAACCCATAAGTGCCATAATGAATTATGCATATCTACCGAAAATCAAAAAAAGATTTGTTCAAGATATTTCCAATACTCAAAAGTCCATTGTCGGTGTTAAAAGATAAATTACCTCAACAAAATACAATCTCTTTAAACAAACTACTATAAATGCTTCCCCAATCTTTGAATTTCCATGAGCGCATCATTAGTATTCGTATAGTAACCAACACTGTTTGGAAGGGTATTTAAAAAATGTAGCGAAAATTTTCGCCCCGCAAGCTAGTTCATACTTTACTGTGGATTGATGCAATTTTCATAGTTAAGCTTTATTTCCTATTTGAATTGAATAGTTGATTGTGATATGATCTGTTTAAGTGATATGATCAAGCAGAAGGAAATGGGGCCTTCTTCTGATAATAAGGCTGGGCATCAAAGTGACGCACTTCAATCGAAACTAATTTAATGAACATTGCCTCTACAAGGTTGTCATGACACGGAGGATTTGTAGAGTGCTATCATTTTTTCTGTATTGCTATCACGATCAGTCAATTCCGTGGTAATTTCTCCAAAACTGCAACAATTTGCATATTTCACATTTGGTATTGGGTCACAACTCGAGTTCATTTAATAAATTCGAAACTGCATACACATTGGAGCTTTAATTAACACTGACTGCTGCTCTGCCTGACACACTCTCTCTCGGTATGTGTTCAGCACGTTTCGTTTATCAAAGCCATCTATGAACCATTAATTTCCAACCGACACTCAAAAGATTGATTTTTTGAAAAATAGTGGTATTCAACTTTTGAACAGCTATTTATATTGTCAAGATGATCGAGTTGGCCATTGAGGTGAGCATGCTCCAATTGTATTATGCCACAGTTTTGGGAACGATTGAATGATAGGAACAAACGATAAAAATCAGATTGGGCTCAAGAGATCACCCTGGGTTTTCGGAACTCAAAATAACTCGGATTAATTAGGGTTAAACTTAATTATGCTGAGGTCAATTGATGACCCGAATCAATTGGCTTACCATGTTTCCTACACTGACATCACCTACACCAAACCTGGTTGAATACATCACGAATGCATAAGTTTTTCGTAGCGGACTTTTACTTCGAAAGCATAAATTTAATGCGAAAATTTAACATCGGAAGCGAATAGACCTACTTGATTACGGAAGACTTGGTGATAAGGAAAAAGCAAAAAGCCAAATTTTGTGGTTTTCATTTCAATGCCGTCGTTAGTCTACAATGGCAGCATTTGAAGAAAGGCATAATTATTCATTGAATCTTTTCCAATTTCGCCTTCATTTGTTTGTGTCCATGCTATGAACAATACATTCAAGCATATTTATCAAATTTACCAGAACTGTGACAATGTCACGGAAAGTTTGTATTGATAGCTTTCGAATACGCGTTTTCAACCCAATCAAACAGCAATTATAGTGAGTTTGCAGACCGCCATTTGACCATCGACCGTTAAGAAGGCGCTGGACGCCGAAGGCCCGTCACGTTGAGCGAGTGTAACTTACTACGTTTTACTTTCGACCAATAAATTATATCGAGTCAGAAACTCTCTTAAATAACCTGTAAAATGCATCGCCTGACTCGCAAACTGGTCAACTATGTCAGCAACTATAGCATTTTTGCACTTTTTGTTAGATAGTTGTTGCTTTGTTGGATTGACAAAGATGTTGACGAAAGCTCTCCAGTACAAACTTGACATTGTCTTCTAATTAGTGACCCTTCTTACCCGGGTGTGCTCGTGGAATCCCCTTGACATATTTTGATATTACTGAAAAGCTAAAACTACGACTCTAAGTTTTGCAACTCTTTGTTTCTAAGTAGTTCTCATAATCACGGCCATTGGAAACATCAAAAAATTGACCTTTACTTATAATTACTTTTGAAAATCACTTTTTGAAATTACTTTTTGTTACATATTATATCAAAGCTTTTCTGCTCAATATCTAACTGGCATAGCAGCAGACTCTGCTGAATCAAGCATTCGCCCAACATTGTCTCAATACGTTTTCATGTGATAATTGATCAAAGGCATCGTCTATCAAAACCATCTGTCATCAATTTCCACCAGATGCCCAAAAATGATTTCTTGAAAAGGGTGGAATTCAAATTTTGATGATCGAAGGAAAAGATGATTGAGTTGGCCAATGAAATGAGCATAGCCTACTCCAGTTGTGTTGCATCATCATTTTGGGAGCGATTGAATCATTGGAACATAAAAATATCTTAAAGACTCCGGGACGCCCCGGGTTTTCTGTGCTCAAAATAGCCGAGGTAAAATGGAGTTAAACTTAATTATATCGAAGTCAGTTGGTGAACCGAATCGATCAAGTATGGTACATTTATTAATTGACTTACAATGCTTCCTTTATTGACGTCATTTGCACCAAACTTTAATGTATTTCATGTTGGATCCGAGCTGGAAGCCAGCCGCGGCCTTATCACAGCTTCCAGACCGGCTAGGCCGGCATTGTTCTTAATGGAAGGCTCAATTCTATAAAGCCCTGAAAAAGTGTATAAAATTAGTTAAACTACGCATGAAAATCAGGGAAAGATGCAATATGCCTGAACAGTTAAGGACTAATTGATGACCTTGCGGTACTCCAATGATTATGCGATGAAGTGCAAGGACCACCTCAGAAGTTGATCGTGACGTATAACTACTGACAAACTGAATCAGAAGAGGCTCGACATGATTTGTCTTCACATCAATAATTTTTATTATCAAACAATTATCATTAATTGATCAATAATATTGTCATATTCTGTCAAAGTCTTCTTCTGTTTAATTTTTCGACGCACGCAGAATTCCTAAAGCAGACTTTTCACCAGACTATTCGTGGGCCTACCCAATCATTCATCACGCTGCTAGGAATTTAGTTAGCTTGCCATCTGCGTAGATACAATGATTCTTCAATACATCAACTGAGCAAGAAATCATCTTAGCGTGTGTGTGTGTGAGAGAGAGAGAGGAATTCAATCGAGAATGTATCGACTTTCTTCGGAATTTAGGGAAGTCTGTTCATCCTCATTTCCTCTCGACTGATTATTCTGTAAAAAGCTAGAAATAAGGAGGCGTTGATGCATTTTTATAGTTACTGATGTATCGTTAGTCTATCTATATATTTTCGGATCAGCGAAAGAAAGACAATAATTCTGATGTCGGTCTTAATGGTGCATGGACTAGAAGTGTGCTAAATTGATTATCAAAGAGAAAACAGATGGACCCTAAGAATAAAATCAAACTAGCTGTTTTGATCCTCAACTGCGTGGATGTACAACAGTGAGCTTCGTAGGTGTAGAGATTACAAACATGACAAAGCAACGCATGCAGAACGCCGTGGAAAATAGTCCTAGACTTACCTCATGAATGCAGCTTGACACTTCACTAAAACGTCCTTTACTGCTTCCTACATTCAAAAGTTGACTCAAATTGCCTGAAATTTTGTGTTCAGAGCACACTTCTTCCAGTTATGTGGTGATCGACAAGTTTTAGACGGTTCCAGGCAAATCTAAAGACGTTGCATGAGATGACCTCCAGATGTATTGTGTACCTAGACTCTAATATAAATTTAGAAGATCACTGCACATACAGTGTATGCTGAGAAAGTGTCGAGTTCTCCGTAAATGGTCTCCTTGTATGGAAAGAGAATATTATTGGAAATCATAGAAAACAAAATTTGCAGAAGAGGTTTCTGAAAATGTTGGAATCCAATGTTGGAAAATGTTACATGTAGATCGGTATGTTATGCAATCATTCAACGTGTGCAGATATTCTGTATATTCCGACTTCCGAGCTGCGCGGACGAGCCCCTGTACGGCGAATTGCAGCGTCTACGGTTGCCAAAGAGTTTTGTACACAGATTTTTCAAGTCTGAGGGCATCTTTCTGCAGTGTTAAAGTGTAAATTAGTTTATTACGCAGACTCACAGCATGTTGCGAAATCACTCGATCTCGAGATTTCAAGATTGAGAAAACAGTTCGATTTCTCACATATATGAAACACTGACTGAAGCATGGAATATTCATAGGTCGGCTTTCATTTATTATTGTGAGATTGACAGTAACTTCTTATGGTTCGATTTTCAAATAATGAAAAACGGTGAGTAGTTGACTGCTTTTCGATCATAAAATGAAATAAGCAAGTCAATAAAGAAAAAACAACCGAATAAAGGATCACAAATTAGTCACTCAATAAATGCTGATTTGCGTGAAGTAGTTAATCGGAATTAGTATGCAGCATTATCTGTTTTATCGACACGTATACATAATTTTCATGACAGAAATATTTGGATTCTATACTGGCGCTACATGCCCATGGAAGTTGCCCGGAAATTCATAGCAGATGCTACTCGGCATAAATTGCGAAGCTTGGTAATATTTTGACCAATGCTTCAATCAAAGCCCGACTTTCCTAACAATGCATGTCATTGTAATGTGTGCTGCCGTGGGATCCAAATTTACTTGCAACGATAAATATACTGTTTGCAAATTTAATTGCAAAATATGCAATAAAACTTATACCGGTCAAACTTGTCGTCCGCTAAAACATGGATATGCTGAACATCAACGCAGTTTAAAAAATCGCGATCAAAAAGTGCACTGTCTGAACATGTTAATGACCTTTCCATTCTAAGCAAACAACATTATTCAGTTCACACGAAGTTGTCTGACAGTCGTCACTGTATATAGTCAGCCAAGAATAGACCTCTCCTGAACAGAAAGCATGAGATGATTTGATGGGCCGCTCACTTTTACTATTTAACCCCTCGCCTAGTTGTACAGCTCTTATGCCCTTGATAATGTCTGAGAACGAAACACGTCGGGAATGTGTTTTTAAATATAAATTAAATGTAAATTTGTCTTAACGAAGGGAGCGACTGCCTTTATTTAAACGCTAGAATGCACCTCCCGCATAATTGACGCCTTGGTTTACTATCATAAATTGCGGAATTAAAACCTCGTTTCATGAGAAGGGTTATGAGAAAATGAGAAAGGTTATCATAGCATTGTTAGTACGATGTCTATGCGACATTAAACATATAGAAGGAACGAAGCGAGTAGAAAGTGTAGAAAATGAACCGAGTCAAATACATTCGTTTCTTTGACTTTTTTCAAAAACAGCAGTCTCTCAAATCAAAGAATGAGCATCAACTCGTTAAGATGCACTAGACGAGACATCACTTCATTGAATTCAGACAGTGACAACAAGTGATCATAAATGAGAGTGCACATAAACAATCCACTGAATTGCAAACCTGTCAATGATCAGTATCCCTTCAAGCATTAACTGTTGTATCCAATAATTGATTCATTGTCACATGCTGTACAATGAAATTGTACTTAAATTTAGTTACGAGTCCTTCCTGTGATATTCTATTTAGGACTAATACATCATAGTTTTGTTTTATGCACTCCTGGATTGTTACTTGCTATCTCCAACGTAATAGTTGCTATGCCAAAATATGCACCATAGCAGCGTAGATTCCTTAACACTCACATCATAGCGACTAACTGCTTCGTATTCATTTAATTGCTGAATTTCTTGATCAGTTTACTGTGTGTGTCAAAGTAAGTAGGGAAGGCTTTCATTATGGACCAGCTTTTCCCCCATTGATATCTCTTGAAAGTAGTAAACTGACCACCAAAATTGTGATAAGTAGCTTAACCTAATATCGCACTGTAACATGTCATGTGTGTACACTGGTTTCAAATTTGTTCTACTTCGAGATGCATTTAAAAATGCATTTTTAATAGTAGTCATCTTTGAAACCCACTTCTTCCAATATGAACGGCCGAGTGTCCTTATATGGACCCTTGACGTGATTCGAGTTACTCAGCGTAGATTTAACTGGGTAGGTCTTAGTGAAGAGCAGTTGATGCCTCTACTTATTCTGAAAATTCTCCAATAAATTTCAAAATAAACTTATGATTGCTGTGATACTCGTGCACATAAGAGCAACTAATGCAGAATAATATTTTTCTTAGAGCATCCCATTCAGGATAGCATCTACATAGACCAGAACCCAGGGTTGTCCATGGGACATGCGCCACCATGGGAGGTCCATGGGCCCGTGAGAATTTAAGTGGACCGAGAAATCTTAGTGAAACTGAAGATAAGTTTCAAATTGAATATTTTATCTTTGTAACATTTATTACTCAGCTGCATCCGAAACATTTTCAGCATCAGGATGGAAAAAAATATTGTCATAGAAAGTATATTAACATGTTTAAGATCATCAGAGGTATCATACTGATGAAACCTGTTAGGAGTCTGCACTCTGCAGTAGTCTATGAATACCGGTGTACAGTTTTGTTTGACCAAGATTTGTTGCATAATAAAAATTACCTTCACATAATATTCTGCACTCATTGGCGATTAAGCATTGCATGCCGAGTTTAGGTTATTAAGCCATAGTGAATCTAAAGTACCACCATCTTAATAAAATTGATCTTAATTCATTGTACATGAGTGCTAGAAGCACTGCAATATGTGTATGAGTCACTTGTCACAAGAGGGCTCTGCATGTCAGACACTAAAATAACTTCCGCCCTCGCTTTATGCAGAGTACAGTTCCCGAATAAGGTCATGGCCCGAATAAGGCCATTCCCTCGATATCTCTTAGAGGAAACACAACTGACGGCTTCTGATTGGCGGGTGAAGTTGCTCTATCAACCAACTAAGATGATGACCTGGAATTGATAGAGAATCCCGACTCGTCAACTTTTCAGCAGACGATGACTCATACTTAATCTTCCTAATTTTATGAACGACAATTTCGCAAGCGACGAGTTTGATTTATAGAGTTTTACAGAGTTTATAGAGATCTATGGAGTTTGTGTAAACAAAATTTTATCATTACATTATCGGCTTTTACTTTATATGCAAAAATGGATCATAGTAGGCCTATAATAAGTACATAGCATATTTTCCTTATGTTTCAGTACTTATATAATAATCAAGTGTCACTTAAGTAATAGGGTACGAGGGGGTAATTTCGCCCAGGGGATATTTCGCCAAGTTATTTACTGTTGCGATGAGCCGTTTCGCTCTTTTAATATGCAAGTGTTTGCCCCGAATGCCAGTCTAGTCATCAGACTTTGTATTCGATCAGCTTATGATGAGAATCAAGCAGCCATACACTGCGTCTACTGTTGCTACGTGACGTCTCATTGGAGGAGACGGGAATCACATCGAATAGCGTGTTTGCCTCGATCGTCATTTGTCCAAGAGTTGTGTCAACGTACCAGACGACGGTAAGTAGATCTTATCTTCATCTAACATTTGTTCATAATTTCCGAATTTAGGCGATGAATATACACTGTTTTATTGATAAGTATAGGTTGAAGTCGATGACAGATATAAGGGGTTATTTCGCCAAAAAAGAGAGAATTTCTGAAATAATGATATCATGAACAAAAGCGCTTCATTTAGGTAGAAGAATACGAGAGTAACAAGCAAAACTTTGATTCAATAAGAACTAACATGTTTTAAGTCTTTTCAGTACACATAAGAAAATCGGCGAAATAACCCCTTGTATCTATAAAGTCTGCCATATTCGATACACTGCCTTATACTTCTATATTTTTTGTCTTCTTTATCCTTGAACTTATGTCTTCCTATTACTAGATATCGGCTAAATCACAGAACTCATTGAAAGTATTTTTCTTGCAGTTATGCCGCGCACTTAGGTCTCAAAGAAAGCTTACCAGCAGTACGACAAAGAAAACTTGCTTGCTGCAGTTAACTCGGTGAGGGCAGGAGATCATACACCAAGCGTTGCTTTGGATGGTGTTCAAAGTGCCGAGGAGGACGATAGCCGATCAACTCCAGCGTCAGCGGAAGCAGGAAAATATTGGTAGGCCTACTATATTCACGCAAGAGCAGGAGAATGAGATTTGCGCTCGTCTAATCTACTTGGAACGAAGAGGCTTCCCTCTCACATATCTGGTCTCCTCGAATCTGCCACACGTATGCTACTATTCTCCCAAGAAGAAAGCAGCTAAATGGTCCTATTCCGAGCAATTGGCGTCATTCGGGGCACTGTTCACGAGACTGGTGGTTCTCATTTAAGAATCGCCATCCAGCGCTGTCATTGAGAAAGCCAGAAGGTCTTAGTGCTGCCAGAGCACAAGCATTCAATCACAAGCGAGTGTCAGATATTTATGAGGACCTCGAAAAAAATCTATGACGAACTTGATCTTCGCGACTACCCACAGCTGTTTACAACATCGAATGAGACGGGGCTTTCCACCGTTCCGAATAATCCGACTCAAGTAATTGCAGCAAGAGGAACTCGGACCGTCCAGTCGATCAAAGTTGGTGGGAGAGGAACGCTCACAACGATAGTCCCAAGCATTAATGCAAGTGGCGATTGCCTTCCACTTTTCGTCATTATGAAAGGTGGTGTCGTAGCACAGGAAGTTCATCAGGAATATTCTTCGCAGAAATTACAAATTCTAAAGACTGGCTACATCGACAGCGAAGTGTTTCTTAAATTTCTTCACTTCTTTCAAGAACACCGATCAAGATTCCAGGGAAGAAGTGTTTACTTTATTCTTGATGGACATTCATCACATGTGACAACGTAGGCCTATTAAATATTGTGTCGAAGAATAACATCGAACTGTTGTGCTTACCACCTCATTGTTCCCATCGACTCCAAACCGCTTGATACTCACTTTAACAAGTCACTCAAATCTCTTTGGACGAAAAATATTGAACAATATTTGCGTGATAGTTCTGAGCAAGCTCTTACGCGACTTTCCTTGTGCAGGTGTTCAAAAGTTGTTTTGAACTAATGCAACTGAAGCAAGGTTTTGTTGTAGATTCCGTTTGCTTATTGTGGATTGTTTCCTGTCAACAAGGAAGCCGTTAAGATTGTGGAATTCACAAAAAGTCTGTCGTTCAGCAATGACGATCTTGGTATGGAAGCAACCAGAGCAAGGACAACTGTGGACCAAGTTCCAGACCAAGAAAGTTTGAATTATCTGCCATCAGAAATTTCGTCGCCTAATTCATCTATTCGATCGCATTCAGTAGCCCAAAGAAAGCAACAAGAGCCACACACCAAAAGAAACATATTGCCATCGTAAGAGATTTGATGAAGAACAGAGATGAAAGCAAAAAGAAGAAACAAATGAAAGTAAAACTCAGATTTAAAGCTACAAAAACGGTTAGCAAAGATAACAAAAAAGAAAAAGCCAATGAGTTCCTCCACATGTCTCTGCTGCGTTTGTGAGACTGAGTGCTATGATCGTTTACAATGTTGAGGACTGGTTTAGATGCGTTTTTGCTCACTCTGGTGCTGTGAAAGTTTTTTGGCGTGGACAAGTGTTTTAATTGTGAAAATTAAAGGCAAACCAAGTATCGAGCATGTTGTTAGTGTTCTACTTAGTACATGTGGTGCTATTCTACATGACAAAAGAAAGGATGTTCATTGATTCAGCAATAAAATATCTTCTTGTGAGGATTTGCAAATATCTCGTTTTTGCGTGATGCTAGCATACATGGCGAAATATCCCCTAATCGCTTTAAATCAAAATAATTGAGTGGTTGCATTGCAAGGCATCCCATAAAGCATATAATGGTATATTTAGTATATATAGATATCATATATTCTAGAGCACGCATAGAAGGGCTAGAAAAGTGATCACAATGCCATAGATAAATTAATAAATATTCGAAAACATCAATTAAATGAAAACATGGCGAAATTACCCCCTCGTACCCTAAAGGGATACTCCTGGTTTATGTTTTAATAATGAATATATGGGAAGATAGGTTTATATGTATGGCCCTATTAGGGCCGGTTGGCCCCAATAAGGCCTGTTTGGGTACTTTGCGTAGAATAAAGATTTAACCTACTTATATTCAACCAAAAATGTTCCAATGGTTGCCATTCGAAATATGAGATTCCCAGCTACCCAACCATTGCCACAAAGTGCAAATTAATGAGTATAGGCCGACTCACAGATTGGAAAAGTTTGAATTGGTGGCCTTATTCGGGTACTGTACCTTACATGACTGCCTGAAAATGACGTGTGATAGATTTTCATTCTACAACGTGGGAATTTTTGTTAATTGTTCCCCATCAAGCGGATAATGCTGTGGTCCACAACAAGGGGCAGTCCATAATGGGAGCCTTTCTCCTAGATTTGCTATGTACAAAGATTTTATTGCAGGATTTTGTAAATAATTATCTAAAGTAATCTATTATAAAAATACAGATTTGTTTGTTCAATGATACCTTCCCAACTGGCACACAGAACCAAGCCCAGAAAGTCATCCCTTTCCGCACTGAAATCCGACCGCTAATAAGCTGATCAAACTTTCTTCCCAGATGTGGGTTCTAGGAACCAAAGTCAGATTTTATCAAAAATTGATAAAAATTGATTTTGGGCAGCAATTAATTAACTTCCATTGCATCAGGAGGCAATCAATTAATTGCAACTATTTATCATCACCGGTTGAATAGGCAAATTCTTGTTTTTGAATTTTCATTCTGTTATTTCAATTTAACTGATTAGGAGACTACATGGACCCACATAATTGCAAGTCTCATAACAGCTTATTATTGACCCTATCAGGACCGGGGCGGGGGTACAAGGTGCCCCACCTATCTACTTCTTTTTATATCTCCTAACTAAGTCAGATAGAAGCAGCGGCGGCTCGTGACATTTGGTCCAGGTGGGGCATAACAATAAAATAAATAATAAATTTTTACATAATCAAAAATCTAGTCTAAAAGGATCTTATTTTGTAAACGAAAAGCAAAGAATATGTTAGCAACATGCTATACATGTGTAAGTCTATGTCACTGCATTTAATTACACGGTTGAAGCAACATTTTGTCTATTCATGGATTGATCGCTGGTGCTAACCTCACATTACCTCACTCAGTAAAAAGGGAATCACAATGCATTGTCTTTCCATTGACGGTTAACCAATCAGAAGCGTTAGGGCTCCCTCTCGAGTGCCCATTCTGTGACGCATTCATCGCGTGTTAATTCTGTCTATTCGCTCAGATCGTGAAATGAACCACTCTAACGTCATCTCAATCTCGATGCTTGGGCGCGCCCATCAGTCTTGAAAACGATTGATGGATTCTGCTAGCGTCACTGTCGCGCAAATGGAATAGATGTACATGAAGTATAGTTGAAATTTATGATCAAGAAATGGAGTCTACTACTGATGTTGCTGGTTATTTAAGTTAGTCAACATTTCAATAGGTGGGGCAGTGCCCCACCTGCCCAAATGGACGAGCCGCCACTGGATAGAAGTTTAATTTTTTGTGACTTTTAGTTTGCATGTATATTGAAGTTTCAGCAAAAATTTAGGCAAAAGTGGTTCTCTGCAAGGTCAGTTTTGAAGTACTTCTTAGAAAATGGATGGTTTTCATTTAGAGTAGCATTGATTTTTGATATAATGTTTCCCCGTATCATGTTTACATGATATTTATGCATGTGCAATTCAAGATTGTTCTTCAACCTGCAGTTCGCACCACTCGACGTCGAAACTCTTTCTTTCCTGCTACAGTGATTCTTGCGAATAATAATATGATTGAATGATGTCAAGTAGCGCCAGAATCAACATTTATATCGCTTTCTTCTAGAAATGCACGGTGCACAAAATGTGCTTTGTTTAAATTTTCTTATGTAAGCGCATAATAGATGCACTTAATGATTTCGAATGTGATTTGAAAATATACATTTATTTACTTACTTACTTACTTGAGTAAAAGTTTGCAGAAATACTTTAGTTGTAATGAACAATTTTTGAGGAGTCAAAAAATATGCACAGATTCATAAAAAAGAAAAAAATTGAAAATACAAATTTCAACTTAAAATGTTTAGTATGAAGGTCTTCGAATCATGCAAAATAGGGACTTCCATTCGAAAGAGGAGACTCGAAGTAGAAGGCCCTCCAGTCTTGCTGCAAATGGTCCGGTCCTAATAGAGTTAACTTGCATATGACTTGAACAGACCCATCACATGAAATACAAATAACTATATTCTTAGATCGATGTGAATATTGATAATTTAATTGAAAACTTAAATTCATACGGTCATATGTCATAATTAAAGTGATAGTCATATACTAAAACAAGTGAATGATCAATCACACTTGCTTGTAGCCGAACATGAAATGGAATTTTAAAAGATATCATGAAAGTATTGTAATTTAGAGATGCTAACTACGTTGTGCTCCAAATACGGTAGTTCCTGGCTGGAATCCTGAAAGCGATTGGTTGTGAACAAGCAATTTTAGCAAGCTTAGTATCTAAATAAATAACTGGGATGTTTTTCCAGTGAGAGGTGCGGCATTGCAAGAAAATCGGTCAATTAAATGCCTTCCCTACTACGACACAATCAATTAATTAATTGCAATTTTTCTACCACAGCAATCATTTAATTGCAATTTTGGATAGGAGCAATCAGCTAATTGCAATGCAATTTATTTTTGATTACCTCTAATCACAGTCAGTCATTCCATAGTCAATTTCTATAAAAAAGAGAATCGTAAGTGACCTAATGGTGCCGGCACACCTCACTATTTTCTCACTGTACTCTCTCTATTTTCTTGGGTTTCGGTTCACGGAAGTCCCAATTGTCTTCAAGGGCCTAATTCTTGGGAATGCATGTCAGAAATCCTGGGAAGCTGCTTTGTAAGCAGAAAGTTCAATAACGAAGTCTGTTATTAAAGAGCCACACTCTACTAATAAATTTATCTGATAATTCATCCTCTGATGTGGAAAATCTATAGTTACTGTATAAGTTGCCTTTGCGATTATATAAGCCAGTAAAGGAAGGTAGTGTTCACTTCACAATATGAAAGTCTAGGCTATTGGTTTTTTTCATGTTAGGTTTGTTGGTCTACACTGTAAACTCTAGGGCATGAAATTTTGCTTGAATTAGGCACGAAATTTAGGCATCAATTTTAACCAACACAAGGCACGAGTAGGCACGAAGTTCGAAGTGCCGAGTTCGTGCCCATTGATTTTTTCCTTCGATTTCATTGGATAAGCAAATATTTAGTTTGGCGCCTATTAGTGACTAGTGGCGCCTACTGGTGCCTCAAGGCACTAGAAAGACACTAACTAGGCGCTAACTGGCACGAAATTTCGGCTTCGTGCCTAAATTAGTGCCCTACAGTTTACAATGTATATACCATCATTTGGTTCATACCTCATTAAATAACCTGATATCGCCACTAACTTTTTATTAACAAATAGCGGAAGGTAATCCATCCGGAGCCGAACTCCTGGATCTCAACCAATGGATTCGACTGAACGGATTCCACTCCAACATCGCTCGGGTGGCCGCAAACATCCAGAGATGTCGCTTACGACAGTTCGCCTCCGGGGCTTGTGATCATCAGCTCAAACAGTGGAGCACATTATGTCGCAATGCAGAAACAGGTCTCCTTCTGGTGACTTTTGTCTCCTTCGAGATCCCCAATATTGATTAGAGAAGCTGACTCCATGTAACTTTAATTTTGTGTTTTTGATGTGGGAGTATTTATATTCCAATAATGGTAAAAAAATAATAGAATTAACGTTGCTACTTGCAACCTTGTAGTGTCTTGCGCTTGCCATTGCAATAGATTTCACTTATCAAAATCGCGGTTAGTCGGAACAGGATGGATTTATTTTTTCCATTTCAGTAAATTCACTTCACTACATGACCACGCCATCACTACAAAATATACCAAATTTAGCAAATGACATGGCATCTCACGCATACTAATACAATGCACTGATTGTCATGCAATATTAGGATAACTTTCAATGGACAAGAATAGTACCGCAACGTTTTGGCAAGCACTGCCTCATCGCCTGGAATTTTTAAAATATCCAGAGGTTCTCGCAATGTCCGGGAATAGTAAATTGATATATACCGATTCACGGCCATCATCAACCCATGTCACCGATACACTGAAAAGTCTTAACAAATTATTTTGCATCATTTGAGAATTGTCAGTGTTTTATTTTCAATGTCGATTTTTCATGAATTTTCAAATAGCAAACCGATATAATCAAAAGAGTCACCGCAAATTAATTATAAACATCAAATACAACTGGTACAAATTCAATAGAATGTACTTGACTACTTTACTGTTCACAATGCACCAATGATTAGACAGACAACACGATTATATCAAACAGGAGACTTGGAGTCACTGGTGGGTTAGCGTGTCACTTGTTTTCCAGATCACCCGGCAAGGACCACCTGGTCACGGATAGGTGATTTAGTTCCATCACTGGCCGCACATTACCTGAACAAGTGTTATGAAAGGAAAACTTGTCAGCTGAAAGCATAAAATGCTTCATTTTGTTTCAGTTACACCCTTCATATTCACTGCAGCTTTAGTGATTCATTTTGTACAGGTTCAAAGTAGACGCAGATAACCTTCCGACATAAACTGTTATAGGAGCTGATTCAAAGTTATTTGTGATAGACTAGGGACTCCTCACGATATAAATATTCTGACTGAAGGTACTAAATATGTTTTATCCATTCACTACATTCACCTGACATGATAAGCAAGAGCAGCATTGATAATGTAGAAAATAGAAAATAGAATAAGTTAAACATAAAATATGCAAGAACATAAAAATCTTGCAAGTAAGTGTGAAGGTTGCCAGCTAATCTTTTGCACTTGCCATTGAGTCCATGTTCATGGCGAGCAAGTCTTAGTGCTTGACACTGTTTGGCTTGCTAACTCTTCAATTGAAGCCCACTATTAATCATAGAATTTTGACATAAGATATTGGTTGATTTCTACATTGACGAAACATCAAATTATTTTCCTGTTATTTCTTAGTGTTACTTCTTTTGCCTGTGAATACGTATTTGAATTTTTGTTTGAATCGCAAGGAGCTATACAAATCAGAAAATTTCTAACACTGCTAGTTGTGGCTCAAGAATACGTAGAAGGAAAAGCTTTCTTCGTCAAATTTAAATTGGAAAGCAAACTTAAAACAGTACAGACATGCCTCAGGCAGCTTCGCGTGGGGGAGAATTTACCTCACTCTTCTTGCCTTTTAAAAGTCTACTTTCAAATCTATATTTGTCTAAGGCCTCAGCCACACTGCGAGCTTTTCCAAGCGTTTCCGAGCAAAGCGTTTTGCAGCAAATATAAAGTCATCATTACAGCAGTTGCAGACTGCCACACTGCGAGCAAGGTAGACCAGATCGATTGATAGCTTGCGGAGATACGTTTGCTCGGGACGCTCGTGTTTGCTTTGCTTTCAGTGTGGCTGAGGCCTAAGGAGGGTATTCCTTTCTTGTTTTCTTAAATGAGCATCAGACCGATGATTATTGGTTGCAGTAACAATACAACTATGGAGGTGTGATGATGATTAAGTCTAGATATAATTTATTTCATTGAAATCGAATGAAATGTTCCCGTCTTGAATCGGTTTTAAGAAAATAATGCATGTAACAGCAAACGCGGAGCTGCATAATGGAAGATTATCAACAGCGTTTCACAATTAAATAGGCATTGTACGCTGCAACATGTTGTAATTTTTTTCGCAGTTGGTTTGAATTTCTGTACCTTTTATGGCAACAAAAAATTGCTATATTTGACATCTGCACCAGTATAATGTTCTGAAAAATCATAGCTATGATTACAAACTGAAATCACTATTTAGTTAATTTTTGATTGAGAAAATCCATTGACAAGACGATCAAAGCAAGATTACTTTTACCACTGCATGAACACAAATTCACAGCATTAATAGTGCAAACGGAAAGTTTGAGCAACTTATGACTGTTGCCATTACTAATATCTAATATGTATCACAGCCCGACTTATTTTGTTGTTTAAGCAATGCTGATAGCATATAAGCGGAGCAGACATGTTGAAACAGGGCAATGAAACAATGAAACCTCAACTATCAATTCGCTATTTAAGATCCGGGACGCAGACGATTTACATGATTTGCATGATTTGCATGATTACATGATTTACATGATTGTATTCAATAATCAGCGCATGAAATCTATTTGCATCGTTGACTGGGTGACCTGACAGTACAGGATGGAAATAGCATCATGCCATGAAGACAGACATAAATACTGCCCTATAGACCGGCAGAACTTTGACTTTGGAGTTTGCAAGAAATGTTCTTTGGAACATCGCAAACAGATAAATAGTGACAAAGGTCATTTCAGTCTAAGTGAGATACGGAGCCAAGTCCAAGTTCTGCCGGTCTATAGGGCAGCATTCATGTCTGCCTTCATAGCATGACGCATTTTGATAAAAGCACAATTATGATGTACTGTAGGCCTATGGATGCCCGTTCTTAGTATTGTTCTTGATCTGTAGTTACCACATTAATAAATTTTAAAGTAATCTCAGCAGCTATTCCATGATCAATTCATCATAATGTCCACAGTCATTGTGTAAGTTCGTGATGATGTTTATAAACATTGTCGAGATGATGATGGTGATGTCCATCAAGGGTCGGGACTTCGTAATCAACTAGCAAACCCGTGACCATTGGTCAGCCTTCTCTCCTTGTACATGTAGTTATCATCTCGACGATCTCGACGATCTCGTGACCTCGTGCTGCACCTACCTTTATAATTCCATTGACTCTGGATTGAGTGATAAACCTGCGAAATCGTATTTGCCTGTGATTGTTGTTCCTAAGCTTTGAGTAATTTTCTACCATGTTTATGTGTGTATAAAAATGTCCAATTACAATTCACGTTGGAATAAAACACTTGTTATTATTGTCAGTGTAATAATCATTATTTTATTTCATTTTGCTTGATATCAGAGGTCGTCGGAAATTTGCTCTTACACGCCACGAAGTTTTTTAGCCGAAGCTCAAACACGACACGATCGCGAAATCCAAACTACCTATGACTAGGACGAAAGTAACAGGAAATTCATTTTGCGAGAAATTCATTTAATAATTTTCAATACAAAATAATAATTGACTAGAGGAGATTCACCAGCCTATAGAAACAACAAAGAATTTGAATATGATTTAAAGTTTAATTATTACTGTAGAATGATTGCAGATCTGTGGCCGATACAACGAAAAGCTTTGATTATCAAGCTGCACTGCACTCAGACTACACCGGTTATTGAGAAGTCAAAATTTCGGAATTCTCCATCTGTTTTTCTGCAGTAAAGTACACTTCACGAGCCTTCGATGGTTCTCGGTGCACCTTACTCATGTGATGAAAATCTGGATGTGCCCTCAGCCCGATTGATCATAGACATGTACTGGACCACAACGAGGACGAAATAGACGCAAAGTGGCAATCAGTATGAAACGATCAATCAGAAGATGCTATGAACACAGAAAATGAACACGATAAGAAATGCGATGAATGAGAAATTTACAATAAAGTCATAAATTCAAAATAATCCTAAAAGCAATATTCAGTAAATGTATATATATAAGTAGCCTGCATCAACGTTCAGCTGTAACTATCTTCAGGTAAAAAGGAAGTTATAAAAGTTTCCTTTTTACCTGAAGATAGTTAACGGATGTTAACTGAAATTAATTGTAAAAAATAACAAAAAAGAAAATAAAACCACCATCTTTCAATATTGGCTCTTTCCAATCACATTCAAAACATGAAAAATAGCCAAGACAATATATTCTGCCTGTACTGCATGATGCAGCACGGCAAAATGTCATTTTGAAGTTAACAGTTAGTTATAAAATGCAGTCTGCATCCCTCTCCTGATGTGTGGTATATAAATGTGAATCACCCATTTTATGATCAACAATTGATTAGCAGTCCAAAATAATTAGCTCCCAACTATGCTAAATTTTATCACTACAAAAACATATATGCTTACGACCTCATCATTTCTCACGATCATCATCCTAAAATTTCAACTGGTATTGGTTTCTTGATGCTGAAAGGAATGCACTTCTAGAAAGCTGACGCGCTCGAACAATATAATTCAATGAATAGGAATGATGCATCGTCAGTGATGATGATGATGATAATGACGAACAACTGAAACCAATGAGCGCCTGTGTGCACATTTATCGAATTCGTCCCTGACTGTCATCATCGTCGATCTCCTATGCAAGTGAATGCGTAGAAAGACAGTGAAATAAAGCTTTTATGAGAGATATTTTTCCCATGACCACCCCACGTGAATCTTGGCACAATGCCCCATTCCCATCAAAATACCTGTAGATATGACAACCAAATTTTTAATCTTAAGCGCAGCTGAAAATTAGTAAATGCAGTCATCCCATTGCCAAAGATTTTTTTCTTAAGTTGTATTTTCTTTCAACAATCTTCATCGATTTCTCAAATTTGAAAGTTAAACCTAGTTATTAAGTCACGTTTTATAGTTTGACAATATTATTGTTGGTGTGTTGGATAAACCTATAAGCTTAAGAAGCATTTCAAGTCAAGTCAAGTAATCGCATACTTCGAAAGCAATGAAAATCATGAATTAGAGCAGTGTCTGCGACCAATAGACATGAAGCAAAAAAGCAGCACAAACTGCGTACAAAAAATGACAAAGGAAACACGAAAAATGCAAAGTATTTGCATCATATACGAGCATCTAATAGAGACAGTGTTCAAGCATTTTTTATCAATTTTTTGCAACAATTATAGATATCTTAAATATCCTTTGTCTGATTCCTAATCATTTTTTAATTTTTCAAAATTTTAGAATCATCGAATATTATCGTTTGACTTGGAGAAGGGAGCCTTTGAGGCTTGAAATTCTTTTCGGGTTTTTGATGGTTTGCAGCTGTCAGGTTGGATATCGAAAGTACCAAATTATTTGGTATTTGTTTTCACATCATCCAGGTGTGCATTCCACATACTTTAAAATTAGATAAAGCAAGTGCTTATGCCTTCCGTCAAATGAACGTTTAAGTGATGTGCAAATTATTATTTTATTGATTAAATTTGAAATATGCGTAACACTTTAATCACGAACGGAATACGCAATCGTGGTTGTATCCAACTCGATGACTGCTGTGTGTTATATCAAAACACATTTCGCATGCAGTCGAAATAAGCAATTGCTAAATTATAGCTATGTAATGGTGACATGCCATTTTGATGTCCATCGATGGCTGTTATCAAAATCTGTATATCTACGAACCTGTTTGCACAACAACAGAATTAACATGCTAGCTGTCGCAATCGTCTTTTTAAAATCAGGGCCTGTCACTTTCCAAGTTACAGCAGACTGCTTCAAATAACCGTTATACCAGACGCCGGATCGTTAATGGATCATGTCCGCATCAAAGTGTTACCTGATTGGAATCACGAAATGTAATTACCAGAACTCACATGGCTGTATGCCCTTATTAAGCTTATACAAAACTAAAGGAAAGTCAATCGAGTTCAATTTGTTTACTTTGGAGTCATATTTGCCATGGCGAATGCTACAATCACTAAAAGTTCTGTCATATGAAGAATGAGCGCAGACTGCCATTGAATGTCAAATGTTGTACGGGTTCCTTATCCCCACCTTATACTAAAGCAGTGGCCGATTTCATGAAATTAGCGCTACTATACCCACAGGTTTACTACATCGGACTGTCAAGGACGCGGCTTTGCATTAGTTATAGGGACACATGATGCGTGAAACGTCACCATTGCCATTTTTAAGCTCCACAGTAAAACTGTAACCTTTATGAAATCAGTTCCTGGCATCTAAACTGTGTTCGTAGCTAATATTGCTATACAGGATGGTACAAAATCAATAAATAGTGGGAACAATGCAATACAGAGATTTTTTACCAGAACAACATCGTTTTTCTGCGGGTTTCTCTGGTGTTAAAAAAATGCAATACATGTTAACACAAGTAACCTGCAATTGATAAATTTATCAAATCTCAACAGATGTAACCACCACAAGACATGTTCCGGCCTGTTGGGCCTCATCAGTCGTGGGTAGGTTTGAAATGGGTTTGAACAGCGTTGTAATCAGTAGTGCCTGCGTCAAGCGCCTCAATCTCGGATGCCGTATTAAGTGATTGCAGAATATCCACCCTCCACGTGCCTGCGTTAAAGCAATACCTTCCTGGCTGATTCACGCTGTCAACAGATGGTCCGGTGGCCTTGTGGTTAGTGGGCATGCTTCCACGTCCTCTAGCTTCAGCGTCGCTGGTTCAAACCTACCCACAACTGATGAGGCCCAACAGGCCAAAACATGTCTCGTGGTGGTTACATATGTTGAGATTTGATAAATGCAATACATATACATAAAAATATATAAAATAATATACAAAAACTTTACAGCTAAGAGCACCCCATAATACTGCATGACAATCTGTATTGATCTATGTTTTCGAAGACAAAAACTGCAGAAACTCAATAACGCAAAATTTTAAGATTGTTGTGAGAACATAAGAACAGTGTCCGTAACAGTTTTGGAAAACTTGAAATATACATGGCTATAGACATTTGTCTTACTATCAAAAAGGATGACAGATTGGATGCAGAATTTTTAAAAGACGTCTCGTGAGTTTTGAAGCAAATGTACGTATGCGGACGCGACCAACCACGGAAGATATCCTTGACTGCAGAGATGTCTGAGTGTGTCGCATGAAATCGCGAGCATTATTGACATAGCTTCAAATCATAAATCAAATTCTGGTCGAACTCAGTGGTGAGAATCAATATTGAAGGGTTTCCAAACACAGCTGATGAATCAGCGGATGATTATGATTTCTAGAGGAATCCCGGATCGAGATTCCAACTTATAAGTGCTCTAAGTACTTAATTACGTTATGCGCGTCAAACTTGGAAGTGTGTTTAAACTCACATACATGCCTGTCAGTGCTAATGGAACCCACAAGTTTTAGGAAGGTTGAGCGCACCTCCAATACATTGGCATAAATGGTCGTCTGCATAATGTAAAAATTTCGCAAAATTATGTAGGCATAAAAGTTTATGTAAGATTCGGCAAGTTTCCGTCAGTGATATGTTTTTTGAGACATATAGGTTTGACAAGTACAGTGATGAAATTTGCATTTAGTTAAAGAAGAATTCTACGCTCAAGCTTAAATTACCTGATTTGCTAATTTGGCGCGTATAAGTGCGCTAAAGTACTTATGAGTAGGCCCCAGGGATGCGGAGTCAGAGTCGTAGTACCGGAGTCCTAGCACTTCTGCTGGAGTCGGAAGTACCTATCAAATGATAGGACTCCGGACTCCGGCTACTATAACTAGACCCGAAAGATAATACAAAAAAAATTAATCTAATCCTCGAGTGCATGTAGCTGCCACTGTGTTGATTGTCAAAACTTTCTCCGTTTCAAACAAAAGTACAGAGACACTGCTGCATGCAAAGCTTGTGATAGTTGAGGGAAGGAACCGTGCAAAGTGGGAAAAAGGATTGTCATTTTCACTCGGTGATTAGTAGAGAAGACAAGCCGTCATAGCCGCCGATCCACAATCCACGCACCAAAGGTTCATTGAAAGAAATCAAAAGTAAAATTAAGTTAGTTCATTTGAGAACATTACCCTCTTACGCCTCACGTTAATCCGTTGTTGGTGGATTGGTTCCTCCAAAGCGCATATTACAATCGAAAAGTGTACTCCATATTTTTTGGGAAAGGATGGGGCTTGTTTTCCTGCCTGGTTAGGAGACTGGAGAAAACACCACGTGGAAGATGGGAGGGAGGTCGAGTCGTATGCATCCAAACTTAAAGTGACATTTGAATAAAACTTTCATCGAAAATGCTTGATAATTGATACAGCAAATGATCATTAAAGATAGGTTCAAGTAAGCCTATACTGGATGTATGGCCGCAGGTCATCAGTCTTTTTTCAAAAAATATACTAGGGCTGTATATACCTTGCCACCCGGAGTTCGGAGTCGGATTCGGAGTCGGAGTCCTATCAAAATGATAGGACTCCGCATCCCTGAATAGGGCCCACTTTCAACCGCTTTCGTGTGTAATTTTCGACCACGGGATTGCTCTGTATGAATAGTGTGGATTCGGTGTACCAAAGCGGACTTTTTAGAAGATCGCCCCCTCAAGTACATTTTTCATGAGAACTCATGAATAATTTAATTACGGATTCATGAGATTCTATGATTGCTCATGAGATTATCATAGGGAAATATTTAAAACTCATGAATGCGCTTGATGATACTTTGATGAGAATGTATGAGTTATAATGCGTATTCACCTATTTCACCCCATGTTGATAATATACGATATATCTCATGATGCGTTCATGATATAGCTGTGAGCATTCGTGAGGTTTCTGTGAAAATAACTATTATCATTATGAATGGGACTCTACTTGTAATAAGTTTGTTGTAGCAGTTTGGTATCAAATGCTAGCCGTGAAAGGATAGAATTCACAAGAAAAATTTACTCAAATCGACCAAAGAATCTCAAATATAGGTCTATAAAGGATTAAAATAAAAGCAAAAAAATAATGGAATATATTATAGCGATCATTGTAACAGCCTTTCCTGCTGTTCAAAATTCTCTCTATTATTCCGATCTGCAACGAGAACAATTTTGACTTTACAATGAAGCATGACTATACAAGAGGTTCAAAGTAGACATTATATTTCTACCACAGTTTCAATGTTTGTATTATGATAAGTATATGGTTTACATCAAATGCGAACGCTGAAAAATAGATTTGAGGGATAATGCGTAGGTTAGGCCTTAGGGCCTCGTGGCAAGGCCGTTGGAAAAACCTCACTAAAAAACTAAGTTAGAGAAAACAAGAGAAGGCATGAAAAAGCGTCACTAATTTTTTTGATGAGTTTTATAGGAAACCAATGGAAAATTTGATAAAAATGAGGATGGATATGAGAAAAATCTCAAAAAAGAAATCCACGAGGACTTTCTTATGAAGGCCGCTCTCACAAGTTTTTGAATTTTCATAATACTTTGTCAAAAGTCAGTGCCATTTTTTTTTGCAATATTTTTCAGGATTTCATTTATTAATCGGATATCACCAAGGGGAGGACAACCTAATTCAGAAATCGTCAATATATTTAAATTCATGATTAATTCTGCACTTCCAAGGAAACAAATATTGCAACAGCAAACATTATGCAATATCTCTAAAATATCAGTTTAGAAAAGAAATCTCAAGCTCCAAGCTCAGAATTAACACAAATTGGAACATCTTGTTTTTTAAGTGAGGAACTACTCGATTGAAAAGCTAGTCCATAAAAGATTATGGAATAATCATTCAGGGAGCAAACTTACAGGTTAGCATTCTTAATTCAAAGGGAATTATCGAAAAGGAGACATTTCTCATCTCCCTAATAATAGAAAAGTACTCTCATCTTCTCCTAAACTATTGAAGGGAAACAGCACACATTGAGAGCGTATGAGTTCAAAATGGAATGGGAAGTCGGATTGACTATTCTGCTCAATAATATCCTAAATATAGTCGGCTTGATTTAGTCGAACAACGAGTGCATTTCCATTGTCTCTTGGACTGTTCACACATAACACAGCTGTCACGGATCAATGCTGTAATTTCCTAGAATATTTGTGACAGTTTTAAAATCCATTTTAGTACCCAGCATATGATAGCAATTATTTCTTTACGAGAGAAGTCTTGCAAGAGCGATGATCCTCTGCTTATGCCCGTTTGACTTGTCCCACATATAGGGGAATGCGACCGGTTTGTCGCTTGAATCCCATATCTGTTGAAATTCGATTTGGCTGTTTGATTTGCTGCGTAGGATGTGAATCAACACGGGTACGTAACAGTGAAATCAATGAATAAATGATTGTATTCAATTCTGGACGAAATTCAGAATAGGAATGCGGTTTGGATGCAATTTAATAATTACTCGTAATAGTAATAAAGGCGTTTTATTTGTTTGAAGACCTCAATTACTGAGAAAACGTGAGGGCCTGAAAATAACCACAATGTTACAACAAAGATTACAAGAAAAACAGTGAAAGCAAAAACAAAAAAGAAAAAAAGTTATCACAATATTCCACTATTTGCTAGCAGTATCATTGTCACGATAAATGCTCGATTTCGCAAAGAAGAATTGATTTTAGGCATACGAAAAGACTGAGTAAACATTCACTACCGGGCACAAATGGTGTATTGGATGAAATGCATCATTCACCAATTTATAAAATAGACGTAGACTTAAAATGCAACGTCGGTAATCCAAAGGAACGAACCCGGTACAGTCACATGTAGAAGTAACACAAACCATACGATGTGCCCTTGATCGTACTTTCTCCAGCATTTCTTTGTTTCTCTTGCAAATTGCAAAACAGAGGGTCAGCAGATTCCAACAAACTTCTAATGCAACTTTTATAGATAGCAATTAAATCACTTTTATCTAAGAACGGTTTAAGTTGCCTCAAAACTGAAAGCTTAGAAGAAGCCTTTTTTTGTGATTTCGGTTATGTGCGCAGACCATTTGAAATCCTCATCAATTGTCACTCCGAGAAATTTAAGCTCCTCAATAACAGGTATACTCCTTGACAACTTCTATCCTTGTCATTGAAATCTTTCTTATTTCCTAACCTAGTGTAGATTGGATTGTATTAATTCTACCCCATAACTTTTCTCTCAAAATAGATAAACTTTATACAGCAAGAATGTAAATTTATTGATTTATTTCTATTATATTTCATCGAAGAAATTACGTGTTCATTATTGAATTCGACGTGCTCAAATTAATGTATGAAGAACTTGAAGTAATAATAGTTGATAAGCCCTTATAACGGAAGGGTGTTCATAGTAAAAAATGAGAACAAAAAATGTTAACCTAATGAAACCACTAGCCAATACTTTTCTAAAAAGTCTACTAAAAAGCATGTAGGCTGTAATATTTGTAATCTTCTCGGCAACCCTTATCCCTGTGATGTGCGCTTTGTAGTCTACGACTTTGCTTGTAAACATTGCAGAAAAAATAATAGTGGGTCAAACTAAACAGGCCCTGTAAAAAACATTTAAACATCTAGCGGTGTGGTGGAACGGGTTTGGGGGGGGCGGGGGGGGCAGATTTAGTATACCATAGTCGGTCAGACGTAGGGTAGGGGGCGAGAGGGGGGGGGGGGGGGGACCGTTACTAAAGGGAGTGCCGTATTCTTTTTCTCATCTTTACTTTCAGAATAGGTTGAATGTCAGGTAAATAGACGGTGAATACTTAAAGATCAATAATTTTTAACTACAGCAAGTGAACACTATTCATTGATTTTCTTAATCAATAGTATTCAGCGACAACATTGGGTCATTTGGGTCACACATAAGCTGCGATTTACCGGGTCTAGGGCCACTTTGCATAAATAGTGAAGTTGAGTCTAAACATGTAAATAACAAGATGTTGGAAAAACAATCAATTATTATTCAAAAGTCGACAAACAAGGACAGCTTCAGTGCGCAATAAATCGTTATGTTGTTAAACATGTAAACTGGTCGGGTAATCACTTTGCTGGTATACGCCAGTGAAGAGAGAGTTGATACGAGAGATGACAAAATAGGAAAATGTCTGTATATTCAATTCAAAAACGATACTTTTTTTTGTCGATAAAGAGATCTTCTGCTGTTTCTGTAAAAAGTGTTCATGTTATATATTAGGGCCAATGCAATTTACCATGTATACGTCACTAGTATGAGTAAGTAATAGCAAAACCCTGTGAGATGTTGATATTCCCAAAAGTAGTTTTTCTTTAAGGCGCATTGTAAGTTCCGGATTGACGATATATATTTCGTGTTAAGCCACAAATTAAATATGCGCGCCGCACCAGAGAGGTAATGCCGAAACAATTGCAAATTTCCGGACTTTTTAGATGGTGACGAGATTCTGGGTTGGCCCCCCCGCCATGGACTGAGGGACCCAATATTCAGGAAAAGTACAATATCTCCATTTCTCTTGATCGAGGCCATTGGTGATTGTGAGCTCTATCCCGTGATCGAGACTGACAAAATAAGAATGTTAGCTATAGATGGCAAGACATAGTTATGGCCTACATAAAGATTGCAGAATGATAAGATAAGTTGTTCTGTGTTACTTAGTGGATGGCAGCTGACGGGAGGTCGTTTGATTTCAATGTGAATTTCACTTCAATTGGTATCGTCTCCCAAGGTTAGGTTTCCTGCAAAAATGACTTTATTGCCTAAACAAAATTTACACTCCCAGCTTTCGCCGAGACGGCTCGGCGTTCTCAAGGATCGGCAAAGAGCAAGGGCACGTTCAACGTCTGGTTACTTCATGTCTTCGATTGAAGGTACCCATTTTTGCGTTTTGTCCAGTAATAATTGGCTTATGAAAGTCTCGTTCCTCTATCGGTGATCTGGCAGCTGTCAATAATCCTCTAGCTTGAAGTCCTGTTATACGCCAGGAAACGTCCATGATGATAATTGTTTTGCCATTTGCTCTGCCAATGCGCTATCCATGCTATTGTCATAGGCAGCGCTTGTGTTAATTATACAGTATCGGAAATCGAAAGGTCTTGGTGATCCGACCTAAATAGTTGCCATGACACAGCTCACAAGTAAGACAATATCTAAATGTTTATCAGAATAAGCCCCCAAAAAGCAGAGTCTATCAGCCCAAACGATCACAGACTTCACAATTGTCATGTTTTGTCATCATGAATAGAGCATTGCCGATTACCTTCATGGACATAGGAAACATCTGAGGGGCATTCTTTCCGGTCACTTGATCATGCGCTATGACTACTGACAAGTGGACAAGTAAAAATAGTGATTTCAATTCTGCGACCGGATCCAGGTGACAAGTTTATTTTGATCAGTTAATTTTTGACCATTAACTAGTGGTTGAACAAGTGATTGAATTCTTCGCCTTGATCAGCAATAAGCTTTTACTTGTCATAATCACGCATTTATGACAGAAGAATTTTTACCTATCATCCTCGCATTATCAGTATCAGTGGAAGTAGAAGACATTTAATTAAAAAGTGAATGATGTATCAATGATATTTACAATAATATGAAATGCAAAGTCCAAGAATTTTCTTGCTTACTTAGTTTTTCTGGAGTGGGAGTTTCTCTGCGAAACAGACGGCGGACAGCCACGCTTAACGTATGATTCGCAAACATTTATTGTTTCTTGTTATTAATGTAGAATTTATGAGGAAAGCGTCATTCTCTTATAAAATATGAGCAGCATACTTCAATAGAGGACCTGTATTGATCGAAACGCCTGCAAGGGATATACATAGTTAATAGAACATATATGCAAAAAGTCCTTTTACCAAAAATTTGTGTAAATGAATCTTCTGTATTTCATGTTAGGTAAATAAATATTCGATTAAAAGATGTTGTAATAGATTCGCTCGTAAGTGGTGGAAAACAGGCAACGTTTAAGAAACATCGCAAGCTGCTATATTTAGAGCTTTTTGCATGTTTCAGTCATCTTTTTCTACACACAATTGCTAAATTAAAAAAATATTCATCAACGTAATTGATATTTTCTAATTGATACTTGCTGTATGAGTGTGCACTTGTACATGCATATGAATGTACATGTACATGCACCTAACAGCTCCTTGGTAATACCTTTGAGCAAGAAATACTTTTGGTAGTGACCCTTGAGCAAAGAAATTTCGTGAGTCTGGATCAGTGCTGGATTGACATAGACCAGGAAGACGAAGACTTAAATAGGTACGAAAAATGGTTCTCTGATTGGTTCGAGAAGCATACACAGCATGTACACAAAGACGGCCAGGGACTCATTCTGTTGACAGATGTGGTCAAATTTATTTTGAAAGGTAACGTGGATGAACACAACTGAATTTATTAGGAGGCGCAATTCACTACAGCAGATGCTGCTAAATGATCACGGTGTTACATTTTACGGTGGAATCTCAATTTTTGTTCTTTTGCAAGCTCGTTTTCTCTTGTAATCCTCTATATGGAGCCAACTATTTTGAAATGATCAATAACAAAGAATCGCGCATTTTGGATGATGTTGTTTGAATGCAAGACAGTGCGCCATCACTCTCCAGTCAGAGTTCTTTGAACAAGAAATTTAGTAACGGTACTTGAATTGTTAGAATGGGCGAGTAAAGTGGACTGACATCGAGGTTGCAAGGACTTATTCCTTGCGATTTTTCTATATATTCTTACCAATGTCATCTTATTGTTGTTCATAAACGGTTGTGTTCGGTAAAATATTGGTCATCTATTCCCACTGTCAAGTCCCGCCAATTATGTATGCATGCTATTCAATGCATTCAAACAGGAATTTTGCCAAATTTTCCGAAAGCTTTCGACACTTTTCTGTATCTGTCAGTCTTTGGCAAAATGCTACGTCTTACAGATAGTCTACGATTTATTAAAACTGCCTATCATATCTGAAGAATCGCCATGTTGCAGATTTCATATGATCGGAGGGACAGCGAATTCAGACATTTATTGTTGCTTTAGAAGCACCGATGCTCTTCAGTTAAGACTTTTCAGACTAAAAAGCTTAATATCACATTTATTCTTTGGCATCATGATGATTACTATAATAATTCGCAAAATGTGGATGTTATATAAGCAGAAAATCATTCTCCTGTACAGTTTTCCCATAGTTTGTTTCACTACGCTTTACACCACTTAACGACCAATCCACAGCTTCGCATTATCCATGGTCTTCAGCAAGATTAACTAGTTCATGTCTGACAATGTGGCTGCTGATCAAGGCGAATGATTAAATTCATTGTCACTTGTCAAAGCAATACTTGTCATAAAATTTCACTGGTCACTTGTTACTGATCATAAACCGAAGAATTCCCCCCTGACGATCACAGACTTCCAGCTAGAAATTATTGACAGATGCAGATCACCGATAGAGACGAGACTTTCAAAAGCCAATCATCTATGATCGGCAATGAAATCATTTTATTTTTAATAATGAAAATACACCATTTTTTAGTGAAAATATTACGTAGGCCCTTACCACGCAAGTCGAATATAAAGTCATACGAATTCTTCGATTTACAATGCTACCAAGCTATTTTTTCTGCTCTTAGCATTGAAATTGAAACTAGATTATATACAGTATCGATATATTTCAAATAATGGAAAACAGAAGAAAGCAGTTTAGTCATACAAAGATTCTTGTATATAAAATTGTACAAACTTGACTACCAAATATAGTCTTACCCAAATATACAATTGGTTAGGGCCAACGTATATCTAAGAACGGAAAAAAGGCTAAAATATACAGTATTTCAGTCAAGACTTCAAAAAACATTCAAGAACAGTTGTTCATTTAATGAGTTGTTTGTCACTTTGTGTGATAGACAGATTAACAGAAAATAGCCTGATGCTTTTCGCTGCATGAATCAACCAGTGCGGAAGGACATGGGTAGACCAAACAAAAGAGACTAGATTTGCTTCAATACAAAATGCGAAGAATCTATGTCAGAAAAATATTATGGAAACAAAAGTTTTTGATTTGACATTCATTTTCTCAGAATTAAAATGTTATCCATTCTATCATTGCCGATCTTTGTCAACAGCACTCAATAGAAGCCTTGAAATAACAAGACGCTGAACGCGGCCTCACTCCTGCCGATCCTTGAGAATGCGAGCCGTCTCGGGAGAGCTCGGGCGCGTAAATAATTTTTTAGCAATAAAGTAATTTTGGCAGCAAACCTATCCTTGGGAGACGATACAAATTGAAGTGAAACTCACAAAAATCATTATACTTCTGACTACTATCAGATTGGCATTCCAATAAGTCCTGAAGAACCTCGATCTAGGGATGGCGGGATTGAAGAGTCCTAAGTGCACCCTTTTATCGTAAGTTAACTACCTTGGGTCAGTTTATTTAAACCAATTGGGTCAATTGAAAGGAATGCTGCCGAGCCTCTATCCCAAGACTCGCTGGATGCGGGATGATGTTCCAGCCAGAAGTTATAATATAAACAAACCACTGGTGATTTTGTGCTTAAATTTCCCTAACTAACGGATAAGGGTCTCATCCCAGGATTGGCTCGATTTCTTAATCCTGGGTCTGTGTAGTTATTTCGCCATTAAAATAATGATATCAAAAGCTAGTTCTTTTTATAACAGAACTCCTTATTCAAATTGGAAAGAGGCCATTTCAATGCATTTATTGGCTTAAATAGTGGGTGGAGTCTAAACATGGTAATCACAAGATGTTGGAAAAGGCATCAATTTTGGTTATTCAAAGGCGGGACCAAAACAAGCTTATCGCACAGCGACGATTAACAAGGAGCTTCCCGTGCGCAACCAACTAGTGGATGTTATCGTACCGGCGAGCTTTTTTCGTTGCTTATTGCACTCTCCAAAAATCATGGCTGTATGCAAATGTGTTGAATGCCTTTTGTGTAGTAGGAATGGAATCGCGGTTGGTTTACATCTTCAAAACACAAGTTGAAAGTGAAGTCTGTGTGCGGGTTGAGTATTACAATGTATGAAGTTCAAGTCTTGGGTCAGTCACACAAACACAGTAAACAAAACTTGGATCGGGCGCTTAAGGATTTTTTAGTAATTAATGTGTGATTTCTTTTTGTTTTTTGCTTCTTATAGTCGGAATAAAATGTTTCAGGGATGCTTCATTGAAATTCATGCACAAGAAGATGTAAGATTTTCCAGATTTTGTTCGTGCGGTGAGTGGAAATTTTAAGAAAGTTCCTCGAGTGAGTGATTTGAAAAAATATACTTTCAGATACAATTGCACATTGAATGGTGAAAAAGTATTAACATCCAAAGGAAACGGGGAGACTTTTCTCTCCTCCGTAACTGATCACATTTAGTGAAGTGGTATAAGTTAGGCTGTCGGCAGAGAAGAGAAGCGGTCATCCATGATGTATTTTAGGCAATGAAGTAACAAACAAAAACAGGAACCGGCAGCTGCCCTTAATCCTTCAATTTTGTATTATTCAGACAACTAATTTATTCCGCGTGCTGCTCTTATAGTAATTTAAGCGATCAATCTTGAAAGTGTAAGATACTTTCTATGAAAAGTTCTAAAAAAATCCCAATGTTAAAAAGTATTTAATGTTATAATAAATCCTCTGTAAATCACCTCCAAATTATAATTTTAAAACCACGCAAATTATGCTATGTTTGCCAGATTTTAATTGTGCTAGCTAGGTTCCGTCTCCGTGATAATAAGCGTTCTAATTTTTTTGTTATTTTACTATCCCATTCCCCGTGTATAATGAAATATACCAAAAACGACGACCGAAATATTGAAAGATTCTAAATTGATGCAAATCGCGGAATATCAAGCAATGAGTATATGCAAGTAAACGAGAGCACATATAATCGAGGAAAGCAGCACCAAGCAATTTTTAACATGGAAGTAAAGGAAGGGATGAAGTTCTGGGGGAGTGTATGAAAACCTTAAGACTATAAAAATTACACATAAATAAGTGAGAGATAGATAACTGACACAAGGAAAGTATGAAACTTTATCGCTCTAGAAAATTGATCACATAGTGAAGTGGACGAAATTATCGTGTTTGTGGAAAGAAGCGGTTCAGCCCCAAAATGTTAGTGTTTTAATATCCTCAAAACAAGTTGAAAGTGAAGGTCTGGTTTGCGGGTGAGAATACAAATGTATGACGTCAAGTCTTGGTTCATGTCACAACAAAACACAGTAAACAATAAAACATGGATCGGGCGCTTAAGATTTTTTTAGTAATTACTGTGTTTTTTTAGGTTTGCTCTCTATAGTCGGGATTAAAGTTGGTTTCAGATGTTTCAATGTAATTAAGCACAAGAAGATGTGAAGATTTCAAAGATCCTTAATTTTCGTGCGGGAGATTTTAAGGGAAGTTCTCGTTTCAATGAAATTGCACTAAAAATCGAAAGTGATTTACCGAACAATCAAAGGACGTTTTTATGTTTGACCTCATATGGAGATCATCTAAAATAAAAAGCAAGGCATAGAGGACAACTCAGTGAAATTCTGACTATATTTAACTTCTTCTCTTCTCTTGAAATCTCTCCGTGGTCTCTGTCAACTACACGAGAGAAATGTCAGTTCGTGATTTCAATGCCAGAGTGTGTGAAGCGTGTGCTGCACGGTGGTGCTACACATGTGCTCACAACATGGCTCACACAGAAAAAGGGAAGTTTGTGTGGACCACCGTGCAACAGAAAGCAGTGCCGATAGTTAGTTATCGCACTGGAAGCAGTCTCGCGCTACGGCGCTCGATGTGCTCCAGTGCATAACTTTACAAGGTTCAGTGCGCATAAATCGCATGTTGTGAAAAATGTTGCACAGGTCGGGTAGTCACTGTTTGTTGCGCCAGTGAAAGAGATGGATACGAGAGATGACAAAATAGAAAATATTGTATTTCACAGCAAGTAAAGAGAGTTTTGACTCGTTAATTTATTGATCGAACAGTAGAATGGTATAAATTTATTTACGTCGCACCAGCGTGACTCTTTTAACTTGCCTCTGTGAAATGCATCGCCTTGACTCGCCAACTGGTCAACACTATGTCAATATCTGTATATTTCATTTTAAAAAAACGATACTTGTCTATCGAAACGGCTCGATTTCTATTCCCGGGGTTGTGTAGACTATTTTCGCCATCAAACTTATGATGTCAAGATAGTCTTTTTTAAAAATGTCGCTTCATCAATGAAAGTTTGAAATTTATCTTCGGACCATTATCGAAGGACCCTCATTAGTCGGTTATTGAAAACGTTAACGTTGTTTGGTTTATGTTTGAAGTAGATAAGCGGTCTGATCGTGCGCAATTGTGTGTATTAGTTTTATCTCGGTCTCAATTTCCTTGCTATCCAGTTTAGTCGGAAATAACGCAGATGGTTGTGGGAAAAACACAGATCCATCCAATCGAGCAACGTCTTGTCATAAGTAAATGGCGGTTTCACGTCCATTTATATTTCATGTTTCATATGTGAGCTTGCATTACTGATATTACTGATTTCGCCTTACATTTTTCCTAATGCTCCTTTATTTTAATTTTTAGTTAAGCCCAAAATTGATATGGTAAAAGAGAGAACTTTACATATCACTTTCCTTAAATAATATTGCTTTTCGTCTATTCGGATGCGCAAAAATCATTCAAAACAAAATTTTCGCCGATCTGGCCTTATCAATTGAAATCGAAAGAAATTCAAAGTAGAAATCATGGGAATAAAAAAATTAGGGTTTCTTTCTTGTCTGAATTGATTAGGCCAGATCGGCGAAATTTGTTTTGAATGATTTTTGCGCATCGATAGACTGAAAAGCAATATTATTAAGGAAAGTGATATGTAAGTCTCTCTTTACCATATCAATTGGATTAACTAAAAAAATAAAATAAAGAGCCATTTAGGAAAATGTAAGGCGAAATTCAGTAATATCAGTAATGCAAGCTCACATATGAACATGAAATATAAATGGACGTGAAACCGCAATTTAATTATGACAAGACTGTTGGCTCTATTGGATGGATCTGTGTTTCCACCAACATTCTGCGTTATTTCCGACTAAACTGAAGCAAGGAAATTAGACCGAGATAAAACTATACCACACAATTGCGCACATCAGACCGCTATCTGATCTTCACACATAAACAACAACGTTACGTTTTCAATAACCGACTAATGAGGGTCTTCGATAAATGGTCGAAGATAAATTTCAAACTTTCATTTGATGAAGCGACTATTTTAAAAAGACTATCTTTGACATCATAAGTTTATGGCGAAATAGTCTACACAGACCCGGGATTAGGAATCGAGCCGTTTCGTATCGACAAGTATCGTTTTTAAAATGAATATACAGATATTTGACATAGTTGACCAGTTTGCGAGTCAGGCGATGCATTTCACAGGCAAGTAAAGAGTCACGCTGTGCGACGTATAAATTTATAACCTTTTACTTTCGATCAATAAATTATATCGAGTCAGAAACTCTCTTTACTTGCCTGTGAAATACAGATATTTTCCTATTTTGTCATCTCTCGTATCCATCTCTTCACTGGCGCACCAACAAGTGACTACCCGACCTGTGCACATTTTCACAACATGCGATTTATGCGCACTGAAGCCTTGTAATAGTTATTGCACTGGGAGCAACAGTCGAGCGCGTAGCGCGAGACTGGCTTCCAGTGCGATAACTAACTTATCGGCACTGCTTTCTGTGCACGGTGTCACACAAATCTTCCCTTTTTCTTGTGTGAGCCATGTGTGAGCACATGTGTAGCACACGTGCAGCACGCTTCACACCACTCTGGCATTGAAACACGAACTGGACATTTCTCTCGTGTAGTTGACAGAGACACGAAGAGATTCAAGAGAAGATGAGAAGTTAAATATGTAGTCAGAATTTCACTGAGTTGTCTCTTAGTGCCTTGCTTTTATTTTAGATGATCTCCATATGAGGTCAAACATAAAACGTCATTGATTGTTCGTTTAAATCACTTCGATTTTATTGCAATTTCATTGAAAACTGAGAACTTTCTTTAAAATTCTCCCGCACGAATTAAGGATCTTGAAATCTTCACATCTTCTTGTGCTGATTACCATTGAAACATCTGAAACAACTTTATCCCGACTATAGAGAGCAAACTAAAAGAAATCACATTAATTACTAAAAAATCTTAAGCGCCCGATCCATGTTTTGTTTACTGTGTTTGTGTGACATGACCAAGACTTGACTTCATACATTTGTATTCTCACCCGCAAACAGACTTCACTTTCAACTTGTGTTGATGATATAAACACTACATTTTGGGCTGACCGCTTTCTTTCCACAACATCGATAATTTCTTCCACTTCACTATGTGATCAATTTTCTAGGAGCGATAAAGTTCATACGTTTCCTTTGGTGTCAGTTATCTATCTTCTCACTTATTTATGTGTAATTTTATATGTATTATGGTTTTCATCACTCCCAGAACTTCATCCTTCCTTACTTCATGTTTAAAAATTTGCTTTGTGCTGCTTTCTCGATTATATGTGCTCTTCGTTACTTTGCATATACTCATTGCTTGATATTCGCGATTTGCATCAATTAGAATACTTTCAATATTTCGTCCGTTTTTTGGTATATTTCATTATACACGGGGAATGGGATAGTAGCTTATTATTCACGGAGACTGGAACATAGCCTAGCACAATTAAAATCTGGCAATCATAGCATAATTTGCGTGTTTTAATTATAAATGTGGAGGTGATTTACATAGGATTTATTATAACATTAATACTTTTTAACTTTGGGATTTTTTATAACTTTTCATAGAAGTATCTACACTTCAAGATTGATCGCTTTAATTACTATAAGAGCAGCACGCGGAATAAATTAGTTGTCTGAAGTATATGAAATTGAAGGATTTAAAGCAGTGCCGGTTCCAGTTTTTTGTTGTACTTCATTGCTACTCAGGGATGACCGCTTCTGCGACAGCAATAATTATTTCTCATACACTTATGTGTTCAGTTCGGAGGAGTGAGAAAGTCGCCCACGTTTCCTTTGGTGTTAATTACTTTTTCCCCTAGTCATGTGCAATTGTATATGAAGTATATTTTTCATCACTCTGAGAAAATTTTCTTTAAAATTCTCCCGCGAACTTAAGAATCTTGAAAACTTTACATCTTCTTGTGCTTGATTACAATGAAGATCTGAAACTACTTTATCCCGACTATAGAGAGCAAACTAAAAGAAATCACATTAATTACTAAAAAATCTTAAGCGCCCGATCCATGTTTTGTTTACTGTGTTTGTGTGACATGACCAAGACTTGACTTCATACATTTATTTGTATTCTCACCCGCAAACAGACTTCACTTTCAACTTGTGTTGATGATGTAAACACCGCGATTCATTCCATTCCTACACAATGGCATTCACACATTGCATACAGCCATGATTTGGAGGAGTGCAATAAGCAACGAAAAAAGCTCGCCGTACGATAACCAATCCACTAGTTGGTTGTCGCACGGGAGCTCTTGTTATCGTTCGCTGTGCGATAAGCTTGTTTGTCGCCTTTTGAATAACAAAATTGATTGCTTTTCCAACATCTTGTGATTTACATGTTTAGACTCAACCTCACTATTTAGCCAAAGTGCAGTGAAATGGCTCTTTCCATTTGATAAGGAGTCTTTATTAAAAAGACTAGCTTTGATATCATTAATTAATGGCGAAATAAGCTACACAGACCCAGGATTAGAAATCGAGCCAATCCTGGGAGTGAGACCCTTAGCCTTTAGTTAGGGAAATTAAGCACAAAATCACCAGTGTTTGTTTATATTATTAACTTCTGGCTGAACATCAATCCCGGCATCAAGCTAGTCTTGGGATAGAGCTGCTCAGGAAGCATTCTTCATATTTGACCCCAATTGTTAATTAACTGACCCAAGGTAGTTAACTTACGATAAAAGGGTGCACTTAGGACTCTTCAATCCCGCCATCCCTAGATCGAGGTTCTTCAGGACTTATTGGAATGCCAATCTGATAGTAGTCAGAAGTATAATGATTTTTGTGAGTTTCACTTCAATTTGTATCGTCTCCCAAGGATAGGTTTGCTGCCAAAATTACTTTATTGCTAAAAAATTATTTACGCGCCCGAGCTCTCCCGAGACGGCTCGCATTCTCAAGGATCGGCAGGAGTGAGGCCGCGTTCAGCGTCTTGTTATTTCAAGGCTTCTATTGAGTGCTGTTGACAAAGATCGGCAATGATAGAATGATAACATTTTATTCTGAGGAAAAATGATGTCATCAAAAACTTTTGTTCCATTATATTTTCTGATCATAGATTCTTCGCATTTTGTATTGAAGCAAATCTAGTCTCTTTTGTTTGGTCTACCCATGTCCTTCCGCACTGGTTGATTCATGCAGCGAAAAGCATCAGGCTATTTTCTGTTAATCTGTCTATCACACAAAGTGACAAACAACTCATTAATGACACTGTCTTGATGTTTTTGAAGTCTTGACTGAAATCTGTATATTTTTAGCCTTTTTTCGTTCTTTAGATATACTGTTGGCCTAACCAATTGTATATTGTAGACATATTTGTAGTCAAGTTTTGTACAAGTTTTGATATACAAGAATCTTTGTATGACTAAACTGCTTTCTTCTGTTTTCCATTATTTGAAATATATCGATACTGTATATAATCTAGTTTCAATTTCAATGCTAAGAGCAGAAAAAATAGCTTGGTAGCATTGTAAATCGAAGAATTCGTATGACTAGATCTACTTGCGGTGTAGGCCTACGTATATTTCACTAAAAAATGGTGTATTTTCATTATTAAAAATAAAATGATTTCATTGCCGATCATAGATGATTGGCTTTTGAAAGTCTCGTCTCTATCGGTGATCTGCATCTGTCAATAATTTCTAGCTGGAAGTCTGTGATCGTCAGGGGGGAATTCTTCGGTTTATGATCAGTAACAAGTGACCAGTGATTTATGACAAGTTGCTTTTGACAAGTGACAATGATTTTAATCATTCGCCTTGATCAGCAGCCACTTGTCAAGACATGACTAGTTAATCTTGCTGAAGACCAGTGGATAATGCGAAGCTGTGATTGGTCGTTAAGTGGTGTAAAGCGTAGTGAAACAAACTATGGGAAAACTGTACAGGAGAATGATTTTCTGCTTATATAACATCCACATTTTGCGAATTATTATAGTAATCATCATGATGCCAAAGAATAAATGTGATATTAAGCTTTTTAGTCTGAAAAGTCTTAACTGAAGAGCATCGGTGCTTCTAAAAGCAACAATGAATTTGTCTGAATTCGCTGTCCTCGATCATAGAAATCTGCAACATGCGATCTTCATGATTATGATAGGCAGTTTAATCGTAGACTATCTTGTAGACTAGTCATTGCCAAGAGATGACTGTTACAGAAAGTTCGAAGCTGCGGGAAATTTGGCAAAATTCCTGTTTGAATGCATTGAATAGCATGCATACATAATTGGCGGGACTTGACAGTGGGAATAGATGACCAATATTTACCGGACACAACGTTTATGAACAACAATAAGATGACATTGGTAAGAATATATAGAAAAATCGCAAGGAATAAGTCCTTGCAACCTCGATGTCAGTCCACTTTACTCGCCCATTCTAACAATTCAAGTACCGTTACTAAATTTCTTGTTCAAAGAAACTCTGACTGGAGAGGTGATGGCGCACTGTCTTGGCATTCAAACAACATCATCCAAAATGCGCCAGATTACTTTGTTATTGATCATTTCAAAATAGTTGGCCCATATAAGAGGAATTACACAGACGAAAAACGAGCTTGCCACAAAAGAACAAAAATTGAGATTCCACCCGTTTTTTAAAATGTAACACCGTGATTCATTTTAGCAGCATCTGCTGTAGTGAATTGCGCCTCCTAATAAATTCAGTTGTGTTCATCCACGTTACCTTTCAAAATAAATTTGACCACATCTGTCAACAGAATGAGTGCCTGGCCGTCTTTGTGTACATGCTGTGTATGCTTCTCGAACCAATCAGAGAACCATTTTTCGTACCTATTTAAGTCTTGGTCTTCCTGGTCTATGTCAATCCAGCACTGATCCAGACTCACGAAATTTCTTTGCTCAAGGGTCACTACCAAAAGTATTTCTTGCTCAAAGGTATTACCAAGGAGCTGTTAGGTGCATGTACATGTACATTCATATGCATGTACAAGTGCACACTCATTACAGACGTAATCCAATTAGGAAAATATCAATTACAGTTGTGATGAATATTTTTTGAATTTAGCAATTTGTGTGTAGAATAATAGATGACTGTACATCATGCAAAACCTCTAAATATCGCAGCCTGCGATGTTTCTTAAACGCAGCCTGTTTTCCACCACTTACGAGCGAATCTATTACAACATCTTTTAATCGAATATTTATTTACCTAACATGAAATACAGAAGATTCATTTACACAAATTTTTGGTAAAAGGACTTTTGCATATATGTTCTATTAACATGTATATCCCTTGCATGCGTTCGATCAATACATGTCCTCTATTGAAGTATGCTGCTCATATTTTATAAGAGAATGACGCTTTCTCATAAATTCTACATTATAACAGAAACAATAAATGTTGCGAATCATACGTTAAGCGAGGCTGTCCGCGTCTGTTTCGCAGAGAAACTCCACTTTCAGAAACTATGTAAGCAAGATAAATTCTTGACTTTGCATTTCATATTATTGTAAATATCATTGATACATCATTCACTTTTTAATTGAATGTCTTTTTCTTCCACTGATACTGATAATGCAAGCATGATAGGTAAAAATTCTTCTGTCATAAATGCGTGATTATGACAAGTAAAAGCTTATTACTGATCAAGTCGAAGAATTCAATCACTTGTCATACCACTAGTTAATGGTCAAAATTTACTGATCAAAATAAACTTGTCAACTGATCCTGTCGAAGAATTGAAATCACTATTTACTTGTCACTTGTCAGTAGTCATAGCGCATGATCAGTGACCGAAGAATTGCCCCTCAGATGTCCTATGTCCATGATGGTAATCTGCAAATGCTCTATTCATGATGACAAAACATGACAATTGTGAAGTCTGTGATCGTTTGGGCTGATAGACTCTGCTTTTTGGGGGCTTATTCTGATAAACATTTAGATATTGTCTTACTTGTGAGCTGTGTCATGGCAACTATTTAGGTCGGATCACCAAGACCTTTCGATTTCCGATACTGTATAATTAACACAAGCGCTGCCTATGACAATAGCATGGATAGCGCATTGGCAGAGCATGCAAAACAATATCATCATGGACATCTGGCGATCACAGACTTCAAGCTAGAGATTATTGACAGCTGCAGATCACCGATAGAGACGAGACTTTCATAAGCCAATTATTACTGACAAACGCAAAAGGGTACTCAATCGAAGACATGAAGTAACCAGACGTTGAACGTGCCCTTGCTCTTGCCGATCCTTGAGAACGCGAGCCGTCTCGCGAAAGCTCGGACGTGTAAATTTTTTTTAGCAATAAAGTCATTTTTGCAGGAAACCTAACCTTGGGAGACGATACCAATTGAAGTGAAATTCACATTGAAATCAAACGACCTCCCGTCAGCTGCCATCCACTAAGTAACACAGAACAACTTATCTTATCATTCTGCAATCTTTATGTAGGCCATAACTATGTCTTGCCATCTATAGCTAACATTCTTATTTTGTCAGTCTCGATCACGGGATAGAGCTCACAATCACCAATGGCCTCGATCAAGAGAAATGGGATATTGTACTTTCTAATATTGGGTCTTCAGTCCATGGCGCCAACCCAGAATCTCGTCACCATCAAAAGTCGGAAATTTGCAATTGTTCTGCATTACTCTCTGTGCGGCGCCATAATTAATTTGTGCTTAACACGAAATATATATCGTCAATCCGGAACTACATGCGCTTAAAGAAAACTACTTTTGGGAATCTCACATCACAGGGATTTGCTATTAACTTACTCATACTATTGACGTATACATGTAAATTGCATTGGCCTAATATATATCATGCACATTTTTACAGAAACAGCAGAAGATATCTATATCGACAAGTATCGTTTTTGAATTGAATATACAGACATTTTCCTATTTTGTCATCTCTCGTATCCATCTCTCTTCACTGGCGTACCAGCAAGTGATTACCCGACCTGTTTACATGTTTACAACATACGATTTATGCGCACTGAAGCTGTCCTTGTTTGTCGACTTTTGAATAATAATTGATTGTTTTTCCAACATCTTGTTATTTACATGTTTAGACTCAACTTCACTATTTATGCAAAGTGGCCCTAGACCCGGTAAATCGCAGCTTATGTGTGACCCAAATGACCCAATGTTGTCGCTGAATACTATTGATTAAGAAAATCAATGAATAGTGTTCACTTGCTGTAGTTAAAAATTATTGATCTTTAAGTATTCACCGTCTATTTACCTGACATTCAACCTATTCTGAAAGTAAAGATGAGAAAAAGAATACGGCACTCCCTTTAGTAACGGCTTGTAAATAGTTGAGATATGTATATATGCACGGCAAACGTTCAGCTAGATGTTTAATGTTTTTACAGGGCTGTTAGTTTGCCCACTATTATTTTTTCTGCAATGTTTACAAGCAAAGTCGTAGACTACAAAGCGCACATCACAGGGATAAGGGTTGCCGAGAAGATTACAAATATTACAGCCTACATGCTTTTTAGTAGACTTTTTAGAAAAGTATTGGCTAGTGGTTTCATTAGGTTAACATTTTTTGTTCTCATTTTTACTATGAACACCCTTCCGTATAAGGCTATCAACTATATTCTTCAAGTTCTTCATACATTATTTGAGCACGTCGAATTCAATAATGAACACTTCTTCGATGAATATAATAGAATAATCAATAAATACATTCTTTTCTGTATAAAGTTTATCTATTTTGAGAGAAAAGTTATGGGGTAGAATTAATACAATCCAATCTACACTAGGTTAGGAAATAAGAAAGATTTCAATGACAAGGATAGAAGTTGTCAAGGAGTATACCTGTTATTGAGGAGCTTTAAAATTTTTCTCGGTGTTGGTGTAGTGACAAATTGATGAGGATTTCAAATGGTCGTCTGCGCACATAACCGAAATCACAAAAAAAGGCTTCTTCTAAGTTTTCAGTTTTGAGGCAACTTAAAACCGTTCTTAGATAAAAAGTGATTTTAATTTGCTATCTATAAAAAGTGTGCATTAGAAGTTATGTTGGACATCTGTCTGGAACCCCCTCTTTTGTTTTTGCAAATTTGCAAGACGAAACAAAGAAATGGCTGGAGAAAGTTACGATCAAGGGGCACATCGTATGGTTTTGGTGTTACTTCTACATGTGACTGTACCGGGTTCGTTCCTTTGGACTTACCGACGTTGCCAGTTCTTAAAGTCTACGTCTATTTTATAAAATTGGTGGAATGTTGCATTTCATCCAATTACACCATTTGTGCCCGGGTTTAGTGAATGTTTACTCAGTCTTTTCGTATGCCTAAAATCAATTCTTCTTTGCGAAATCGAGCATTTATCGTGACAATGATACTGCTAGCAAATAGTGGAATATTGTGATAACTTTTTTTCTTTTTTGTTTTTGCTTTCACTGTTTTTCTTGTAATCTTTGTTGTAACATTGTGGTTATTTCAGGCCTCACGTTTCTCAGTATTGAGGTCTTCAAACAAATAAAACGCCTTTATTACTATTACGAGTATTATTATTGCATCCAAACGCATTCTATTCTGATTTCGTCAGATATTGAATACAATCATTTATTCATTGATTTCACTGTCGACGTGTTGATTCACTCCTACGCGAAATCAACAGCAATCGATTCACAGATATGGGATCAGCGACAACCGTCGCATTCTATATGTGGGACAGTCAAACGGGATAAGCAGGATCATCGCTCTTGCAGACTTCTCTCGTAAAGAATAATTGCTTCAATGCTGGGTACTAAAATGATTTTAAAACTGTCACAATATTCTAGGAAATTACAGCATTGACGTGACAGCTGGTATGTGTGAACAGTCAAAGACAATGAAATGCACTCGTTGTCACTAAATCAAGCCGACTATATTTAGGATATTATTGAGCAGAATAGTCATCCGACTCATCATTTGACTCAACGCATGTGTGCTTTCTCATAGTTGAGGAGAGATTACTTTTCTATTATTAGGAGATGAGAAATGTCTCCTTTTCGATAATTCTTGAATTAGATGCTAACCTGTAAGTTGCTCCCTGAATGATTATTCATAATCTTTTATGACTAGCTTTAAATCGAGTAGTTCCTCACTTAAAAACAAGATGTCAATTGTGTTAATTCTGAGCTTGAGCTTGAGATTTCTTTCTAACTGATATTTAGAGATATTGAATAATGTTGCTTTGCATATTTTTCTTGGAAGTGCAGATTATCATGAATTTAAATATTGACGATTTCTGAATTTAGTTGTCCTCCCTTGTGATACCGATTAATAAATGAAATCCTGAAAATATTGCAAAAAATGGCACTGACTTTGACAATATTATATGAAAATCAAAAACTGTGAGAGCGGCCTTCATAAGAAGTCCTCGTGATTTTTTGAGATTTTTCTCATATCCATCTCATCAAATTTCATTGGTTTCCTATAAAACTCATCAAAAAAATTAGTGACGCTTTTTCATGCTTCTCTTGTTCTCTACTTAGTTAGTGAGGTTTTCACGGCCTTGCCACGAGGCCCTAAGGCCTACCTACGCATTATCCTCAAATCTATTTCAGCGTTCGCATTGATGAACCATATACTTATCATAATAAAACATTGAACTGTGGTAGAATATATGTCTACTTTGAACATCTTGTATAGTCATGCTCATTGTAAAGTCAAATTGTCTGTTGCAGATCGGAATAATAGAGAATAATTTTGAACAGCAGGAAAGGCTGTTACAGATCGCTATAATATATTCCATATTTTTGCTTTTTATCCTTTATAGACCTATATTTGAGATTCTTGTCGATTGAGTAAATTTTCTTGTGAATCTTTCCTTTCACGGCTAGCATTGATACCAAACTGCTACAAACTTATTACAAGTAGGCCCATCATAATGATATAGTTATTTTCACAGAAACCTCACGAATGCTCACAGCTATATCATGAACGCATCATGAGATCTTATCAACATGGGTGATCGCATTATAACTCATTACATTCTCATCAAAGTATCATAAGCGCATCATGAGTTAAATATTTCCCTATGATAATCTCATGAGCAATCATAGAATCTCATGAATCCGTATTAAATATCATGAGTTCTCATGAAAAATGTACTTGAGGGGGCGATCTTCTAAAAGTCGCTTTGGTACACCGAATCACACTATTCATAATGCAATCCCGTGGTCGAAAATACACACGAAAGCGTGAAAGTGGGCCTATCAGGGATGCGGAGTCCTATCATTTTGATAGGACTCCGACTCCGAATCCGACTCCGACTCCGGGTGGCAAGTATATACAGCCTAGTTTTTTTTGAAAAAAACTGATGACCTGCGGCATACATCATTATAGGCTTACTTGAACCTATCTTTAATGATCATTGCTGTATCAATTATCAATCATTTTCGATGAAAGTTTATCAAATGTCACTTTAAGTTGGATGCATACGACTCGACTCCTCCCATCTTCACGTGGTTTTTCTCCAGTCTCTACCAGGCAGGAAAATCCCCATCCTTTCCCAAAAAATATGAGTACACTTTCGATTGTAATATGCGCTTTGGAGGAACCATCACACACGATTAACGTGAGGGTAAGAGGTAATGTTCTCAAATGAACTAATATTTTACTTTTGTTTCTTTCATGACCTTTGGTGCGTGGTGTGATCGGGGCTATGACGGCTTGTCTTCTCTACTAGATCACCGAGTGAAAAGACAATCCTTTTTCCACTTTCACGGTTCATTCCCTCAACTATCACAAGCTTTGCATGCAGCAGTGTCTCTGTACTTTTGTTTGACGGAGAAAGTTGACATCAACACAGTGGCAGCTACATGCACGAGGATAGATAATTTTTTTGTATTATCTTTCGGGTCTAGTTATAGGCCGGAGTCCGGAGTCCTATCATTTGATAGGACTCCGACTCCAGCAGAAGTGATAGGACTCCGGTACTACGACTCTGACTCCGCATCCCTGGGGCCTACTCATAAGTACTTTAGCGCACTTATACGCGCCAAATTAGCAAATCAGGTAATTTAAGCTTGAGCGTAGAATTCTTCTTTAACTAAATGCAAATTTCATCACTGTACTTGTCAAACCTATATGTCTCAAAAAACATATCACTGACGGAAACTTGCCGAATCTTACATAAACTTTTATGCCTACATAATTTTGCGAAATTTTTACATTATGCAGACGACCATTTATGCCAATGTATTGGAGGTGCGCTCAACCTTCCTAAAACTTGTGGGTTCCATTAGCACTGACAGGCATGTATGTGAGTTTAAACACACTTCCAAGATTGACGCGCATAACGTAATTAAGTACTTAGAGCACTTATAAGTTGGAATCCTCTGATTCGGGGGATTCTCTTCTAGCAATTTCATAACTCATTAATCCCGGCTGATTCATCAGCTGTGTTCTCTGGAAACCCCTATCATCATATTGATTTCTCACCACATCTGAAGTTTCACACCAGAATTTGATTTAATTGATTTGACATAGCTATGTTCAATAATGCTCGATCGATTTCATGCGGACACAACTCAGGGGACATCTCTGGTCAGTACAATGGATATTCTTCCGTGGTTGGTGTACGCGTTCCGCATACGTACATGTGCTTTCAAAACTCAGCGACGAGGACCGTCCTTTTAAAAATTCTGCAACCAAATCTGTCATCCTTTTTGATTCAGTTAGACAAATTTCATATAGTCCATGTTTATATTTCAAGTTTTTCCCAAATTTTACTGTGTACGGACACTGTTTTCTTATGTTACTCACAACTCATCTTAAAGAATTTTCAGCGTTATATATTGAGTTTCAGTGCAGTTTTTGTCTTCTTCGAAAACATCAGATCAATACAGATTTGTCATGCAGTAATTATGGGGTGCTCTGAGCTGTTAAAAGTTATATTGTATATTATTTTTATATATTTTTTATGTATATGTATTGCATTTATCATCATCTACAATCATATGTAAATCTACACCACGAGACTAATGTATTTGGGGCACTGTTGGGCCTTCATCAGTTGTTGGGTAGGTTATTGAACCAGCGGACTCTGTAAAGCTAGAGGACGTGGAAGCCATGCCCATCTAACTTCACCAAGGCTCACCGGACCATCTAGTTATGAAACGCGTGAAGACTCTCAGCCAGGATGGCACTATTGCTTTTAACGCAAAGGCAACGAAGTGGAGGGTGGATATCTTCTGCAATCACTTAATACCGTGCTATTCCGAAGTATTGAGGCGCTTGACATCATATGGCTACTATTCTTGATTTTTTACAACGACTCGTTCAAACCCAGATCAAAACCTACCCACGACTGATTATGAGTGCCCAACAGGCGGCAACATGTCTTGTGGTTTGGTTACCATCTTGTTGAGATTTGTAAAATTTATCAATTTGCAGGTTCTACTTGTGTTAACATGTTATTGCATTTTTTTAACACACACTCAGAGTAAACCCGCAGAAAAAAACCGATAGTTGTTTCTGGTAAAGAAATCTCTTAGTATTGCATTGTTCCCACTATTTATTGATAATTTGTTTAACCATCCTGGTATATTCAATATTCAGCTACTGAACACAGTTTTAGATGTCCAGGAACTGATTTCATAAATGGTTACAGTTTTAGTTACTCGTGGAGCTTAAAAATGGCAATTGGTGATCGTTTCACTATATGGCATTTCATGTGTCCCTAGATTAACTAATGCAACTAGCGCGTCCCTTGACAGTCGAGATTATACTTACATTTGTAGTTAATCCTGTGGGTTATAGTAGCGCTAATTTTCATGAAATCGGCCTCATCATTTAGTATATAGGTGGGGATAAGGAACCCGCTACAACATTTGGACAATTCAATGGCAGTCCTGCGCTCATCTATCAATATGACAGAACTTTTACTGTGTCATTGTAGCATTTCGCCATGGCAAAATATGACTCCAAAGGTTTTTAAACATCTAAATTGATACTCGATTGACTTTCCTTTAGTTTTGTATAAGCTTAATAAGGGCATACAGCCATGTGAGTTCTGGTAATTACATTTCGTGATTTTCCAATCATGGTAACCACAATTGATGCGGACATGATCCATTAACGATCCGGCGTCTGGTATAACGGTTATTTGAAGCAGTCTGCTGTAACTTGGAAAGTGACAGGCCCTGATTTTAAAAAGACGATTGCGACAGCTAGCATGTTAATTCTGTTGTTGTGCAAACAGGTTCGTAGATATACAGATTTTGATAACAGCCATCGATGGACATCAAAATGGCATGTCACCATTACATAGCTATAATTTAGCAATTGCTTATTTCGACTGCATGCGAAATGTGTTTTGATATAACACACAGCAGTCATCGAGTTGGATACAACCACGATTGCGTATTCCGTTCGTGATTAAAGTGTTACGCATATTTCAAATTTAATCAATAAAATAATAATTTGCACATCACTTAAACGTTCATTTGACGGAAGGCATAAGCACTTGCTTTATCTAATTTTAAAGTATGTGGAATGCACACCTGGATGATGTGAAAACAAATACCAAATAATTTGGTACTTTCGATATCCAACCTGACAGCTGCAAACCATCAAAAACCCGAAAAGAATTTCAAGCCTCAAAGGCTCCCTTCTCCAAGTCAAACGATAATATTCGATGATTCTAAAATTTTGAAAAAAATTAAAAAAATGATTAGGAAATCAGACAAAGGATATTTAAGATATCTATAATTGTTGCAAAAAATTGATAAAAAATGCTTGACACACTTGTACACTGTCTCGATTAGATGCTCGTATATGATGTAAATACTTTGCATTTTTCGTGTTCCTTTGGTCATTTTTTGTACGCAGTTTGTGCTGCTTTTTTGCTTCATGTCTATTGGGTCGCAGACACTGCTCTAATTCATGATTTTCATTGCTTTCGAAAGTATGCGATTTACTTGACTAGACTTGAAATGCTTCTTAAGCTTATAGGTTTATCCAACACACCAACAATAATATTGTCAAACTATAAAACGTGACTTAATAACTAGGTTTAACTTTCAAATTTGAGAAATCGATGAAGATTGTTGAAAGAAAATACAACTTAAGAAAAAAATCTTTGGCAATGGGATGACTGCATTTACTAATTTTCAGCTGCGCTTAAGATTAAAAATTTGGTTGTCATATCTACAGGTATTTTGATGGGAATGGGGCATTGTGCCAAGATTCACGTGGGGTGGTCATGGGAAAAATATCTCTCATAAAAGCTTTATTTCACTGTCTTTCTACGCATTCACTTGCATAGGAGATCGACGATGATGACAGTCAGGGACGAATTCGATAAATGTGCACACAGGCGCTCATTGGTTTCAGTTGTTCGTCATTATCATCATCATCATCACTGACGATGCATCATTCCTATTCATTGAATTTTATATTGTTCGAGCGCGTCAGCTTTCATAGAAGTGCATTCACTTTCAGCAATCAAGAAACCAATACCAGTTGAAATTTTAGGATGATGATCGTGAGAAATGATGAGGTCGTAAGCATATATGTTTTTGTAGTGATAAAATTTAGCATAGTTGGGAGCTAATTATTTTGGACTGCTAATCAATTGTTGATCATAAAATGGGTGATTCACATTTATATACCACACATCAGGAGAGGGATGCAGACTGCATTTTATAACTAACTGTTAACTTCAAAATGACATTTTGCCGTGCTGCATCATGCAGTACAGGCAGAAGAATATATTGTCTTGGCTAGATTTTTTCATGTTTATTGAATGTGATTGGAAAGCGAGCCAATATTGAAAGATGGTGGTTATATTTTCTTTTTTGTTATTTTTTACAATTAATTTCAGTTAACATCCGTTAACTATCTTCAGGTAAAAAGGAAACTTTTATAACTTCCTTTTTACCTGAAAGATAGTTTACAAGCTGAACGTTGATGCAGGCTACTTATCTATAATACATTTACTGATTATTGCTTTTAGGATTATTTTGAATTTATGACTTTATTGATAAATTTCTCATTCATCGCATTTCTTATCGTGTTCATTTTCTGTGTATCATAGCATCTTTGATTGATACTCTTTCAATACTGATTGCCACTTTGCGGTCTATTTCGTCCTCGTTGTGGTCCAGTACACTGTATATGATCAATCGGGTCTTCTGAGGGCACATCCAGATTTTCATCACATGAGTAAGGTGCACCGAGAAACCATCGAAGGTCGTGAAGTGTACTTTACTGCAGAAAAACAGATGGAGAATATCCGAAATTTTTGACTTCTCAATAACCGGTGTACATGTTGAGTCTGAGTGCAGTAGCAGCTTTGATAATCAAGCTGCTTTTCGTTGTATCGGCCACAGATCTGCAATCATTCTACAGTAATAATTAAACTTTAAATCATATTCAAATTCTTTGTTGTTTCTATAGGCTGGTGAATCTCCTCTAGTCAATTATTATTTTGTATTGAAAATTATTAAATGAATTTCTCGCAAAATGAATTTCCTGTTACTTTCGTCCTAGTCATAGGTAGTTTGGATTTCGCGATCGTGTCGTGTTTGAGCTTCGGCTAAAAAACTTCGTGGCGTGTAAGAGCAAATTTCCGACGACCTCTGATATCAAGCAAAATGAAATAAAATAATGATTATTACACTGACAATAATAACAAGTGTTTTATTCCAACGTGAATTGTAATTGGACATTTTTATACACACATAAACATGGTAGAAAATTACTCAAAGCTTAGGAACAACAATCACAGGCAAATACGATTTCGCAGGTTTATCACTCAATCCAGAGTCAATGGAATTATAAAGGTAGGTGCAGCACGAGGTCACGAGATCGTCGAGATCGTCGAGATGATAACTACATGTACAAGGAGAGAAGGCTGACCAATGGTCACGGGTTTGCTAGTTGATTACGAAGTCCCGACCCTTGATGGACATCACCATCATCATCTCGACAATGTTTATAAACATCATCACGAACTTACACAATGACTGTGGACATTATGATGAATTGATCATGGAATAGCTGCTGAAGTTACTTTAAATTAATTTATTTAATGTGGTAACTACAGATCAAGAACAATACTAAGAACGGGCATCACATAGGCTCTACAGTACATAATAATTGTGCTTTTATCAAAATGCGTCATGCTATGAAGGCAGACATGAATGCTGCCACTATAGACCGGAGAACTTGGACCTTGGCTCCGTATCTCACTTAGACTGAAATGACCTTTGTCACTATTTATCTGTTTTGCGATGTTCCAAAGAACATTTCATTGCAAACTCTCTATAAAGTCAAAGTTCTGCGGTCTATACGGGCAGTATTTATGTCTGTCTTCATGGCATGATGCTATTTCCATCCTGTACTGTCAGGTCACCCAGTCAACGATGCAAATAGATTTCATGCGCTGATTATTGAATACAATCATGTAAATCATGTAATCATGCAAATCATGCAAATCATGTAAATCGTCTGCGTCCCGGATCTTAAATAGCGAATTGATAGTTGAGGTTTCATTGTTTCATTGCCCTGTTTCAACATGTCTGCTCCGTTTATATGCTATCAGCATTGCTTAAACAACAAAATAAGTCGGGCTGTGATACATATTAGATATTAGTAATGGCAACAGTCATAAGTTGCTCAAACTTTCCGTTTGCACTTAATTTAATGCTGTGAATTTGTGTTCATGCAGTGGTAAAAGTAATCTTGCTTTGATCGTCTTGTCAATGGATTTTCTCAATCAAAAATTAACTAAATAGTGATTTCAGTTTGTAATCATAGCTATGATTTTTCAGAACATTATACTGGTGCAGATGTCAAATATAGCAATTTTTTGTTGCCATAAAAGGTACAGAAATTCAAACCAACTGCGAAAAAAATTACAACATGTTGCAGCGTACAATGCCTATTTAATTGTGAAACGCTGTGATAATCTTCCATTATGCAGCTACCGCGTTTTGCTGTTACATGCATTAATTTTTCTTAAAACCGATTCAAGACGGGAACATTTCATTCGATTTCAATGAAATATAAATTATATCTAGACTTAATCATTCATCACACCTCCTTAGTTGTTGTATTGTTACTGCAACCAATAATCATCGGTCTGATGCTCATTTAAGAAATCACAGAGAAAGGGAATACTCCTCCTTAGGCCTCAGCCACACTGAAAGCAAAGCAAACACGAGCTGTCCCGAGCAACACGTATCTCTACGCAAGCTATCAATCGATCTGGTCTACCTTGCTCGCAGTGTGGCAGTCTGCAACTGCTGTAATGATGACTTTATATTTGCTGCAAAACGCTTTGCTCGGAAACGCTTGGAAAAGCTCGCAGTGTGGCTGAGGCCTTAGACAAATATAGATTTGAAAGTTAGGACTTTTTAAAAGGCAAGAAGAGTGAGGTAAATTTCTCCCCCACGCGAAGCTGCCTGAGGCATGTCTGTACTGTTTTAAGTTTGCTTTCCCAATTTAAATTTGACGAAGAAAGCTTTTCCTCTTAACGTATTCTTGAGCCACAACTAGCAGTGTTAGAAATTTTCTGATTGTATAGGCTCTTGCGCATTCAAACAAAAATTCAAATACGTATTCACAGGCCAAATAGAAGTAACACTAAGAAGAAAATAACCAGGAAAATAATTTGATGTTTCGTCAATGTAGAAATCAACCAATATCTTATGTCAATAATTCTATGATTCTAAATAGTGGGCTTCAAATTGAAGAAGTTAGCAAGCCAAAACAGTGTCAAGCACTAAGACTTGCTCGCCTATGAACATGGACTCCAAATGGCAAGTGCAAAAGATTAGCTGGCAACCTTTACACTTACTTGCAAGATATTTTATGTTCTTGCATATTTTATGTTTAACTTATTCTATTTTCTATTTTCTACATTATCTAATGCTGCTCTTGCTTATCATGCTCAGGCTGAATGTAGTGAATGGATAAAACACATATTTAGTACCTTCAGTCAGGATATTTATCTCGTGAGGAGTCCCTAGTCTATCACAAATAACTTTGAATCAGCTCCTATAACAGTATTTATGTCGGAAGGTTATCTGCGTTTACTTTGAACCTGTACAAAATGAATCACTAAAGCTGCAGTGAATATGAAGGCTGAAACAAAATGAAGCATTTTATGCTTTCAGCTGACAAGTTTTCCTTTCATAACACTTGTTCAGGTAATGTGCGGCCAGTGATGGAACTAAATCACCTATCCGTGACCAGGATGGTTCCTTGCACGGGGTGACTGGGAAAACAAGTGACACGCTAACCACCAGTGACTTCCTAAGTCTCCTGTTTGATATAATCGTGTTGTCTGTCTAATCATTGGTGCATTGTGAACAGTAAAGTAGTCAAGTACATTCTATTGAATTTGCACCAGTTGTATTTGATGTTTATAATTAATTTGCGGTGACTCTTTTGATTATATCGGTTTGCTATTTGAAAATTCATGAAAAATCGACATTGAAAATAAAACACTGACAATTCTCAAAATGATGCAAAATAATTTTGTTAAGACTTTTCAGTGTATCGGATGACATGGGTTGATGATTGTGGCCGTGAATCGGGGGTATATATCAATTTACTATTCCGGACATTGCGAGAACCCTCTGGATATTTTAAAAATTCCAGGCGATTGAGGCAGCTAGTGCTTGCCAAAACGTTGCGGTACTTATTCTCTTTGTCCGATTGAAAGTTATCCTAATATTGCATGACAATCAGTGCATTGTATTAGTATGCGTGAGATGCCATGTCATTTGCTAAATTTGGTATATTTTGTAGTGATGGCGTGGTCATGTAGTGAAGTGAATTTACTGAAATGGAAAAAATAAATCCATCCTGTTCCGACTAACCGCGATTTTGATAAGTGAAATCTATTGCAATGGCAAGCGCAAGACACTACAAGGTATGTCAAGTTAGCTAACGTTATTAATTCTAACTTAATCTCTTTTTTTCCATTATTGGAATATAAAATACTCCCACATCAAAAACACAAAATTAAAGTTTACATGGAGGTCAGCTTCTCTAAATCAATATTGGGGATCCTCGAAGGAGACAGTAAAGTCACCAGAAGGAGACCTGTTTCTGCATTGCGACATAATGTGCTCCAACTAGTTTGAGCTGAATGATCACAAGCCCGGAGGCGAACTGTCGGTAAGCGACATCTCTGGTTAAGTTTGCGGCCACCCGAGCGATGTTGGAGGGGGGGTGGGAATCCGTTTTCAGTCGAATCCATTGGTTGAGATCCAGGAGTTCGGCTCCGGATGGATTACCTTCCGCTATTTGTTAATAAAAAGTTAGTGGCGATATCAGGTTATTTAATGAGGTATGAACCAAATGATGGTATATACATTGTAAACTGTAGGGCACTAATTTAGGCACGAAGCCGAAATTTCGTGCCAGTTAGCGCCTAGTTAGTGTCTTTCTAGTGCCTTGAGGCACCAGTAGGCGCCACTAGTCACTAATAATGGCGTCCTACAACTAAATATTTGCTTATCCAATGAAATCGAAGGAATAAAAATCAATGGGCACGAACTCGGCACTTCGAACCTTCGTGCCTACTCGTGCCTTGTGTTGGTTAAAATTGATGGCCTAAATTGTCGTGCCTTAATATTCAAGCAAAAAATTTCATGCCCTAGAGTTTACAGTGTAGACCAACAAACCTAACATGAAAAAAACCAATAGCCTAGACTTTCATATTGTGAAGTGAACACTACCTTCCTTTACTGGCTTATATAATCGCAAAAGGCATACTTATACAGGTAAACTTATAGATTTCTCCAGCATCAGAGGATGAATTTATCAGATAAATTTTATTAGTAGAGTGTGGCTCTCTTTTAATACTACAGACTTCGTTATTGAACTATTCTGCTTACAAAGCAGCTTCAGCAACCAGGATATTTCTGACAGTGTCATTCCTCATAGAATTAGGCCCATTGAAAGACAATTGGATACTTATCCAGCTATGGAACTCTGAATACCCAAGAAAATAGAGAGAAGAGAGAGTACCAGTGAGAAAAATACGTGAGGTGTGCCGTCACCATTTAGGTCACTTACGATTCTCTTTTTTATAGAAATTGACTATGGAATGACTGACTGTGGATTAGAGGTAATCAAAAAATCAAATTCTGTACACAACATAATGCAATTAGCTGATTGCTCCTATCGCAAAATTGCTAATTAAATGATTGCTGTGGTACTTAAAAATTGCATAAAATTAATTAATTGATTGTGTCGTAGTACGGGAAGGCATTTAATTGTACGCCGATTTTCTTTGCACCAAATGCTCGCAACCTCTCACTGGGAAAACATCCCAGTTATTTATTTAGATACATAAGCTTGTCTATTAAATTTGCTTGTTCACAACCAATCGCTTTCAGGATTCCAGCCAGGAACTACCGTATTTGGAGCACAACGTAGTTAGCATCTCTAAATTACAATACTTTCATGATATCTTTTAAAATTCCATTTCATGTTCGGCTACAAGCAAGTGTGATTGATCATTCACTTGTTTTACGATCATATGATCTTATCACTTTATATTATGACATATGACCGTATTTGAATTTAAAGTTTTCAATGTAAATTATCAATAGTCACATCGATCTTAGATATAGTTTATATTGTATATTCATGTGAATTGGGGTCTGGTTCAAGTTCATATGCAAGATATAACTCTAATTAGGAACCGGACCATTTTGCAGCAAGGACTGGAGGGCGCTTCTATCTTCGAGTCTCCTCTTTCGAATGGAAGTCCCTAGTTTTGCATGATTCGAAGACCTTCATAACTAAACTATTTTAAGTTGAAATTTGTATTTTTTCTCAAGTTTTTTTTCTTTTTTTATGAATCTGTGTCATATTTTTTTGACTCCTCAGTCAACAATTGTTTCATTACAACTAAAGTATTTCTGCAAACTTTTACTCAAGTAAGTAAGTAAGTAAATAAAGTTGTATATTTTCAAATTCACATTCGAAATCTGATTAAGTGCATACATATTATTGCGCTCCGTACATAAGAAAATTTTAAAAACCAAAAGCACTCATTTTGTGCACGTGGCATATTCTAAGAAGAAAGCGATATAAATGTTGATTCTGTTCGCTACTTTGACATCATGTCTAATCATATTAATTATTCGCAAGAAGAATCACAGTAGCAGGAAAGAATAGAGTTTCGACGTCGAGTGGGGCGATACTGCAGGTTGAAGACAACAATTCTTGAATTGCACATGCATAAATATCAAGTAAACATGATACGGGGAAACATTATATCAAAAATCATATGGCTACTCTAAAATGAAAACCAATCCATTTTCTATAAGGAAGTACTTCAATAACTTGACCCTTGCAGAGAACCACATTTTGCCTAAATTTTACTGCTGAATACTTTCAATATACATGCAATACTAAAAGTCTACAAAAAATTAAACTTCGTATCCAGTGGCGCTCGGTTCCCATTTTGGCATGGTGGGGCACTGCCACCTCCCTATCTGACAATGTTGACTAACTTAAATAACCGGCAACATCAGTAGTAGACTCCATTTCTTGATTCATATCAAATTTCAACTAACACTTCATGTACATCTATTCAATATTGCGCGACAGTGACGCTAGCAGAATCCATCAATCGTTGTTCATAAGACTAGATGGGCGGCGCCCAAGTCATACGCGGAGTTGAGATGTCGTTCAGAGTAGAGTTCATTTCAACGATCTGAGCGGAAATAGACAGAATTAAACACGCGATGAATGTCGTCACAGAATGGGGCACTCTCGTAGAGGTGAGCCCTAAACGCTTCTGATTGAGTTCAACCGTCCAGAATAGGTCAAGACAAATGCATTGTGATTCCCTTTTTACTGAGATGAAGTGAAAATGTGAGGTTCAGCACACTAGCGAATCAATCCATGAATATCTGAACATAAATGTTGCTTCAACGTGTAAATTATAAATGCAAGTGACATAGACTTACACTCTGTATACGCATGTTGCTAACTATATTTCTTTGCTTTTTCGTTTTACAAAATAAGATCCTATTTAGACTAGATTTTTATTTGATTATGAGAAAATTTATTATTTATTGTTATTGTTATGCCCACCTGGGACCCAAAATGTCACGAGCCGCCGCAATGCTTACTATCTGACTTAGTTAGGAGATATTAAAAAGAAGTAGATAGGTGGGGCACCTTGTACACCCCCCGCCCCTGGTCCTGATTGGGTCAATAATAAGCTGTTATGAGACTTTGCTAATTATGTGGGTCCATGTTGTCTCCTTAATCAGTTTAAAATGGAAATAACAGAAATGAAAAATTCAACAAACAAGAATTTGGCCATATTCAAACCGTTGTGATATATAAATTGTTGTCAATTAATTGATTGCTATCCTGAATTGCAATGGGAAGTTAATTAATTGCTGCCCAAAATCAATTTTTATCAATTTTTGATAAAATCTGACTTTGGTTCCTAGAACCCACATCTGGGAAGAAAGTTTGATCAGCTTATTAGCGGTCGGATTTCAGTGCGGAAAGGGTCTGATCTTTGCTAGGGCTTGGTTCTGTTTGTGCCAGTTGGGAAGGTATCATTGGAAAACATAACAAATCTGTTTATTTTTATAATAAAGATTATACGTTTTATGATAATTATTTTACAAAATCCTGCAATAAAATCTATAGTACATAGCAAATCTAGGGAGAAATGCTCCCATTATGGTACTGTGCCCTTGTTGTGGACCAACAGCGCATTATCCGCTTGATGGGGACACACAATTAAATCAAAATATTCCCACGTTGTATGAATGATAATATCATATCACACGTCATTTTCAGGCATTCATGTAAGGTTACAGGTTAAAACCCGAATAAGGCCACAAATTAAAAACTTTTCCAATCTGTGAGTCGGCCTATACTCATTAATTTGCACTTTTGTGGCAATGGTATGAGGTAGCTGGGAAATCTCATATTTCGAATGGCAAACACCATTGGACACAATTTTTGATGTATGTAATATAAAGTAGGTTAAATCATTATTCTACGCAAGTACCCAAACAGGGCCTTATTGGGGCCCAAACCGGCCACTAATAGGGACCATACATATAAAAATACCTAATCTTCCCACTATATTCATTTATTATAAAATAAACCTGGAGTATCCCTT
>CAJQUW010014299.1:0-158529 GCA_907163375.1 Prostheceraeus crozeri
GGAGGTGCTAAACAACGCATGCTCTTTTAAGAACTAAGCAATCTTAGGAAATCAGTCCCCTCGAGCATGGCGGAAACACCTGCATTATTGGATGCTCGTTACGATGTATTCCAGAGTGATAAAGTCGATGTCTCGAGTACTTCTCAGCATACGAGCGTTCTGACGCCAGTCAATGGATTGGAAAATCCCGGTACCATTCAATTCACAGTCCCACGACTAGCCATTCATTGGGTGGATGTATGCAATGCTTATTTTCGCGTGGAAGTACAACTCATGAAACATGATGCGGCTAAAGGAGCAGACGTGCCATGTGAGTCGTCAGTCAAGGCGATTATTATCAACAATACGGCCCACTCCCTCTTTTCCGACATTACTATCCGCTTGAATGAACGCACCATTGAAGGAGGCAATGACTTGTATTATTTGAGAGCTTACCTTAGCAATCTTTTACAATACACCAATGATGTGAAGAATACACACATGGTCACACAAGGGTTTACTGTTCCTCAAGTGATGTATGCCACGGAGTTTGATGCAACGGCTAAGACGGTGAAGTCTAAGGCGGTAGAGTTTACAGATAAAGAGAATGCACTCAATCAAGCCATTCTCAAACAATGGGCAAACAACAAATTTAAACGTACCTTTGACTTTCCCTGAAATGTAATTTGTTCCAACAAGTGATTGCTCTGCCCCCAGGCATGCAACTGGATCTCATTTTCACCTTGAATAAACCGGAATATGCCATTTATGATATGGCACATGCTGCAGGGACGACCTCCACAAAGTACAAGTTCAAAATCACCTCTTTCCAATTGTATATGCCCATGCTCACACCGAATGCAGAACTGCAATTGAAAACTGCGAATCGACGCAAGACAGAAGCCATTTATTATCGCTACAATGGCATGACCGTCCAACGACAAACGATTGAACTTGGAATACAAACGAAGACGTTTTCCAATGTGGCTGATCTATTGAGTCCTAAACTCATCTTTTTCGCTGTTGTTCCCAGTAACTCTTGGTTTGATCCAGGAAGTCGTAAACTCTATTTTGAAAGGCATGGACTTTCTCAAGTCACCATGACCACCAATGGAGCCATCATGACAGGAGGAACCATCAATTGCAAAGATGATGTGATTGCCTACAGTCAATTCAATCGTGCGATTCAAGTCTGTAACACGAATGAATCATGTGGTATTGATTTAGAGAGTTTTACCAAATACTGTTACTTTATCGCCTTTGACTGTACCTTGGATAAACAAATCGATAGTGTTCAACCCACCAATACACGTCAATATGGACTGGAATTGCAATTTGAGAATACGACACGCAAAATATGGATTTATTAATGTTTGTCATTCATGACGAACAATTCTCCGTCACACCGGAGAATGCTGTCATCTCCAGTGCGTATATCCCACCCGCTATTTAAGTGTTGGCGCGCATTGACATCATCATAAGACATGTTGAAGGAGCCCGAGTATCACGTTCCTCCTATCGCTTGGACACCTCTTTATCAACATCGTCTCATTAAAGCTCAGCGTTGGTTGAATGGGAGACTGGTTAAGCAACACGGAAATCGAAGGAATTATGCAGGGTATGAATCAATTACAAGAGAAACATTTACTCAATGCCTGCATGTGCGAAGATGATTTTCTCTGTGCTATTCAGTGTAGTTGTCAAACGTTTGCTCATCGCCTCCTCCAATCTTCTTACGTTCCCTTCCAAGGTGTGTTTCCTGCTGATCTACTTCCTGCTCATTCCCGGAATCAAAGACACTTATTGTCAATAGTGATCGCTCTCATCAACCTGGAAAGCATTGGCTGGCCTTTTATCAAAATGCGGATCAACGCGTGTGCGAATTCTTTGACTCTTATGGACTCACTCCATCTCACTATCCACACGTTACCGAGTGGTTATCGACAACACCTTATCCTCTAGACTATCGTCGCCCTCTGCGTATACAAGGTCCTAAAGCCTATTTGGTGCTTACTGTATTTACTTTTTAAACCATCGCCCTTTTAACACGTCTATGGATAAAACACTGACCTTCTTTCGAACATTGGATGCTCACGAGAAAGATCAAGAACTCATTAAAACCTACTTGTCCTTCAATGATAAAGTTGTCTATTCCTATTTGTATTCTACATTATCCCATGTTTTGAAGTCAATAAAGAAATGAATCATGTCAATGATTGTATTTTTATTTCAATGGAATCCTTGAACTTTTTCAGACAGAGGCTAAGGTTTTGTACATGAAACAGCGTTCAGTCACTCGTTATAGTACACTATACACAGAGCTTTTCCGTGCATGACTCATCATGCACGATATACAGTAACTGTTGAAGATATGTCTTGATCACAAAGGGGGCAAGATGACGTTTCAAAGGGAACATAACATGTAGAACACATAACACTATGAGAACATGGTAAAAAGAGAAGGGACCGTTCCTGTTTAAAACATTTAACACAGTTCCGTTCACATAATAATTTAAATGTCTCTTCTTCCAATTTCTTACTAAAGTCACTTTTATGGGTAGAGTTATCTGACACATCAGTTGCAAATGTCACTTTTTTCACTCCAGATCGCGTCAATGTCATTGCATTGCAGTGTAGCATGGAGAAATCCTCTATCCACCTACGATCCAAATGGTGATTCATAGCATGCTCATCGAGATCCATGAGTCGATCAACTAATTCACCAGCAGTGATATTTTCACTGAGATTTGTTACAGTTTCTATAGCTTTGAATGAATATCCAAGGTCTCTTCCGACAACCCACGACGTTGGGATACTAGTCACTGTCCGATTCATTGAGGGAATCTCCATCGAATAGGGATTTGAGAATGTCTTCCACCAACGATTCCGCTTCTGCAATCGATAAGACACCCGTCACAATCACACTTCCGTTGGAAAAGAAGGAACAATGCAAATTACCTTTGCGTATTAACGTTCCGGGAAACAGCTCGCGCTCGTTGGAAATCACTGATGTCGATGGTAGTTGTTGAATGGTTTGCATGCGGTCCTTTGTATAGTTCCATTGACATTGAACTGTGCAGGATTTTGTGATTGGGTCGCTCACGTCCAATCCGTAGGGGGCGAGTAATTGGCGCATCTCTTCACAAATACGATCGTAGGTTTCCAGAGAGTGGTTGCCCAAAATCTGTATACACCCCCGTGGAAAAATCTGTACAGCGACCGAAGAGTTCCATCTCCAATAGACTCGACAAGGGCGTGATGCTCGGTATGTGGCCAGAGGGAGTTGCGGTAACAATGTCTGCAGTGGTATTGCGGAGGATGCTCTGAGCTCCACCATGCGGTTGCAGATCCTTGACATCTTTGACAGCGGGGTGTAGATACCCTTCTTCATATAGGCGATGGTTACCGTATGGAAGACTCTGATTGGGTAAATACCAACACCGCTTGTCCTCCCAGATACTTAAGGCTTTCTTCACTTGCGTCACCGTTCTCATCTCGTGGTGTTGGGATTGGAGGAGGGTTTGTGACACTGTGGTAATCGAATGTTTTTCAAATGCGTCCACATAATTCTGATGTTTCACTTGACGCTTCTTTGCTTGACACACCCCCTTCATGCGACAGTCGTGGATTTCTTCCTCATTGCCTTTGAGGACAATGTAAGAGTACATCTTGGCACTCAAACATACAAACTCCTTCACCCTATCCCCCACACACTCGTCCTTGAAACATCCCAAACGATTCGCATTCTCGGTACGTCTCTCTGGATGATTCGCGGGATAATTTGAGGTATCGAGAACGCCTTTCGCCTCCGTATCAATAAAATTTGGGATGTTGTCAAACGAACGCAGCACTTCTTCGCGTGTATACCGGCTGCGGACTTTGAGGAAGAAGGAGTCTGTGTCCCCACCAATGAGTTCCACTGAGGTGCACGTCTTGTTGGCTTTCCACTGGTCAAACAGCTTGTACATAATAATCTTGCTGTTGTCCAGGATGCATTGCCAGATATAAATGGGCTTGTTCAAGTCCACCTTGGTCTTGCGCACATTCACCACCACGGCTTTGTCGCTGATGTTGAAGAAGGATTGACAATAGGGATGACGTGTCCATTTGCTAAACAAATTCGGTGATCGTACAAAATAGTGCTTCCCATATTTCCGCACATTCTCCATCGTCTTGCCGTACAGTGCGTTCACCATCAACTTGTGGAGATTGCGGCGCATTTTCGTTGTTGCCTTGGCACGTTCTTGCGTATGGTATTGAACATAGGGGCGAATATACGGTTCTTGATTGAAGGAGATCACGTAATGAACCTTGGTGATATGTAAGCCCTTCTCCACATAATACTTGAGAGCAGCGATATGTACCACATACTCTTTGCGATTCTCGTGCGTCATCATTAACTTGTTGGCTGAGTGAAAGGGTCGGTTCCCGTTCAACTCTTGTCATAGCTCTTGCATATAGGGAGACATGTCCTCCCATTTCGCCGTCCCGCGGTAAGGAGCCAATGGTAAATCTTCCGTGGCATCTTGGACGTGTGGGGGATACTCCAAATCGACGCACAGTACATGACCCGTGGTGCCATTGACATTGTATCGTCTCACCCATTCGTCGTTGATGTCCACCAAGACCTCCGGTCGTACCCAGGCAAAACAGTCCTTCGGCAAAGGTCCCATCATGGCCGCACCGTATAAATTGTTCGCATCTATATAAAACAGGTGAGTGCCTTCTTCTGCATGAGCGCGGTGCTGATTCACAAATGTCATCCCTCCACGAATCCCTGCTTCAAACACGCGGTACATATCCACGTCACACAATTTCTCCAACTTGACCTGTGTCTTTTTAAAGAAAAATGAATAGGTCAAGCCAGGTGTGCCGAAATAGTGGATGGGGTCCAATGCAGACACGTCGCGTATTTCATTTCGAAAATGTTCGAAGATGTCTGCGAGCAAGGCTACATCCACTGTCAAATAATAGTCAATATAATCTTCAAACGTGCTGCACCCCGTCTCTGTCCACGCCTTTTGTGCCACAGCATACTCATCCTCTTCCAACTCCTTCTCACTCAAATCATTGTAAAATGCTTCCTTCGGAGGCAATTGAGTCTCGTGGATACAATCCCAGCAGTCAAAATATGTATAGGGAAAATATCCTTTCCGAATAGATGTGTGATCGCAATTCGGATAGACGTTGCTCAATATGTGAATTGAGTGAGGAAAGTCACTGATGGTCGTTGACAAATTGTTTAGAGAGTCTTTCAAAAACTGACACGAATCGATGAATCGGAGTTTATATAGGGTATTGGATGGCATGGGAAGAAAGATGGTCACTCCCAACGTCTTGTCTCCTGACACATAAATAGGCTCGATCTTATACTTGTGATCCAGCTTGGTAAACCCTTGTACAATCACCTGGTGACTGTCATATCCCTTCCAATTGTGAAACAAGATGTTTAATGTGGTCCGGGATTGACGTCGTCGCAGGTTACATGCATTGCACAGGGTTTGCAGATATTTGCCCGTGATATGATCGTGGTCTCGCACCTTTGTCGTAGGCCCATTCTTTTCACCTTGCTTCTGGGGTTTTACATCACATCCGCACATCTTACATTGAGCTGTCTGTTCATAGTCTCGCATATCATCCTCCGTCAGCGTCATGTTACTGTTTGTCGCTTTCATGCGATCAAACATAGACCAGATCACCTGATGTGTGTAATAAAGGCAGGAATACACTCGTCCCCCTTATGGATCACCACCGATTCTTTCATGTCCAGCGCCGGATGCCACACCACATAGGATCCCACATACGCTGCCGTATGCTTCTTGGACACGGAATCAATCATGCTCTCAATGTCCGCATACATCACAGCGAGGGGTTGAGTGGTTTTCGCGTGGTCGGTAAATTCGTGCGGTTTCGTATCTTCCGGGGTCGTTTCCATCTGAAAAAATCTTCCATCGCATTTGGCTTGATGCTCCAGACGTTCTTTGTGCGCCATGTCCTTAGTCTTTCCATACTTTATACCCTTCTCGTAGAAATTGAATCGTAAACTACATAACTCACATGTTTCAAATCGTTTCACTTGTGTTTGGCTCATGTTCCGATACCACATGCGAGCACATTTCTGAAAATCCGTCACGGGAAGAAAATGTCCAGACTGATCCTCCATATCATACCGCGTCACCATCACCAGATGAACGATGCGTGTGTTCTCCTTCACAGCTTGACGGACCGGGTATAATTGGCCTACGAATCCTTTACCCTCATGTACGTGGATACGAACAATGACATTGTTCTTCTTCTCGAACTCTTGAATATCCCGTGTATTCATCAACCCCTCTGACGTCATCATGGAAAAGTCTAGATGATAATATTGGTTCAAATTCAACTTGCGCACTGCAGGAAGTCGATTTTGATAAATGTCATAGGATGTCTTGGTGCGGGAATCAATACGTCGAGGAATGCGATTGTCTTGGTAGGCAAGTGCATAGAGGACACTGTCTTGAAAACAATGCGATGTATACTTGTTGCAGTCAAACACACATATGCCTTTGCAGAGCTTGATATCTCGGTGAATAGGAATCGGTGCGCCCATGCGAAAATTAGGGAAGGAACTTGTTTGAACCAGCAACTCCAACACTTCCTTCACCGCAAATCCTGATCCATCTTCTCGATAGTCTTCAATAAATTCTTCAAACTTTGACACAATGTCACCGAACCATGCATCAAAGTTACGTGCTTGGACACCTTCGTGAATGTATGAGGGTGTGGTGATGTCTCTCACTTCCTCTTCACCCGTCGACATATCCATCTTGACAAATCTGAGTCTCATACTCACAAACACTTTCACATCCTCGTGGGGGTGTTGTTGCACAATGACACGATACAAGTCCGCATACATTGAATGCAAATATGTCTTCCATTCATTCATGGCTTGAAGAGGGGTAAATCGATAATTATGCCCGCGACCGTCCATGAAAAGATCTTCTTCCACAGCTGCGCCGCCCTCTTGCATGAACTCAAACAGGTAGGGACACAAATGTTCATCCCATCCTTCCGCTTCAGCATTCACCACTACATCACAGTAGCGACACCGTCCCACACACGCATGCTTATGGTACGCCTCCACGTCGAAACTTCCGTCGCAATCCAGACACAGCAAGTCATTGTCATCGCCATAATTAAACGCGCGGCAATCGTGTTCATCTCCATACCATTTACAGCACGTCCAACAATAGTTGCGATCCGTCTCCGCTGCTCCATGGGCAATACAGTCTTGAAACCGAGAGAAGGACTGACGGCAGAATTCACACGTGTACTGCATGGTTAGAATGAAAATGAATTTCTCTGACAGCGCCTTACTTATATACCTTGCTGTGACTCATCACACGTGCTCGGCGCCGCGTGCTCCGATTGGTGCTCCGTGCTCTTAGCCCAAGTGCGCTGATGCGTGGGCGTGTGCTCCGTTTCCTTTCCTCTTAGCAACCCCGTGCTCTGATGCGTGGGCGTGTGCTCCGATGCCCGGGGCAAGGTCATGTACTTTAGTGCAACTGTGTGAAAAGGGGCTAGAATTTGCTACTAGTGTCTTTACAAGAGCAACTTTGTAACTACGCGGTACAAAACTAAAAAAGCTCGTGTACAAGCCTGTCCAAGTTGGCTTCCTATAAATGCGAGTTCGAACACCACCATCAGGACAACGAGTGCTCAAAACGTCTAAAAAGGGAAGACTGCTGTCCACTTCCTGTTCAACCGTGAACTTAACATTAGCATGAACAGCATTAAAAGTGCTCAAGAGTTTCTGCACATCAACCTTATCAGGGACAACAAGAAAGCAGTCGTCAACGTAACGTTTATACACTTTACAATTTCTATCAATGCTAGCTTTGAGCTTGTGCTCAATGTGACCCATGAATATGTCAGCCAGAACAGGTCCGAGACAGCTACCCATGGCACATCCCTCCTTTTGACGATAGTAGGTACCATCAAAAAGAAATTGCACGTTTAGAGTACACAGCTCGAGAAGATGACGGAGCATGCTTAATGGAAGGCCAATCCTAATATTTTCACGAACAATAGTCGATAACACAATGTCTATAGTCTCCTTAACAGGGACATTAGGAAAAAGGGGACTCAACATCAAAAGAAATAAATTTATGTTTATCAACATTAGTATTGCGAATAAGATTGACAAATTCAAAAGAATCTTTAAGACTATTGCTGTTGAAAAACTCGCGAACAGGCTTCAGAAGATCACTAAGCCAGCGCGAAACTCCGTGAGAAGCACTTCCAACCATGGACAAAATCGGACGCAAAGACAGTGTCGACTTATGGGTCTTAGGCAGACCGTAGAGTCGAGGAATATTACTACCAAGTGGTAGCAATGTGCTCTTCATTGACTTGGTGATATGCCCAGAGTCAACTAGTTTGTCAAGCGCCAGACTCAGCTCATCTTCTAGCTCCCGCGACTGATCTTTCTGATTTACACATGTCGTAAAACGTTCACCGTCGTTGAGAAATTCACAGAGCTTCGACGTATAATCACAGCGATTCATCACGACAACTCCATTACCTTTGTCAGGTTTAACAACCACCAGACGATCGTTACGTCGAATATTCTGAAGCGCCTCAAGATGAGACGGCTGAAGGCCACCCTTTTGAATGGGGGTTCGACGATAACTATTACACCGGTGAACCAGTGATGTCTTCGTTGATGAGGTATCTGCGGACTCAGTGATAGCAAAGTTACACACCTGGGAATAAGCATACTCCACCTCTGTCTCCAGCTGTATACGGGAACGAGAATCCAACTTCGGCGGAATGCAGAAATCAAGACCCCAACTCAAAGCCTGGAGTTCGCACTCAGATAAATTATGCGAAGAAAGATTAATCACATGCTTAGCGTAGTCCATATTGGCAGTCAAAGGGGCTGAAGACACATAAATGCATGTAAACTGCTTTTCCTCCTTGTCACGTACGGATTGGACGATTTTCGAAGAGCACTTCAGAAATCGACATAAGTAGTAAAATGTCAACTCGTTGAGCACCGTCGTTGAGCGATGGTAAAGGGCAATTTGAAAATCAAGTCGACCTTGGGCTGCTGACAATTCTATCTGCAGAAATCGCTCACAAGTTTCCTTGGTTGGCTTCAGTCTGTTACTGCGAATTCGATCGCACAGATGTTTAGTGTACACGCCGTTGTGAATGCATTTCAGCAAGAACTCGATGTAGCATTTGTTCTTCACTATCCTGCACTTGATATTGATCAGCTTATCCAGCTGATTGGCAAGAGATTTACCATCAGGGTGACGTTGTTTGATGTCATGAAAGAAGTTTGACCCTTTGCATAATTTGTAAACAAAAAACAACGCAAAGTGCATGCGAGGCCTTTCGACCGGCTCTCTTTCAGGCATTACACCGGTGTGAAACAGATCTACAAGCATTTGAATTGCTAACACTATCGAATTGATAAATCACTGATATGTTTAAACAAAGATAAGAAATCATTAAAAACAAACATAGTTAAAGTCAATTACCAAGGTAAAGCTAAAGACAAAACGTTTTCTTTTTGTACACATAAATTTGGCCGGAGGCGTTTAATATACAGTGCCTCGGCAATGCGCAGACGTAACAGACTGCTGTGCCTCACATGAAATAATACACTAAAAGCCGTTTCTGAAGGCTTACACTTTTGCTCAAATACATGACGTGTGATAGAGCTGGACGGAGGATGTTTGGCACGTGGTCGAGTCTTACCTAAACGTAACCATTTTGGCAAGTGCTCGTTTACCCTTTCTTGAAGATGCCGACTTGTTCTGCCGATGTATTTGCATCCGCAAACACACACAAATGAATAGATTACGTTAGATTGGGCAGTAACAGGAAGGCGATCTTTCAAAGGGGCCACGGGAACTTTACGCACAGAGAAAACTACTTTCGGCTCAACAGCTGGAAAAACAGAGAAAATGCTTTTAACAGCTCTGCAGAAAAAACTGGCTCCACTGTCTCCAATAAATGGCACTTTGATGGCAATACGCTTTTTCTCAGGACCAAAAACAGGAATTTTGTCCTCAAGAGCATACTTCATATAACGGCTGATAAAAAAGGGAGGGTAGCCGTTAGACATTAAAGTTTTTTCAATATTGGAGAGCTCACTGTCCAGACATTCAGGAGAGCAGATTTTGCGAGCACGAAAAGTGAGTGTCTTTACAAGAGCAACTTTGTAACTACGCGGTACAAAACTAAAAAAGCTCGTGTACAAGCCTGTCCAAGTTGGCTTCCTATAAATGCGAGTTCGAACACCACCATCAGGACAACGAGTGCTCAAAACGTCTAAAAAGGGAAGACTGCTGTCCACTTCCTGTTCAACCGTGAACTTAACATTAGCATGAACATTCTTTTTGATGGTACCTACTATCGTCAAAAGGAGGGATGTGCCATGGGTAGCTGTCTCGGACCTGTTCTGGCTGACATATTCATGGGTCACATTGAGCACAAGCTCAAAGCTAGCATTGATAGAAATTGTAAAGTGTATAAACGTTACGTTGACGACTGCTTTCTTGTTGTCCCTGATAAGGTTGATGTGCAGAAACTCTTGAGCACTTTTAATGCTGTTCATGCTAATGTTAAGTTCACGGTTGAACAGGAAGTGGACAGCAGTCTTCCCTTTTTAGACGTTTTGAGCACTCGTTGTCCTGATGGTGGTGTTCGAACTCGCATTTATAGGAAGCCAACTTGGACAGGCTTGTACACGAGCTTTTTTAGTTTTGTACCGCGTAGTTACAAAGTTGCTCTTGTAAAGACACTCACTTTTCGTGCTCGCAAAATCTGCTCTCCTGAATGTCTAGACAGTGAGCTCTCCAATATTGAAAAAACTTTAATGTCTAACGGCCTTTTTTATCAGCCGTTATATGAAGTATGCTCTTGAGGACAAAATTCCTGTTTTTGTTCCTGAGAAAAAGCGTATTGTCATCAAAGTGCCATTTATTGGAGACAGTGGAGCCAGTTTTTTCTGCAGAGCTGTTAAAAGCATTTTCTCTGTTTTTCCAGCTGTTGAGCCGAAAGTAGTAGTAAGCAAGTGACAAACACTCGACCGGCGCGCCCCCCTCCCCCTCCCCTCCCCCTCCCCCCCTCTGGAACGACAGTTGTGGTCTGTCGTGGTGTGCCGGCCAGGTGGGTTCACGTTCACAACATGTTCGCTGACCCCCCCCCCTCCCCCTCCACCCCCTCCCCCCCTCGAAAACGACAGAGTTTGAGACTCGGATGTGTTGGTCTCGTATGGGTTGACGTGGCCGACCGCCTAGGTTGACGCGGGCGACCGTCTAGGTTGACGTGGGCGACCGTCTAGGTTGGCGTGGTGGAATGGTGAAACGGACTTTAGATTCGTGATCAGCGTAAAATTCGGCATCGCTATGGTGAATTTGAAGTCAATCGGCGAGAATAAATTTTCAACATTTTTCGAAAAAACGACAGAGTTAGAATTTGGGACGTTTTGGTGTGTAGCGCCCAAACGAAGCATCGGATGGGAAAACGGAGGCCAGATTCGAATTCAGCGTGAAATTCTGCATCGGTATGGTGAGTTTCAAGTCAATCGGAGAGAAAAATTTTCGCTGACGTCCCCCCCCCTCTGGACAGCTCGCTTCGATTTTGGCTTCCAGTGGACGGATTTTGTCGTGCCATAGCTCGTTTGAAAGCTAAGAATGAGACAAATTCAGTGAAAGAATCGGCTTGTTCCTATCTGTCTTCGTTTAGATGTGAGACGCCATTTAAGATTTTGGGACATTGGCGAAAAACGACAGAGTTAGAATTTGGGACGTTTTGGGCTGTAGCTTCAAAACGAAGCATCGGATTGGAAAACGGATTTCAGATTTGGAATCAGCTTGATGTTATTGTCCAATGAGGATCATCATCCAATGAGAATCAAGCATTTCTGTATAAATAGCGAGCCTTCCACAGTGAGAATCATTCCATCGTTGAATCATACGAGTGACGGACGCACATTTTCTCTCTCTAGTTCCCTGTTCTATTATCCAACTAAAATGGTAAGTCGCTACTTTCCTCCCTCTCCTCCCTTGAACGTAAACTTAATACAATCTTTTTCATTTCAGGCATCTACTCCATCTGCTGCACTAGTAGGACAAAATGGCGGTCAAACGTTACAAGGTTCGCTACGGTCAGATCATCTACAACTGAGGCCAGTGGAAGAAACAACCAAGGTACATAATCCTACACCGCTACAGCGTAAATTTAAACAAGTCTTGCGTTATGACGATCATAGCGTAGTACTCCAAACGGGAATGCTCCCTTCCACGGATGCCAAGATAATGCGCAATCAGTATGGGGACTACATACTGATTCCCGTGAGTCCGTACATTCGCCACCAACTTGATATTATTGATTAGTATGTGACATTAAATATGGACATTCCTACTCCTCTTGCTCAAGAGTGGAAGGCGAGAGATGACAAGGATACTCCCTATAGAAAGATTTGGGATGGTAATCACATTTGCCTACCGGTATCACATTGGTGTACTTACTATAAGAAGGAGGGAGATCAATCAATAGCCATCAGATGTGATGAGCTCGGAGAAGGTACTTGGGATATCCTTTTCAAAGTGAATGGGCTATATTATGGTCGACACAAGGATAATAAAATAGCCTCTCTCTCCATGCATATGGAATCCATCCTATATATTCCAAAACCACCCAACGTGGACGACATAATTGATCAAATCCTTAACAGCAGTGGTACGAAGCGCAAGTCGGAGAAGAATGCTACATCAAAACGCAAATCAAAGAAGGAGAATTACTAGCCCTTTCCTAACTCTACCCTATGACAATTCGCTTATGTGCTTTGAGTGTCGTAGACGTGGTCTTATTAGATACATTTTACTTCTTCGTTGCCATCATATCATTTGTGTATTTTGTCGTGAAAAGCATCGATGTAATTCTTCATTTTGTAATATGTTATAGAACGCTTCCTTAGATGTGTAATTTCCGTTTTAGGCTTCTATCATCATTTTTATGGATTGTGAGGGTGAACCTGTACAGGAGCTCAGTGCTATTGCTATGAACAATTGGACATATCAGATTGTTAGTGTCTATCATCAACATGCCAACTGCGATCCCAATGTTGATCAATGGGCGAGAAAACACATTCATGGACTTAATCTGAAATATTTGCAAGACTATGGCTTTTCTTGTGAGAGTGCTCTTCTTATTGACTTTAAACGATGGTTAGCTGCTTTCAATGTTATACGCATCTTTTGTAATAATCCTGGTAAGGAGAGGAAAGTATTTCCCAATCTAATCATTGATGATATTTTGCTCCCACCTTGGGATACTAGAGTGAATCAACATTATCATGAAGTCACGAAACGTTTTAAGGATTTGTGTGTTCCTATTTTGTCTGTTCGTTGTAGTAGCTACGTTCATAACCAATGCTTCTTTCCTCCTTACCTCAACACTGCCAAAGTCTGTATGGTTATCATTGCTCGCTGTATGATAGTTACCAGCTGTATCTATTTTATCTCTTTCAAACCATTGATTTATAATGCATGCTTGTTACCGTTATTCAATAAATGTTACTATGAGAAGAGTTGTTGTTTTCATGCAATGGATGGGTTAGATAAAGGCGATCATGTCTTTCTCAAACGACTGCGGAACATTACGTTTTCATAGGCAAAGTTTAAAAGGAGCTGTTCAAGATTATGTGATAAAATTTCATAAAGATGAGACCGACATCGAAGCAGTGGTTGATGATGCTAGCACTCTATTTCTAGAGTTAATGAATACATTCTCTGATAGCATTATCATGGCGCGATTAGTTGCGAAATTTAAGTTTAGTCATTTTGGAAAGGAAGAGGTGGAAAGTCGCTCTTTCCATTTTGCTTCTTATTCAATGGAAGTGGTAGATCACCCCCAAGAATTTTTTAAAAGACATGATAAAAATTGCTGAACGTCTTAACGCATTTAACCATCATGGTAGCAGTCTAGTGATTGAAGCGATTTCAGATATTCACATTCAACTTTCCATAAAGAAAAATTGAAAATGCAGTGGTACTTGATTGTAGCACAACTGGTTTTCGAGCTATGTCTGCTCACTCTCGAAGTATATTCCTTCTGTACATGCGTCTATTATTAGAAAAGGTAGCAAATTCATATCTTCAAAAAGACTTGCTATAGACATCAGTAACGGTGAAACTATGTGTTGCGATGTATGTAAGCGAAAGGATGGAAATGAAAAGCGCATCTTCAAGAGATGTAAGCATGCTTTTTGTCAACGCTGTTTCATACGTAATTGCATTCAACTTTGCCAATGTAACCACTGTGATATTGCTCATTTCGAGTGTCACTTATGTCGCAATAGTTAGTACCTATGCAAATGTGGTAAAGATAGGTTTTAGCAAAGACTAACACGGAAAATGGCGAAACGTAAAATGACGAAACGTAAAAGTCATAAGTTTTCTTCAGCCATTCAAGCTCTCCGACGAATGAAAGCAAATCAGCGATACAATGCTATACGACATGCTAACGATAAATTCATTTGTGAAATTATTTCTCATGTGAGGAAGTTGAGGACGAAGAAATTAGCGCCAAAACAACGAAAGTTACTTAAGCGATATGCTACGAAATTGCGTTTCATCTCCAATCCTAAAGTCGCCCTTCAAAGAAAGAAGAGGAAAACTCTAACACATAAGGGCGTTTTCCTTTCAGCAATACTTCCAATGATAGCTCCTGCCGTGGGCAACCTATTGGGAAATATCTTTGGATCTAATCGTTAATTATGCAAATGTTGAGTCTCATATTATTAAAATTGATTTCAGACTTCAATGTGATAAAGTTCTAACTGTATCAGGTCCATCTCATGCAGGTAAAACTGTTTTCACGCTGAATTTATTGGATAAAAGAAGGGAGTTGTTTAAGGAACCTATCAATCGAGTGATTTGGTGTTATGGTATTTATCAACCGTCGCTGTTTCAGGAAATTGCAAAGTCGCAACTTTATTCGACATGAAGGAATTATTCCCAGTGGATAAACTTCAGTCTAATGATGTTGTTGTATTGGATGATTTATTAAAAGAAAGTAAGAATTCAAAAGATGTTACAGATATGTTCACTCGCGCAGCACACCATAAAAGGTGTTTTATCATCTATATCACACAAAATTTGTTTCCTGATGGAAAAGAAGCTCGTACACGAAACCTGAATACACACTATTATGCTATTTTCAAGAATCCGCGAGATAAAAGTCAATTTGAAATTTTAGCGCGACAAGTTGCACCCAGAGGATCAAAAGCCTTAATTGAAATTTTTCAAGCAGCTACTGAAAAACCATACGGTTACTTATTCATTGACTTTACGCAAGAGTGTCCGGAAGAATTTAGAATTCGAAGTGATATTTTGAAAACTCCCATGATTATCTACAAACTATGAGGTCTTATTCTCGCATGATTGTTATTCCTCAGGATGAATATGTACAATTGACTGCCATGCAGCAAGTAAAGCAACCTCTTGCAAATCAAATGTATAGGAAAGAAATAGATTATCAGCAAAATGTTCACATCAAAGATCCAGATCGTGCTGTATTATTACAATCGGAAACTGTTGAGCAATTGAAAAACTTGAATTAATAAGATGCGTGACTCTGTATCGACTGCTACACCTTTAGCATCTCGCGCACATGCCATATCTCTTTTCAACAGTATTGAACCCCATCTCAATGTAAATGATAGAGGAAGAAATCATTACAGATGAAAATAAAGTGATGATGCTTCACGTTATGAAGACTTGATTCAGTATGCGACACGTAGAAAGCGCCGTCAGGGGCTATGTTCCACCTGGTTGGTCATACTTTCTTAAACTATTGAAAAGCATAATGTACCAAATTTGCTTTGAATAATGAGACATTGAAAGAAACTTGATTCAACAGTGGCTAACTGCTCCAATGCTTTCAGACGATGAAAATGCCAACAAATTGAGTTTAAGGTCGTCACCTGCTACATCCCTTCCACACTCACTAAGCAAACAAGAGGGAAAGAAGAACTCGTTGTAGATCTACATCGCCACTAAAACTAGTAAAAGGAAAACGTAAAACAGCTGCCTCCCCAGGAAATACATGTTCTCAGACTATTAATATGAAGCAGATGTGTTGCTTGCCATGTAATGAGCCGCCAGAGGTGAAAGTGTCGTCAAATAAACACTGTCACTATGCATCTTCGCTGCGCCAGCTCTCACAATTGAAAAAACCAAACAAACCTGACAAAAACAATGAAACACTATCAAACGAAACAAAACCAACAACAAGAAAACGACAAATAAAAAAAAAAAAAAAAACAGAACAAAAACAAAAATAAAACCCAAAATGAAAAACCAAACCGCAAAACCAGTTAAATAACAGCACAGACATGCGCCCCCCCCCGCAACCCCCTCAACTACTCCCAAACACGTCCCCACCGCCCCCCGTACCCCCGCCCCAGCCCCCCGAGCAAGAAACCACTCCCCGCCCACCACACCCCGCCATCCCACCCACCAATACGGTCAGAACGCAGGACCCACACCCCCAATTCCCAAAACCCCGCCTGCCCCCCCCACTCCTCGAATAGTCGTGAGCCCCCCCCCCCCCCCCCTGACCACCAGGAACAAAATCGGCTCACGCCCCCCCCCCCACTTCCCCCCCCTCCCCGCCACCATCCCTGGAGGCTCGACGCATCCCACAGACCTCAGCGCCCCCCCCAATCCACTCACCAATCCCCACCCAAACCCCCCGTCCCCCCCTCAAGCCCTCCATCCCCCCGTCACCATCCCCTCCCCACCCCCCCCCCTAGACCCCCTCCACTCCCCCCGCACCCCCCCGCCCCCAGCCCCCTCCCCACCCCACCCCCCCCCTCCTCGTTCGGATCACCCCAGTCAACAGCCACCCTTCCCACCAATACACCCCCCCCCGCACAACGCCCGCTAAGGCCCCCTCCCCCAGCCCCCACGAACGCACCCTGAAAGGCCCCCCCCATGGTCGGCCACCCGCCCCCCCCGCCCCCCCCCCCCTAAGTGGGCCTCCCGCACCCCCACGTGTGGATAGGGACCCCCCCCGTGCCCCCCCCCCCCCCCCCCCCCCGCCTACGGGCCCCCCCCCCCCCCCCCGCCGGCCCCCGCGCCTCGCGTAACAGTACCAAAGTCCGCACGATCCCACCCTATATCAACCATCCCCACCCCGCCGCCCGACCTCCCTTAACCCCCCCACCGTAAACAACCCCCCCCATCCCCGTCTCAGATAAGAAATAACTGTATCCTATCATCCTCGACAAACCCCGCCCCCCCAGCCCGCCCCCCACCCCCCCCCCGGCCCCCCCCCCCCATCCCCCCCCCCACCCCCCCGACCCCCCCCCCACTCCCCGACCCCCCTATTCGGCCACGCCCCCCCCTCGTGCCCCATCCCCCCCCCCCCCCCCCCCCCCCCCCCCCCCCGCCCCCCACCATCCCCCCCCCCATCCCCGCCCCCCCCCCCTCTCCTTACGCTAGCCCCTCCACACTCATCCTCCTCAGCCGCCCCCAACCTAGGTCCCCCCCCCCCCCCATCCCCGCCCTTGCCCCCCCACATCCCCCGCCCCCCCCCCCTCCCCCCCCCCCCCCCCCCCCCGACCCCCCCCTCCATACCAGCCACCTCCCCCCCCCCATCCCCCCCCCCGCCCCCACCGTTCTCCCCCCCACCCACCCCCCCCCCCATACCCCCCCCCCGCCCCCTATCCGCCACCAACTCGTTTACCCCCCCTCGCCTCCCCCCCTCCCCCCCCCCCCCCACCATCCCCACCACCCCCCACGTCCCCCCAGGCTGACACCTTGCCCCCATACACACCACCCCCCTCCCCCCCCCTCCCCGCCCCCCCTTTCGATACACCAGACCAGACTCGGCGCCCCCCCCCACCCCCCCCCCCCCCCCGCCCCCCACATCCCCCCCACCCCGATACCCCACCCCACCCATATCCGCCCCCACCCGCACGGTTCTCCCAGCCCCTCCCCCCTCAGCCCCCGCCCCCCCCCCCCCCCTCCCCCCCACCAACCCCTCTCCCAATCTGCCCCGTTCATATAGGGAACCCCCTCCCTAATACACCCCCCCCCCCCCCCCCCCCCCCCCCCCCCCCCCCCCCGCCATCCCCCCCCCCCCCCCCCCGCAGACCCCATTCGCTCGGCTCCAGCGCAGCCCCCGCGCCCCCCCCCAACCTCCAACCCCCACCCCTCCCACCCCCACCGGATTCCCCCCGTCCCCCCCGCCCAACCCAGCCCCCCCTCTCTACACATCCCCACCAATAGCAGATTGGCAACCACCCACATCCCCGCCCAAAGAACACTCGACAGGAACCCCGTCTCTTACAGACCCGGAGTATCTAAACACAACCAGAAAACACGAAACGCCACCCCCCCCCCCCCACCCCCCCCGCAAAGACCTCAGACCACTCGCCTGCCCGGCTCCCCCCCCCTGGCCCCGCCCCACCCCCCCCCTCCTGATACCCAACCCCCCCATCGCCCCCCACCCCCCCCCCCCCGTCCCCCGCCACCCCCCCCTCCCTTTACACCCCTCACCCCCCCCCCCCCCCCGACACTACCCCCTGGCGCCCCCCATCCAATACCCCCCTGGCCCCCCCCCCCCCAGCCCCCCCCCCCCCCCCACCCCCCCCCCACCAACCCCCCCACCTACCCCAAAATCCAGCCCCCCCCCACCCCCCTCCCCCCCCCCCCCCCCCCCCCCACCGTTCCCCATCCCCCCCACCCCCCCCCCCCCCCCCCCCCCCGCCCCCCCTCCCGCCATCCCCCCCCCCCCCCCCCATCCCCCCCCCCCCCCCGGCCATCCCCCCACCCCCCCCCCCCCTCCTCCTGCCCCCCCTCCCAAACCCCTGCCCCGTCCCCCCCCCCACCCCCCACCCCCCCCCCCTCCCCCCACCCCCCCTCTCCCGTTCCCCCCCACACTCTTATCCCCCCCCCTGGGCTACCTGCCCCCCCCTCCCCCCCAGTGCCCCGCCCGACCCCCCGCCCCCCCCCCCCCCCCCCCCCCCTTCCTTACCCCATTACTCCCCCCCCACGCCCCCCCCCCCCCCGACCGCCGCTCCGCGCACCCGCCATTCCGCCCCCCCCCCCCTACCGCACCATCATCCCCCCTAGCACCCTCCCCCCCGATAAGCCCCCGGGTAAAACTCAAGTATCACCCCCGCTCCCCCCCCCATCCCCCCGAGCGCCCCTCCCTATATCCTACACCCCCCCCCCCCGCCTGGCCCATCCCCCCGACGCCGAATCAGCCCCCCTCCCCCCTGCCCCACACCCCCCCCCCCCCCAATCCCCTCCCGCGTCCCCCCCCCCCCCACCCCCCAGGATTATGGGCGTCGTTTACCCCCCCTACATGCCCCCACCCCCACAGGTTATCCCCCCCCCCCTACCCGCTTACGGATTCGACCCCCCGCCACATCCGCCCCCCCCCCCCCCCCCCCCTGCTTCAACCCAACCCCTCCACCCCAGAGCGCCATCCCCCCGCCCCCACCCAGCCGCCCCCCCCCCCCCCCCCCCCATCCCACCAGCGCATCCCCCCTCTCCCTCAGAACGGTTCCCCCCAACCCGCATCCCCCCCCCCCACCCCACCACCCCCCCCCCCCCTCCCCCCTCCCCTCCCACCATCCCCCCATCCCCCTTCTACCCCGAGCCCCCACCCAAGCTCCCCCCCGCCCCCCATCCCCCCCCCTAAGCCCCACGCGCCCATCAACCCATCCCCCCCGATCGTCCCCCCCTCCCGCAGGCATCCCCCCACCCCCCCCCACCCTCCCGCCCCACCATTCAACGCCCATATCAGCCCCCGATGCCCCCCCCCCCCCATCCCCCCCCCCCCCCCCCGTCCCACCCCTGATGACCCATCGGACTCCCCCCCCCCCCAGGTGACGCCCCCCCCCCCCCCCCCCACCCCCCCCCCCCCCCCACCCCCACCGCTCCCACCCCCCATATCCCTCCTCACTCCCGCCCCTCACCCTCACCCATCATGCCTAATATATACCCATGACTCCCTTCACTCCCCCCCCCCTCATCCCTTCTTCCCCATAGTCATCCTTCAACGTACAGAACGTTATATAACGCAATCAATTAAGAATTAAAACCATCCACCGCCTGCTAAGCAACAGATCCATAACATACACAAAAGCGAGTGGTCTTCCACAATCACAAGTGAAACGATGGTTAAAGGGTCAGGCTACCTATACACTCCACAAACAAGCGAAAAGAAGTACCGCACCCGCCATTATATTGTTCATGACATCGATGAACAGTGGCAAGCAGATTTGTGCGATGTCGCCTCCATTTCAAAACATAACTCGGGTAATAATTTTATTTTAACCGTCATTGATATTTTCTCGCGTTATGCGTGGGCTCAACCTTTAAAAACTAAAGAAGGGAAAGGAGTAGCAAAAGCATTCCAAACAATTTTTCGAGAAGGTCGGATTCCAAAAGAATTCAGAGTGATCAAGGAAAAGAGTTTGAAAATCAGCATGTGAGAAGATTATTTGAGAGGCATGACATTGAGTTGTTTAGTTTAAAGAGTGCTTATAAAGCTGCACTCGTTGAACGTTTTAATCGCACATTAAAAAATCGCTTGTGGCGACATTTTACTGCCAACTTGACACAAAATTGGACAAAGGTTCTACAAGATACACTCCATGCCTACAATCACTCTATCCATCGTTCTATTGGACTCAGACCAGTAGATGTAAATGCTGACAATGTAGATAAAGTGCGCGAATCATTCCAACGTAAACGCACTCATGTGAAAAGTGATGTGAAAATTGGCGATAAAGTTCGTATCTCAAAAGTGAAAAGTGTTTTTGCTAAAGGGTACCTCCCGAATTGGACAGAGGAGGTATTTACAGTATCAAGGATTAATCAAAAAGACTCTCCGACCACCTACAAGTTGAAAGATTACGATAATGAAGAAATTGAGGGTAGCTTTTACCGCGATGAGATTGAGGTAGTCACTGAAAGTGAAACATATTTGGTAGAGAAAATCATTCGATGTAAAAAACGGCAAGGTGAAGAATGGTGTCTTGTTAAATGGACTGGTTATCCTTCAAGTATGAACTCTTGGATGCGTCGTGCCGACATCTTTCATCTAAGTGATCGACAGTGATTCATGCAAAGTTGTAACTAACAATGTTTAGGGTTTGAGCTATGAATCCAACTGCCTCATTTTATTCACGACCCTCCTATGTAAGTGGTGGAGGACAAATTTACATCGGCGCTCGCCGCCAACGTGGAGGTAGCATACTTGGTGCACTGAAATCTGTTGTAGCACCTCTCATATCCAATGTCGGTAGATCTTTAAAACGAAATGTTTTAAGTAATGCCGTTGGCTTTGCTGGTGATGTTGCTAGTGATCTTTCCAGAGGTAGAAGTTTTAAGAGCAGTTTGTTGAATCGTGGGAAGGAACGCGGTTTAAAAACATTGAAGCAGACCTTTGCTGGTGTTACTCAAGGAAAGAAATCACCTAAACGAATGAATAAAGGAAGGAGGAAACATCGCGGAGCTGGTAAGGTGCGATCTTCAGTCAAAAGGCATTCACGCAAACGTCGTAGAGGCTCTAATCATTCATCAGGCGCTAAACGACGACGCTGCTATAACTTCTAATCATGGAGTGTAAAACTTCCGGTTTTTGTTTGTTTGATCAACAAGCCATACAGACAGATATTCTTAGTTCAAGTATTGTAGATTATCATCCTCGAACAGCTGAGAATGCTGGTCCCATTGAATTTGTTATTCCTGGTGGTAGTGATGACTACATAGATTTGAGTTATGCGATGCTTGATTTGAGGTTTAGAATTCAGCAAGCAGATGGAACTGCTATTGACGATGCACATAAAGTTGGACTGAACAATTTACCATTGACTACATTACTTCGCGATGTTTCTCTAACGATTGGAGAGCAGCAGGTGGAAGGTGGTCAAAGCGATTATCCCTATAAATCATATTTCAATCATGTATCACAGTTTCATCCAGCAGCACAAAAAAGTCATATGGAAGCCATGGGATGGTATAGAGATGAAGCAGGAAAATTTGATGTTGAAACAAACAGTGGCTTTGTAAAGCGATCTGCTATGATTAAAGATAGTAAAGTATGTCAGCTATATGGTCCGCTGAATTTAGACTTCTTTAGACAGTCAAAGTTTTTACTGTGTAATACCAGCATGCGACTCAAGCTGACATTGAATAAGCCTGAATTTGCGCTGAATGCATTTGCTAAAGTTGACAATTTTAGAATTCATGTGGAAGATATTGCACTTTACATTCGTCGAGTAGTACCGAATCCAAGTGTCATTAGAGGGCATGCTGAAGGCCTTAACCGCCAAAATGCCATTTACCCCGTTCAGCATACAAAGCTTCTCACCTTTACAATTCCGAAAGATCAAAAGAGTTTCATGAAAGATGGTCTCTTTCCATCGGAAGCACCGAAGCTCCTCATGGTGGCAATGGTTGAAAATGATGCATTTAATGGTAATATAAAGAAGAATCCTTTCAATTTTAAACACAATCAGTTAAGTGAAATTGCTTTACGTGTAAATGGTGTCAGTCATCCTGGTCCACCCTACAAACCAGATTTTGCTTCGGATCAATTTATGCGCAGTTATGTTGATTTTATGGATGTCTTTGGCTTTTACAATACGGATGACACCAACGGACTTACTATGAAAGAGTTTAAGAGTGGATATACTATTTATGCATTTGATTTGACTGCTGACAGCGATATTAGTGCACCCTATCGTCAAGCGAACGTGCCTCATAATATTCGTTTGGATTTGACGTTCAAAAGAACACTACCTGAGACGATCAATGTATTAATTTATGCAGTCTTCGATTCAAATATTGAAATTACAAAGTATCGTGACGTGATTCTTCAGTATAATCGTTAATGAGTTGGTTGACTGCTGACGATATTAAGACTAAAGTGCAGCGTAATGCAGACGAAGCGACGTTGAAAGCTTTCGATAATGTCTATTCACTCGATACCTTACCACCTGCAGTAAATCACTATCCCATCTTTATTGTGCTAAACACTCATTCGCAGAATTTAGGCGGTGAGCATTGGAAAGCGATCTTTATTGGAGAAGACCGACGTGGTGAACTATTTGACTCTCTTGCTCAACCTCCAAATATACCAACACAGCAGTGGTTGAGAAAACATACGCGTCAATATCAGCGAAATGAACGCATACTACAACATCCACTTTCATCAACGTGTGGTGCTTTTGTACTGTACTTCATCTTAAAACGTTTACATGTATCTCGATTTGCATCTATTATTCAAAACTTTTCATGTAATCCATCCTCTAATGAAAAAATGATTTGTAAGTTCTATCATGATTTGAAATGAAAACATCATGTTGGAAAAATTGTTTTTTATTTTACAATCCGCTGGGTACGTACATACTCGATGAGATAGTCTAGGATCATATTTGCTTGTACATGAGATTTTAGTCCAGTAATGATCACTTTACTATTATGAAAGATTGCCACATGCACAGGTAACCAACAACTAATGAGAGCTGCAGGAAAAAGTTCGGGTTCATAACACAAACTGTAACTGCTGGTACGAATCTTCAAAAATGATAGACTGTCACTCAATTGAGTAGAGATCACCATATTGTCCACAGTCAGATTCGACATCACACACCTCTCCCTCTTCCATATCCGACGTAGTAGTCTTTGTAGCTCTAAGCGCATTGACTGCGCCGATGAATGAGAAAGGGCGCCGAGAATCTGTACAGTCCCATTTGGGAAGAGTTGAAGATTCCGTGAATTGTTCATCTTCACCACTAACATTTGAGGACGGCCCGGGTAATACTTGCTGTTTGGAAGCTGTTGGTGTAATGTTGTGAGATCGATTTTGGTGTAGAGTCTGAAGCGACGGAGAATGTTGACGATGGTGTAGCGATGGCGCTTCATGATGAAAGAATGAGTAAATTGAGCGATGTACCTTCCTTTTATACTTTTCCCAACTACCTTGATGAAATGTGAAGTTAGTATGAAGTTGGGAATGATAGAGTTGAATTCGCCGATTGTTGACGCGCAGCCAGATGCGATTTCCAATACGTGAATGTCTTTTCATATAGAAGTATTTCAAGTCCTTCATGATATGATGTAGAGATTGAAAATGACGATAAGATAAAGCAAACTCTCTTCTCACATTTCCAGTTGAATCTTTGAAATAGACGTTTCGATCATGATCCGTTTCAATACGTTGTAGGGAATCTAATTTCCAACTCATGATGTGTGGTAGTCATGTCTGATTAAGATTTGCATAGTAGGGAGATGAACTCACGACGAATAAATGTCATGATGGAGCGATGTATATATCTTCTATACTTCTCCCAATTGTATTTGCGAAATGAGAAACAGTTTGCGGAATGAGAATGGTAGATTTGAATTTCATTTCTGTAATGTTGAAGCCAAACTTGATCACCCAAGGAGATGAATCTTAATGTTTCAAAATATTCCAAATCCCTCATGATATCATTGAGGTTGACAAATTGTCGCCATGTTAATGTAATTCCTCTTGATGTATGACCATGAGAATTTTTGAAATGTACGTTTCCATCACGATCAACTCTGATATATTGTAGAGAGTCCAAAATCCAAGTCTTCATGATGTTATGCAAAGTTGCAGATCAGCAATATAAAAATGTCGTTTTATCATATTTTGCTTAGCAATGCGGCTACAAAGAGATTTACTAGTAATCGAGCCGCACTCTTTTCTACTCCCATTGATCATGCACAACAGCTAAATGGAAATTGGGAAGTGGGTGTCACTCAACTTGTTTATAGCAACTGTGTCTATACTTTTGATCATGAGGTGATGACTATTAATATGAGGCGTACAGCTGCTTACCAATGTGAAAAGGGGTGCCGAGTATACATTCCACAGTGGCCAAAGAAAGATCTCTTATCATGTAAAAAGTTTATATATGATTTCTTGAATAAAGCGTGTAAACATATTGTCCAATTTACTCCGCACAATGATGATTATACCTATGTACATCATGTAGTTGAGAAAGATTGGATTGTTGGTTTAAGTCCAAGTTTAAGAAATGATTTAGGCTACCTCGCTAGCGCCTTAACAAGCTATGATAATTTTAACGTTAATTACCACATAAGTGGTCATAAACAGTTAATATATCGAGAGGAAGCTTATTATGTAGATCTTATTCCAAGAAATGAGAAGACGTTGGTGAAGAAGATTGTGATTAAGCCAAGGAAGACAAACATGACTCCTGAAACATTATTGAAGAAATTTAATTATCTCCTTCGAGTTGATGGTAAACAAGTGGCAACATTGACTTATATTAAATCATCTAATCATATTGCAATAAGCAAATTAAATGATGATGATCTAGTATTAGTTTGTTCAAAAGATTTTCATCAGTTCTTGCGACATCGTTCTGCAGCTGTTCATGGAAAATCTGATATGCAACATTTACCATGTGAAAGGTCAAATCAATTTGATACAGAATGGTCCGTATCTTTATACAGAAAGTGTGTAGAGTCTTTAGGTGGTATCTTACATGAAACAAGAGTGTTGATGCCTCGCATTATTACTTCGGTTAAATTGGTTGTAGATTATTTAAATGAAGTGATTAATGACCAACATATTTCATTTTCTGAAAAAGAAGGTACTTTGTCTCTCACTATAAGTGGAAAAGGTATTGAACTAATTATGGATAAAACTCTAATGGACATTTTGGGTTTTGATCAAAATATCTTTAAAAGTGGTACTGTAACCAAAGCTAGCGCAGACATGTCACTATCGCGTCGTATTAACTATTTTCAGATATATTCCAATATTGGTGAAGATGTACGTGTGGGAGATGTTGAAGCTCCATTGCTAGCAATGATACCATACCAGCCAAAAAGCTGCAGTATTTTATCTGAGCATACTTTCAAGAAAGTGCATTATACAAAGCTGAAATCAAACTACATCCCACAAATTGATATTGCCATTTATGACGATGCTGGTGCGTTGATTCCTTTTCATAAAGATGCTGTAACAAGTATCACACTCCATTTCCGAATGAAGAGTTAATGCAAACGTATGCTAATATATTTTTCCAATGTGAATAATATGGAAAGTGAAAATAAGGACTCGTTTCTAATCTACTTGCCCAGTAATGCTTCTATGAATAAATTTCCCAAAAATAAACCATCAGACTATCGAGTAGAATTAAATCGGCCACTGCATTTAGAAGGTGAATGGGAGGTTGGTGTTTCTAGTATTTGCTATGATAGCAATATTCAGAATGTGAATGATTTGGAAGAAATGATATTGACTCCTCGCACCCATGATGGAATAACGATGAATAATGCATTTCAGTTCCCATACAATTTAACATCAGATGGAAAGTGGAACTATGAATGGATTCAGATAAAATCAGATTCTTATGAACCATTTGGGAATGAGAAAATTATTAAGGCATTCAACAGTGGTAATACTTCCATCATGAAGAATAAAAATCAGAAAGCTTATGAGTTTACTATCTATCATTGGAGTGGGAGACAGTTCCTCCGCTTTCATTCTTTTACTAAAGGTCTTACGCTGAGGTTGGATAATGAATTCTATCCACATCTTGGTTTTGGTCATGGACTACATCTAACATCAATTGCTACTGCAAATGTTAAAAAAGTTTATTCAAATCGAATCAACAAATTTCATTATAGATTTAAAATATTTGATGAAGATGTTGTAGAATGTGAAGAACGCATCATTTTGAAAAAGCGTGGTGTTCAACCTTTATCACTTATTGAGTTAGTAAAACGATGGAATGAGACTGTGGGTAAGAAGTATGGAGAGAAAATTATGGCGAACAAAAATAAGTTGGTTATTCAGAAATATAATGACAAACTTACAGTTTATTTCTCTCCAACCTTGCGTCATTTTGTAAGACATTATACACCTATTATTGGAAGCGGTGTGGTGTATGGTTCTCATGAATATCACACTAAAGCTGATTCAGTTAATGATGAATGGTGGGTGGACATCTATGGCGATCGCATCAAGAAAATTTACCAGTCTTATGAAGAATCTAAAGTTGCTATCAATATAATGCCGCGTCTATATCATACAGTTGAAAGCTTCATTCATGTAGTAAATCCTTATATACAACAGAAGTTGAAGCATGTGATGAAAAGTAAATATGATGTAAAGACACACCACATTTCGTTTTCAATTGAAAATCAACGCGTTGTTCTGAGACTGGGTGATGACATTCAATGTCAATTGAGTAAAAATTTGAAAAAACTCTTTGGTTTTTCAATGCTACAAACTGTGTTTGCTGCTGCGCATACGATTGGTATAGAAACACCAATGACACTTGATAAACATGAACAGCACCTTTACATTCAAAGTGATTTGATTCTACCTATTTCTGTTGGTGAGAAAAAAGAATACATTTTACGTGATTTCATTCATGATAAAGACGCTTCATATGGAATAGTCGAGAAGATGTTTGAATCTATTTTCTATCATCCCGTCGTCAAACAAACTATACCCTCTATTGCTATCAAAATTACCAATGGTTTACAAGAGTGCATCCACGTGAAAGATACTAAATCCCTCATAACGTTAGTGTTTCGGAAAACAAAGTGAAGTCTTTATACAACATTTATTGAAATATGTACATGAATGTGAAGCAATAGACTTTATACAACATCCACTGAAAATATATACATGAGCGCACTTCAATAAACATTGCTATATACAAAAAGTCTTTTTACTTCGTGAAGGGTGGAAATATACAGGGATAGGAAAAATGTCTTTCAGTGGAAAAGTCATCACATGGGGAATGTACAGATGTGGACACATATTCACAAGGAAAAAACAATCTCATGCGATACATAAAACAACAATGTTTATCTACAGAAATCAACATCAAAATACTAAGTTAAGGATGATTATGCTAAGACGTCTCCTGAATGTGGTAGTGTGAGTTTAATTCTTTTGGGTGGTGGTATGTTTGTGTCAGGATGTCCATGTGGAAGAGATATGTTGTGTTCTAGCCAGCACCTCTTATCCTCCCATGCTGAAAGCGCCCGTTTCCTAAAAGTATGAGTTTTGATCTCATGCGACTTAGATTTTAAGATTGTCATATTGACAAACGTTATATTTTTATTTCTATAGGCTCCCTTGAAATTTTTATGTTTCATGTTAGAGACCAATGATCTTGATATGCCTTTAGCGCGCTTAATGCTATCATCACTATCCTTTAATTTCATAGAATACATTTTAGGGCGGAGGAGAATCATTTCAGCTATCTCCTTCCCTGCTGTCTCATCCTTAAAACAACCAAGTTTGGCCTTATTTTTGATGGAGTATAGTGGATGATCAGTAGGATAATTTGATGTATCAAAATATCTTTCTAAAGATTTTCCTACTTCATTAAAATTTAAATCTTTTTGAGTGGTAATACCTAAGAAGAAACTATCTGTGTCACCACCCAACAAACGAACCTCTTTTACGAGAGGACACGGTTTTAGTATTTTATAGAAGAGTTGATACATTTCAAGCTTGGAGTAATCTAGTACAGCTTGACCAATATAGATGGGTTTGCACAACTCAACTTCAGATTTTATCATTTTAACACCTATAAGGTCCTCATCGATAATGTCTCTATCGATGAATAGAGGTGATGAGGTCAATTTGTGATACTTTTGATCATCATTAACTAGTTTGTAGTTTACGCGCTTTCTAACATCCTCCATCGTCTTACCAAATAGACTGTTGTTCTTATATTTATAAAAATCTTTTTCAAAATTATTTTGGGCTAGTGCACGTTTCTGGCTGTTGCTATCAATATATGGTTTGAGGAAGGCTTTCTGTCTAAATTTAATAATGCGGTGAACTCTTTTTAAAATCATTCCCATTTCTAAATAAAATTTTAAGATGCTAAAGTGGACTAGATAGTTTTCCTTATCATACTGGGTGAGTAAAAGTTTGCGGCAAGGCTTATAGTCGGGTTGACCGCATGATTCTAAATCTTTATGAAATTGTTTCATAAAGTCGGAAAACATATCTTTACTCACTTCACCTGATTCGGGTGCGAGTGGAAAATCTACGGTTTTATGTTTAATATTATTTGGATAGATTAGATCTATCTCAAAATAATATCCCCAATCACCTTCATCTGGGATTGCTAGTATGTTAGAAGGGTTGGAGAAATGCTGAATTTCACTATCATCTAACCAGCTAAACTCAGAGTGAGGGAGTGGTTTGGATAGTGAACTACCATATAAATTATTTTGGTCATAATACTTAAGATGAGTCTGATCATTACCTACTGTTTCAGATTTTAACCTATGTTTATTTACAAATGTGAGACCACCGCGAATTCCTCGCTCAAATAAATTATACATCTCTGGATCTTGTAAGAGATGAATGGTCTCACCAGTCATTTTAAAAGCAGACTTAAATGACATGGCTGGCAGACTGACAAAGTGGACGGGATCTAACTTATCTTCTTCTAATGCCACTCGTCGAAACTCCTGAAATACATCAGCCAGCAAAAATACATCTAACTTAAGGTAGGCAATCATATATTCACCAAATGTATGGCAGTCAAATTTTATCCATGCATCTTGTGCATGATCATAATCTTCAGTCTTACATTCTGCGCCGGTCAAATCATTTTTAAATTTATCTATGGGCGGAAGAGAAGTCTCGCCGAGTTTACTAATCGCATCAAAATATGCATATGGAAAGACTCCTTTCCGTGTGATGACTTCATCGGTTAGATTTGGATATTGTTTCTTAAGATTTTGTGTTAGTGGAAGAGACTTTAGATTTTGCACGAGAGAGGCCAGTGATGCAGTCATAAATTGGTAGGAATCTAAAAATTTTATATCAAAATAGACCGTCTTATTTTCTTTAGTTTTATCGACAGGCACTTTTGCTGTCATGGCCATAAACTTCTCTCTCGTTTGTGCTATTACATCAAGCTTCCACTCTTTCATTTGACCTAAACCTCCTTTTATTATCATATGGCTATCGTAGCCCTTGAAATTATGGAAAATGACGGGTAATGTACGCCGTTTCATCCTAAGTGAAAAATTGCATTTTGAACAGAGTGCGTTTCTAAATTTACCAGTGATGTGATCATGGTCGCGCACTTTCTTAATCTTATCATCGTCAAATGTTTTCCTACATTTGGGGCAAGCGTTGCAACTATCAAATTTTGCTTGATCATCTGCTGTCATATGCAATGATCTGCGATAGAGTTCACCATCATACTTTTGTTGAAATTTTACAGCCTGTTCGAGGAATTGTAGGAATTGGTAAATACAATCCTCACCTTGCCAGACGCGCATTTTATTTTGCCTACTCCTAAAGTGATCATGCCATACTTCATAGCAGGAAATGGCTGCTGGTCGATGGATGTTATCATCGATATAACATTCGATGTCAGCATAGATGACACGAAGAGGACTTAGTTCATCACCATTCTCTCTATATGAAAACTCCTTATCTTTGGGCATGCGCTCCATTTGTAGTTTACCTCGCTTACACCATTCGTAATGAGTTTCAAATTTAGTTTTCCTCCTAAAGTGGCGAATACATCTGTCGCAGTAATATAACTCTCTACTAGAGTTTTCTAAGTGGTGGTATAAGCGAGAGATTTTGGGAATACCGCAGTAGTGCCATTCCTCACTATCATCCTGTTTTACTAATAACAGGTTTACTGTACGTTCATAACAACTCGAACGCGAGTTGTAGCGCACACCCTTCAATCCCTTTTCCCAAACATGGAGAACTATTTTGATGTTGTTCAATTTTTCAAATTTTTCTATTTCTTTAATTTTCATATCGTCACTATTACAGTCATCGAAGTTTAATTCATTCTCCCACTGTTGATACTTACTCTTGCGGTATCGGCTATTCTGCACATCATTATAGTGGAGAATGGAGAGGACGGCATACTTAAAACATTGCGATTCGCAATCTACAGAAATGACTGCTGCTTTATTTCTTAAATTTTTCGGAAGTTTAAAGGAGCCTCGACCACTATGATTTCCTAATAAACTGATTTTAATCATGGCGGTCTCAATACCATCAAAAACGAGTCCACTATCACGCTCGTTAAATTTATCTATATTTAATTTTAACCCTTGGATATGAAAATTTATCCAAGACTCACAGTCTACAACTTCGGTTGCAGGAGAGGAGGGTATGTGAAACTCCAACCTCTCTATTATTTGTCCAGTATGGTGGTCGATTTTTACATATTTTATTTTAAGATAGATGAGCGCCTTCATTCTAAAATTGTCTAAATTGTTGAAGAGCGCTTCTATCAATGATGAATTTTGATGAAACCATTCCTCAAAGTTAGCAATGGTTTCTGAGGAGTCCATCTGGTAGTTCCTCACTAAATTATTTATGGACACTTCAGTGAGTCGGATAGAGGAGGTACCGTTGGTGTAGGTATCGTTCGTGTGTGTATGTTGAAGTCTGTGCGAAGATAGTTCAAAACGTGTCTCGAAAGACTGAATGCATAAATCGCAAGAAAAGGAGACATCGTTAACAGAATCATCCCTACCTTCGGAGATTGATGCCGGCTTAGGTCTACAAACACCTCGCTTGATGTGTCGGATGAGATCACGCTTCCTCGTGAAGATGTGTCCACAGTCAGCACATTGCCGATCGTCGCATTCCCGCGACAATGTTGATATGGACTCGCACGAGATGGAACTGGTATCACCTGAAAGAGAAATCATTCTTTCATCTCTGTTCAAGTCTCAGTGTATTGTTACAACCTACCTTGACTCAACAACTCTAAACTTTCCTCGAGAAGGGAGGGTGTTGGTGATGAAGTTGATGCCTGAAATTGAGGAAGATGCTATTAGCCACACGTTTGAGGGAGATGAGTGAAGAAATTTTCAACTTACCATTTGAACGAAATTATGTTTAAGCTTGATACTTCAACAAGATAGAGACTTCACTCAAATTTGGAATTCACTTGTGCGCCTCAAATATAGAATTCGCCAGAGAACACTTCACTTATACGTCTCAAAGACAGAGTGAAATGACACGAATGTCACTTTGCATATATACTTTCATATTCATCATTCATTGGCTGTTCATTCTGATTGGTCGCTTGTTGATACTTAAGAATTAGAAAACATTTCAAAGTCATTATTCACAGTCAACATGACAAGCCCTCCGACAACACCAAACACAAAATTCTCTTCTCCATGCTCAACACCAAAGGCGCTCGTTACACCAAACGCTCCAACGAAGGGGAAGGTAGAGAAGGTGTACCGACTGGACAATATCAGGAAGTTATCATTACCAGCGGACGAGGAAGAGGAGAGTGTATGTGAGAAGGAGTGTCCCGACTTAACAGGCGTGAGGTGGAAGTATCTCCAGTACGATACTGACGATGTGATGGAGATCACCAGCACGAAATTCCTCCACCAATTATGGGAGTGGTACACCCCTAACTCCCAGCCACGAACTATGGCAGAGTGGGAGTATATTGATAAAGTGAGGCTCGCAGTGGAAGAACGATTAAAGCAACTGAACTGTTTTTGTTATCTATGTGAAGCCAGACTCTGGGACGATATTGACGATGAAGACCTTTTGAAATACATGCCATAATAAATTTTTATTTCATATTATCTTTGCTTTCATACTGACTTACTTGAATGGGGCTTCAGTGGATGATTTAACCATGTATACTTTTTCATTTGGAAATAGTAGCACACTTAGTTTAACTTGCAATTCTTATAACATTTCATATGGATGATAATGGTAGATGAAATAGTGTTAGATAAAATTAAGATAGCTTACACTTCTGATACAGGGATAGCAATCGACTGCGATCCATGTGTAAAGAGCTTGTTAGACTACGGAAGAGAGAAGTGTGTTATGTTGCGTGTGGCGCGTGAGTGTCCTCCCATTTCATTCCATTCATCAATTCGTCTCATTGATAGAGACAGGTAGAACTCATGGTTCTCATAACGTATGCAATGGAAAGTTTTAGGCAACCTTCGACAGTTGGCTAAATGTCGCCCTGGCGCGAATGCATACTACGTTGAGACAGAGGCAATCACTTGCAAACATGACGCAGAGAGGTTTAACAAGATTGACCATTGCCGAATGTCCCTTGCGGTATACATAGCTACGGGTTTCACCGCCGCCCTTTACAGGAACGCCCGTCGAAAGGAAGTATTACACCGAACTTCATTTGCAACGTTCAAGTTGACTGATAGCAGATTCAACTTAATGATAGTATTCGCCAGTCCGAAGACTGCCCAGGGCAAACCGCGAGGAGGTTCTATCATGTCTTGCCCCATGGTGGCCCTTAAGAGAGCCGATGGTTCGTTCTCGGGGTGTGTGGTAGGGACTCAGGCTTGCTGTTTCGACTGCGGCTCCGGCAACGGGGCGGGTGGTCGCTTCTCTTGGATGTCTGTAAAGAAAGAAGTAGTGAGTTATCATCTTACATTTTAATTTAGTCATTTTTACTTACAGATCTTCTCGGACGCTTCCTCATAAAGGAAATTCGAGATCGGATCACGATGATCGAAGGTGAAGTGTAGACACTCCACCCCTTTCTTCACCCGAGAGTAGCATTTCTCCCCTCTTCCACGCTCGTACAAGAGAGGAGTTTCTGCTACTCTCCCCTTTCTAATAGGGATGTGCAGACGACTGGAACGCAACCTTCGATCGCGATCCACCAGCTGCGCCGAACGGTGCAGCTCGTGGTTCGTCTCGACCACCTTAGCCATCTGCACACGGAGTCTCTCCACTTCCTCCTTCAACCTTCGTATCTCCTTCTCCCTACTTTCCCTCTCTGCTAGTAAAGCCTCTTCTCTGGCTTTCCCCTCGAGAGTCTTGAGCCTCTCCTGCTCCAACTCGCCATCCCGCTCGCTTAATCTCTCCTTCACCTTCTTCATCTCTCCGGCCACGTTCTTTAGGTCCTCATACTTTGCCTTGTATGAGAAGGCCTCCTCCTTCAACTTCTCCGCCTCTTTCTTTAGTCTATCCCGTTCGGCGATCACCGGCGGGCGCTTGACAAAATTGCGACATTGTGTTGCAATTCCACTCGCAGTTACGGCTGTAGGGGTCTCGCGATCGAGGTCGACGTCCTCGATAAGTTGCGACTGTAGCTCTCCCTCCTCCTCCTCACTATCGCTGCTGGTCAGCGAGCTCTCGCTACTAAGTGACGATACAGCGGCAATCGCTTCAATGGCGGATTGTAGCTCAGTGGCCTCAGTGGTGAAAAGTGAACTCCGTTCTTGCTCGTTGGCAGATTGTAGCTCCAAAGAACGGAGCTCAGTGGCGAAGAGTGAACTCCGTTCTTCTTCGCCTACTTCGCCTGTTTGACACTCGCTGTGTTGTGAGTGCCAATCCTCCAGCCGCTCACTTAAGCGACTGACTTTGTGGACTCCGCAATAGTAGCGAGCGACCCCTATCTGTTTCTTGTTAGTACAAGCGTGCTTCTTGAAGGCGTCAGCTCGGAATACCTTCCGGCATTGACACAGTTTGAAACTGGTCTTCATATTATTGTATTTCGGCATTTCTGAAGCGAAAAACGGAAAACAATGATTTTTACACTTAGTGAGGAATGATAGATTTGAGTGTAGTGAGTGGCACTCGATCCCGTCGACAGCCCGAAGGCCTTGTACTGATCACTAGGGAAGTGAGAGATCTTCCCCGATACCCGCTATTTACAGCTGAAGACATCATTGTCACTGCCCCGAAGTGGTAACAGCAACGCCGAGTCAAAGGTAGTGAACAGTAGCTGGGATCTAACCCCTCAAAGCTGCCTTAGACTTAGTTAAATTTGAAATCTGATAGCAGATTTGAACTTAGCATACTTGAAAACCTTGAGGAAACATCCCAAGTTATTGCTTTGATCAGCTTGATAGCAAGCCGTAGAGTGCTTGATTCACCAGCGTTTTGCAATGGAGATGTTTAGAGGCCACCCATGACAAGATAGCTAAGACTCAACCGATTGGCGTTCAAAGTGCTACGTTGAGAGCTGTGTCAAATGCCCAACATGAGACATGAGTTGCCCCAGCGGTTACGGTCTCAAATATGACACATTCCCTTGCCACACTTATCACTACGGCATCGTCCGCCGTCCCGAAGGAACACCCTGTCAGTGGAATATTACAGCAAAACTCTCCGTGTCTTGCTCGCTTTCAGTGAAAAGCCGCTTATAGCATGAGAAGACTGGCTCAGACATCATTAAAAATGCTTTCATTGACTTCAGCAGGGTCGAAAACCCCAGAAAACCTCCAAAAATAGTGAATTTAAATTTTTCAACTTTTTAGCACTACTTATGAAATTTTATAAGTAGTTTATCACTTAGGGCAGGTCAATAGCGACCGAACCTTTTTTGAATCAAGTCAAACGGACTTGTAGAAGCAAAGTTACAAGCCTTTAAAGTTTTGGAGTCTTTTATGGCCTGGAGACGAAGGCCATCTCCTGGCGAACCTCTAAGTCTGACGGCTTAGCTGATATCAGCAATGAAATTTTCTAAGTCGGTTTCTTACAGAAACTCGGGATTTGGAATGTCCGAAGCTATCATCGGAGCTCAGAGAGACGACTTACCGTTGGCAATCTCTCGTCTGAATGACAAGTCTCTGTCGGTTCCCAGCTTATATAGTGTGTGGCGATCAGCTGATGACGTAATACCCATCATCCAAAACTTTAAACCCGTCTATCTCCGGTTCTAATGCTCCGATTGAGCTGGAAATACACCATGTCCATGTAGAATTTGACGCTGAATCCGAATCTGGCCTCCGTTTTCCCATCCGATGCTTCGTTTTGGCTCTACAGTAGGCAGCCATCGCAAAAATTCTAACTCGTTTTTCCGAAAAATGTTGAAAATTTTTCTCTCCGATTGACTTGAAACTTACCATGCTGATAGAGAATTTGACGCTGATTCCAAATCTGAAATCCGTTTTCCAATCCGATGCTTCGTTTTGAAGCTACAGCCCAAAACGTCCCAAATTCTAACTCTGTCGTTTTTCGCCAATGTCCCAAAATCTTAAATGGCGTCTCACATCTAAACGAAGACAGATAGGAACAAGCCGATTCTTTCAGTGAATTTGTCTCACTCTTAGCTTTCAAACGAGCTATGGCATGACTAAATCCGTCCACTGGAAGCCAAAATCGAAGCAAGCTGTCCAGAGGGGGGGGAGTCAGCGAAATTTTTCTCTCCGATTGACTTGAAACTTACCATGCTGATAGAGAATTTGACGCTGATTCCAAATCTGAAATCCGTTTTCCAATCCGATGTTTCGTTTTGAAGCTACAGCCCAAAACGTCCCAAATTCTAACTCTGTCGTTTTTCGCCAATGTCCCAAAATCTTAAATGGCGTCTCACATCTAAACGAAGACAGATAGGAACAAGCCGATTCTTTCACTGAATTTATCTCACTCTTAGCTTTCAAACGAGCTATGGCATGACTAAATCCGTCCACTGGAAGCCAAAATCGAAGCAAGCTGTCCAGAGGGGGGGGAGTCAGCGAAATTTTTCTCTCCGATTGACTTGAAACTTACCATACAGATAGAGAATTTCACGCTGATTCCAAATCTGAAATCCGTTTTCCAATCCGATGTTTCGTTTTGAAGCTACAGCCCAAAACGTCCCAAATTCTAACTCTGTCGTTTTTCGCCAATGTCCCAAAATCTTAAATGGCGTCTCACATCTAAACGAAGACAGATAGGAACAAGCCGATTCTTTCAGTGAATTTGTCTCACTCTTAGCTTTCAAACGAGCTATGGCATGACTAAATCCGTCCACTGGAAGCCAAAATCGAAGCAAGCTGTCCAGAGGGGGGGGGAGTCAGCGAAATTTTTGTCTCCGATTGACATGAAACTCACCATACAGATAGAGAATTTCACGCTGATTCCAAATCTGAAATCCGTTTTCCAATCCGATGCTTCGTTTTGAAGCTAGAGCCCAAAACGTCCCAAATTCTAACTCTGTCGTTTTTCGCCAATGTCCCAAAATCTTAAATGGCGTCTCACATCTAAACGAAGACAGATAGGAACAAGCCGATTCTTTCAGTGAATTTGTCTCACTCTTAGCTTTCAAACGAGCTATCGCACGACAAAATCCGTCCACTGGAAGCCAAAATCGAAGCGAGCTGTCCAGAGGGGGGGGACGTCAGCGAAAATTTTTCTCTCCGATTGACTTGAAACTCACCATACCGATGCAGAATTTCACGCTGAATCCGAATCTGGCCTCCGTTTTCCCATCCGATGGTTCGTTTGGGCGCCACACACCAAAACGTCCCAAATTCTAACTCTGTCGTTTTTTCGAAAAATGTTGAAAATTTTTTCTCGCCGATTGACTTCAAATTCACCATACCGATGCGGAATTTTACGCTGATCACGAATCTAAAGTCCGTTTCACCATTCCACCACGCCAACCTAGACGGTCGCCCACGTCAACCTAGACGGTCGCCCGCGTCAACCTAGGCGGTCGGCCACGTCAACCCATACGAGACCAACACATCCGAGTCTCACACTCTGTCGTTTTCGAGGGGGGGGAGGGGGAGGGGGAGGGGGGGAGTCAGCGAACATGTTGTGAACGGGAACCCACCTGGCCGGCACACCACAACCTCTGTCGTTCCAGAGGGGGAGGGGAGGGGGAGGGGGAGGAGGCGCGCCGGTCGAGTGTTTGTCACTTGCTTACTACTGAAAGTAGTTTTCTCTGTGCGTAAAGTTCCCGTGGCCCCTTTGAAAGATCGCCTTCCTGTTACTGCCCAATCTAACGTAATCTATTCATTTGTGTGTGTTTGCGGATGCAAATACATCGGCAGAACAAGTCGGCATCTTCAAGAAAGGGTAAACGAGCACTTGCCAAAATGGTTACGTTTAGGTAAGACTCGACCACGTGCCAAACATCCTCCGTCCAGCTCTATCACACGTCATGTATTTGAGCAAAAGTGTAAGCCTTCAGAAACGGCTTTTAGTGTCTTATTTCATGTGAGGCACAGCAGTCTGTTACGTCTGCGCATTGCCGAGGCACTGTATATTAAACGCCTCCGGCCAAATTTATGTGTACAAAAAGAAAACGTTTTGTCTTTAGCTTTACCTTGGTAATTGACTTTAACTATGTTTGTTTTTAATGATTTCTTATCTTTGTTTAAACATATCAGTGATTTATCAATTCGATAGTGTTAGCAATTCAAATGCTTGTAGATCTGTTTCACACCGGTGTAATGCCTGAAAGAGAGCCGGTCGAAAGGCCTCGCATGCACTTTGAGTTGTTTTTTGTTTACAAATTATGCAAAGGGTCAAACTTCTTTCAAAACACTTACACATTAATTTTAATTTCAATCAGCTGTTCTTCTAATTAAAATACTTTTAATCAATCTCTACACTTTCGTTTTTTCGAAAAGTCGGTTTCGTTTAAATGTTTTTTCGAAATTAAATAACATTTACTCAGCTGATTCCAAACTTGATGTTTCTATATGAAAAACACCTCTTAAAAATTGATTTAACGTTTCGAATCTTGGTTCTGTTTCATCTTAATATTTTTCTAATTGAGATTATTAAACTTTTCAATATTACTTTTTAAGTTTGGAAAATAGATTCATAAATGAGTTCTAATCTACAGAGAGATAAGAATATAACAAACGATTATTTCCTTTGTAGAAATGGTTCGAACGTCAAGCATCTCCCGACAGAGACTTATTTTTCATTATGCCGTACTTGCAATTTGCCGGTTCGCCACGCTAGCAAAAGCAGTCATTAAGGATTGCTCTTTTAAGGATGATGGTACGGACCTGTATTGCCTCACATGTAAGACATATCTAAAGAGCACTGAGAAGGCGTTTATTCAAGCCCATGCTGCCTGCGCACTTGGAAATGGACGCAAAAGTATCAATCTGACCTCGACCGCAGAGAAGCGGAAATTGGAAAGATTGTTTGCCAAGGAGGACAGGCCGGCGACAGGGATTTTGAGCCAATGTGATGAGGTCGCGAAAACTTCTAAACCTCCAAAAAAGGCGCGATCCATCAAAGTAAAGTCGCGAAAATTCATTGATAGTGACACGTCACTATCTGATTACGAAGTGAGTACTGTTAAATGCTTTTGAATGAAACAATGATGAATGGCACCTATGAAGCTAGTGCAAGTATGCATATAGTAAACATATTTTCTTAACATTTCAGAGTTAAGAACCTCCAACGAAGAGTGCCAAGGTAGTTTTAAAGAAATTGCCTACAGCAAGAGATGTGTACCTTATATATAACCTTATAAAGTTTGTACTGTATTAGTTACACATATTGACAATCCAGAAAACGTTTTAAGTTCAACTAGATAAGACTTTTTACTTTGGAAATCAAGAATTTACACGGATGATCAATGAAGAACACTCGATGAATTGTGATGAGATCTTTACTGACGAAAAATTCAGATACATTCTATCCAATAAGATTCTCACAACCATCGATCAAGACAAAAACCTGTCAAGAGCAGCTCACAGTAAGGTCGTTGTCGCCGTAAATAAGAAACACTGCATCATATTATCTGTGGTCCACACAGATGTATGCTGCATTCAAGTTGACGCATGCAAGACAACATGTGTATGAGGTAGAGGTAGCTTGAAGTGATCGACCTCGACCTCGACAAACAGGCTCACGCAATGACTACATAGCTGTCGCCTCGAAGCCACGAATAACAAAAAGGGAAATGATGACATCGTCTACTGCTACCAAAGGTTGGGGGGCAACTGCCCCCCTTGCCCCCCCCCGTGGCGACGCTAGTGTCTTTCACCCATTGTCTTTCACCATTTGAAGTTCAGCGGAGTCGAACTCTCAGACAGCTGAGTCATCACTCACCGCTCAATAAACTCGTGCACGGAAACAAGTTTCCAAATTTCCAAGAAAAGCAAAGGAGAAATATTAGGACGCAGCTATTTTTAGCTCATTTAGACCTGAGGTCTAGATAAACTACACTTCTGCAAGAGACGGTCCCTACAATTTTACACGACAAACAGTTTTAAAAAATTCCATTATATGCATGCATAGACTTCATTCTAAGATATATGCCGAGATATTCTATATCATAAAAGTAGAAATCACAAAAGTCATAGGGAAGCAGGAGATTTAGGTTCATAGATCACTGACCTCTGTAACACATGCTGCTTATTAAGGCCATGAGGCCACTCAGTCATTAGCTGGCTGTGGAAATGCTCTTTTGTATTATGACTCTGTGATTTATTGGAAGTGATGAATTAAATGCTTGTTTGAATTTATGTCATTCCAAAAATATACACATTTTCGCTTTCACCCCATGCACGCTGGTTTTCAATGAAAACTCACTCGGGACAGTAGATGCCAATATTACAAATCACGACATATTCTGGTGGCAGCGGTTCTAAAAATTACTCACGAATAATTGATCTAGTTATTCCTACTTGCTTTACGTCACGCTATGTCTCATTCTGCACCTACACCTGCATTGGCGCCTGCTGTTCCTCCTTCTGTCCCTCAGCCATTACTGCGAGCCAATCCGAAGTCAGAAGATTGGTCGTTCTTCAAGAGACAGTTCCAAAATTATCTGATTATTGTTGACTGTGATGCTGCAAAGAAACTTGCTTATCTACTTAGTTGTGTTGGAGAAAGCGGCTACAATATCTACGATGGGTTGCCTGACTCGAAAGCAACATACGATTGACCGGTTCGATGAATTCTTTAAAGTACGCTCTAGTCATTTACTACGACGAAAACAGTTTTTCGAGGCTAGACAAAACCAGTTCGAGTCTATAGTGGAATTTTCTTGCCGCTTACGACGATTGATCTCAGAATGTGACTTTGACCCGAAAACAAGAGAAATTCTTCTTCGAGACATCTTCGTGGTGGGTGTTTCTTCAAGTCAGCTTGGTGAACGTCTGATTAGTGAAGATGCCAAGTGTTTGACCTTCGAAATTGCGGTGGCACGAGGCGAAGCTTGGGAAAGGGCGCGCCACGACAGGCGTGTTATATCATCTGAACAGCTACCAGCTGAACAGAAATCTGTGCGCAAGACGGGATTTACTACTAAACAGCCTTTTCCTGCTGTTAATCATCGACAGTGTTTCCGTTGTGGATCGTTCAACCATGTTGCTAATGATCCGAAGTGTCCTGCGAAATCAGCTAAGTGTCATTTGTGTTCAAAAATAGGCCATTTTGGGGCTATGTGTTGCTCTTCTAAGCCAACCGGTACTACCAGTGTATCATCTCATCGTTCTAGTGGCCTGCAAAGGCATCCTGTTTCTAACAGGCGTGTGTTTTCTAAATCAGTGAATCTTTTGTCTTCTCATAATGATAATGCATGTTCTGATTCTGCAAGTGCTGGCCTACCTAGGCCTACTACTAATGTTGATTGTACAAGAGATCTATCTACCGATGTCGAGCTTGAAAATAATGTTTCGTACAGGTTATTTGGCTTTGCAAACAGCCCTGTAGAACAAACCGCGTTTGTTAATAATGTTCTTATGACTGTCGTGGTCGACAGCGGTGCCGAGATCAATGCTATGCCTCGACAACTTTTGCCTACTGTACCATTGACTGAAACTAATGCCTCCCTCACAAGTTGGGGAAAGGCCCCTGTTGAAGTTTTCGGAAAAGCCATGTGTACTGTAACTGCGAACGGCATTACTGTTACTGCAGTTTTTTATTTTGCTGACGTTGACGACTATCCATTGTTTTCATTACCTCTTATGCGAAAACTTAATCTTGTTTCTGCTCTACTTACTGATGAAACCAGTCAAAATGATCTAAGCCCTATTAAGTCTTGTCATAATATTCAAGTCGAATCATTGCTCTTTGATCCTACTTCTAATGTTCAGTCAAATGCTCGTGATTCTCTTCATGACATTAGGCCTACCGATGCCCGAGTGTTACGTAGCTAATCCAAGTGTAATTAGAGGACATGCTGAGGGTCTTAAACGTAGCAATGCTATTTATCCCATTCAACATACAAAGCTTCTCACATTTACTATTCCTAAAGATCAAAGTGCAAGTTTGCAAAGTGTCCCGCTTTTGCAAAACATGAAAATATTTACAAGTATCATAAATGCCATAAATGTCATCAAATGAATCACTAGCTCAGACTGAATTGACTCGTGCAACCAACACAAACACATGAACACAGAATATTATTTCGCGCATATATGTATGAAATGAATGAGCGTCGAATGCACAATGCAGTTGGATATTGATAACAAGAAAGTCTCAGAGAAGTTGAAACGCGGACAACTTTTGCTGAGACATGGTCGTTGTCTCAGTTGAAGGTCTCAGGGTTGTTCACACTTGAGAGAAGGATCGTAGAGTTTGTCTCACAAGCTTCTCTCAGACGCTTCTCAGCAAACGTGGTGAGCCTACCCGTGGTCGCCCCGCACAAACGACAACGGATGAAGTTAGTTGGTCTCAGGCATGTCTCAGGACTGTTCAGACTATGTGTAGTTAGTCGCAGCATAATTTTGATTGACGCTTGAAATCGACGACGGAAACTGTAATCTTGCCGTTTGATTGGATGATTGCCTGAGTCTCAGCTCTCATATGTGAACGTAGCTTTATATGCTACAACAATTGCAGGATTTAACATCTCAAATATCTTTACTTATTACCAGGATGATTTCAAGCAGAAGAAAGAGAAGATATATACTGAATTTACAGCTTTGTCACAAAAAACGCATTACTATTACACAAACAACAACAATGATTTTATTAAACACACTTTTTTCGATTTATCATCTGACATCCCGGTTCCAACAGTCACATGGTAAATAATGAAATCCGGATGGGTACACAAAACAATAGTGATGAAGAAAAAAATTAAAGTGATTCGAACTGACACCGCTGTCGATATGACCGCCACATCTTCTGAATTTTCTTTGCCGCTTCTTGTGCACGACGAATTCTGTCAACCCGCACACGATGGGCGTTAGCCATGTTGATGTATTCGTTTGCCTGTTGGTCATGAGGAGTAGCCTGTAAAATCAAAACAGAATTTGAGAAAGAGTTTGTATAGCAGTCTCGCTGAATCTGATCATGCATCGAATAGATAAGCCTATGAGATATTGATTGAGTTGATTTTAAGAAATATTCTTATGATAATTTATGATAATAATATAATTTGCTTTATCAACTTTTAAAGGAAACCGTTCTTACATTGATGGTAAATTTGAGCACTAAGAGGTGCCAATTATGTTATAAATATGTTATAACAAGGTCACAAACTCTGAAAAGCAATTTAGGACCATTGAAAATATTTAAGACCCGCTTTTCAGGTTTTATTAACTGAGGAGTTTGTTAGGTCTTTGTAGATAGAGACCCTGATGTCCGTGTCATCCGGGGATGCGATTGCCAAGAGCGCGGGGGGGGCTTCGATTTCAAATGAACTTTAGCGATCAACAATTCAAAACAATTTCAAAATATTAGCAGAGTTGCCAGCGACAGAAAGACAGATGGGTTGCCAGCCGTCCTTTTTTCCTTTTTTGAAGGACGTGTTTAAATTGCTTGTAGGACGCAAATTTTCGATTGATGTAATCATCATCCCTTGCGCATGTATTTCTTCTACGATATGTCGATGCTGCTGTTATTGTTCCGCAACATTTGAATTTGATTTACATTCACTTATTATTTACTCATTGAATAAAATTCTGATAAAATATTGATAAAAAATCACACATTCCCGACTAACATAAATCGAGCCTTCATAATATATGGATTGTTTTCCGAAGTCGGTACATCATACTTTTCGATCACCATTACTATATTACCATGCTATAGGCCTACTTTCCGCATTTCTTCGAATAGTAGCCGCGAATGCTATTAAAAACTGTCATTCTTGGCTGCAGCTAATATTGAAGGGCGGCTACTATGAAAACGTTCCTTATCCGAAACATGGCAATTTTTTTTGAAAAGTTCAACTTCTCTAATGCAGTGCATAATGTAAGTATATAGGGTGATTCAGTTCAGCTAGCCAGTAATGAAACAAGTGGTGTTAAAAGATATAAATATTTCCATATTATATTATAATCTTAAAACTTGCAAAAATATGCTATTACCTAATGAAATGATATGATGAAATGATATTTTCTATCAACCAACCACAACCAATCTTGTACGTTTGTCAATGGAATCCAACATAGTTAGGACAATATAGTCCAACATAGTCCTACAATGAGATCTCTCAACTCATGAATGGATTCTTGTCTTGACGATTTGTAGATCTGATCCCGTGCGTATCCCCATAACCAAAAATCGTAGATGGCCAAGAGATTCAAAATTTAAGTCGTTTTATTTCCAAATTGGATAACGTTGCATGATTACAAGAGATGACCAATTCCGAGGAACTCCTCTACATATCCAGCTATCTTGAAGATTTCGTTCATTCTTGCAGTGTGACTTCAGTGACTTATCGCTTCATCTTGTTGGTAGATCAATTTTTCAAAAGAAATTGAATCAGTTTATCGAAGAAGATCACAATAAGCAGTGAGAGAATGCACGGTTTCCGGCCATTGCGCGGTTATAGGACACGAGGGAGGGTGGTCTGCGAAATTTGACTGTGTCACTGGATACGCTAAGTTCGGAACGGCTCGGTTTGCTTCGCAAATAACTTAGGAAAATGTCCGAGTCGAGGGGGGGGGGAGTTACATGTTCTGAAAAATGTTTTCCAAGTCTTTGCCAGAATTTCAAAATTTTCACTTTGTATGTTAAAAAATTTCGCAACTTAGAAAAAAATTGCACACGATTCTCATTGGACGACGCACTTCTCCCCTTTTTGAAGGAATATTTCCCTTAGTTTCGCTGGACGCACTTGCTTCGGAACGGTTCGGTCTGCAGCAAGGATAGAATTTCGAGCATTTTCGGGGGGGGGGGGTCAAAACATTTTTCGTTATATATGTCAAATTTTTGTCTCACGGGAAAGAAGTTAGAATTTTTGGAGGTGGGTGAAAAAACAATTTTTTTCATCAAATATGTCAAAATTTTCATATTCAATGGGAAAGAAGTTAGAATTTTTCTGAATCGGCGTTTTTCACGCATGTGCTAATGTTTCAAATTTTCATTTCAGATGGGAAATTACTTTCAATGAAACACGATTTGCGTCATCTCGTCTGCAGTTGAACATTCCTTTTGAATGCTGCTGATAAGTTATTAGCCATTCGTCGTTCTGCCATTCTAATTCCCCGTTCATCTTCTCAGTCTCGTCGCGGGCATGAATTTCTCTCTGCAATTGCTTAACCTGTTTGACGGTCACGCTGGGCCTGGGAAGCAGCAAAAGACCTGTGTGCCATCGCGGTCAACGGATGTCGCTGTGGGGTAATAGTTACTTCTATGAATGCCGGCGCTATTTCTCCGTGCATCAACGAGCACCGGGTTACTTGTTGCCCAACTTGGACTCTACATCCGGATGCCATGCGGGAAATTAAGATTTGGGCCTACGAGAATCCCAATGTCAACCATCTTCCATCACATCTACTTTTTCTTTTGCCGCCTCGGCGCCGTTTGACCCTAATGAAGTGGCAGTAACTGAACCAGTGCAGTATCCAACAGGTTTTAATCGTCCAAATTTGGTGCAGCGGCTGACGGAACTGCTGCGGCGAAGTGACCACTTACTCCGCTTTCCTCATGCTTTTCTTCACCCTCCACAAACGCCGTTGGACACAGCTTCTTCGTCCTCAATTGACAATGGTGTGGCGGTGGTTGATGGAAGCCAGCTACAGAAGAGGGTGAGCATTGATGATAGCAGCAGTGAACAAGAAACGATTATACCTGATGATGACGAGTCGCTGAGACCTAGTGGTAGTTGGGCGGAGAGTCCGTTGACACCTGGAGCGGTTCATCTTGTTTCCTCTGATGCTTCCAAGACTATTTTTAGCATCTTGGACTCAACAGCGAGCGTTGATGTGTCAGTGGGTATGGCGGAGAGGGAGGCATGGCAGGAACATCAAGTGGATTTGGATGCTGAAGAGGAGGAGGTTAGGACAGCTAAAATACAATGTCTACAATCCGGGAAGATGGGGAGGATGGTTGGTCTGATCTCGCGGTGATAGAAGAAATCAGTACTGATTTCTACCGCCAGGTGTGTGAAACATTTCCACAAACAGTGTTTGCAGGTAGAACCCGCCTCATTGAGCATGATTTCATGCATACAGATCCACATGTAATTTTCGTGTATGAAAATGACGCCTCATTCCGTTTGGTTAGGTGCGCCTGACAGAGTCTAGTAAGGGATTATGGCATTTGCAATTGTTTGATTTCACCACCAATTTAACCTTCCCAGTGGCTCCACTCACAGCGTACGCTACTAGAAACGTTATTTGCTGTTTTGGAGAATAGGAACATAGTGAAAGCCAGATTGGTTGCTTATGTGTAGGTACAGACGAACGAATTTGGTTGGGGAAGATGAGGAGGAGACGTCAGTAGAAGATAGGTACCTTCCGGTCTCTTTTTGGTCCATAGCGCCATCTAATACAACTTCATTTCCATTATGGTATGAGGAGCATATTTGGTCAATTTTTTATTCGCCGCCGGCGTCAGGAAGCAAAGAACGCGCTTGAGAAAGATTTTTACAAGTTGAAGAATTTATAGTCTGTTTGGTACAACTGTGGAGAATGTTCGCAAGCGTGTGAACTACAAACTGAAAGTGACCGCGGAGAATGTTAAAAAGGCCTTAGCTTCGCCTCCTTGATGATGCAGGGAAATCGTAGATGACAATTTAGTCGGTTTCCAGATGCTGATGCTGATGCCCACAGTACAGTTGAAAGACACATCTATATAGGCCAAACTGTGCTGAACCACTCAAAGTTGGAAATGTACAGATTGTATTATTACACTTTCAAAACCATGTTACATTTAGTGGCGGGAGAAACAGACAGCTTTTTTCTAGAGATGAAAGTTGATCCCGGCGTGGATAGGGATGCTGTGCTTGCTGAGTGGCCCGACAAATTAGACAGTAGTAACTACAAGCCGGACAATCCGCTGTTCAATAACACTAATAAAGCACAGCTACTGTGCTTCAAAGATGAGACCGGGGGTCAGGTCACTGACGAGTTTGTCTGCCTTCGCCCCAAAATGCACAGTATTAAATTGAAGGCGTCAACTAATGCGATTAAGCGTGCCAAGGGGATCGGCCGAAGTTGTGTTAATAGCTTCAGGCACGCCGACTATCGTCAGGCATATGAAGATGCATGTGTTACTCATGTTCAAATGACGATACTTAAGTCGGTGAACCACCAAGTGAAGACAGTGACACTGCGGAAACGAGCATTTCCAGCTTGGAATGATAAGAGATATTGGCTGTGTGCAAATGAGTCATTACCCTACGGCCAATATCGGACGCTACAGGACGAGGAGGAGGGAGGATCCTCCCACGTGTCAACGGAATAACTGTCTATCTCTCTCATTCGCGCCACACGAACCTGGTAAGAACTGGAAAAATCGGCTTACCAGAAACTGGTTAGCAGCGGCGGTGGTGGTGATCACAAGACAGCTACGAAGCTTACTTTGGAGCTTACTCTGCAATTGGAGCACAACTTGAACAAAAACATAATGGAACATGGGTTACAATAGTTTTCTTCTCTCGAAAACTTTCAGCAGCCGAAAGAAATTATAGTGTTTTTGATCGTGAATTGCTTGCAGCTTATGCAGCCATAAAACACTTTCAGCACTTCATCGAAGGTCGTGAATTTACACTTTTCACAGATCATAAACCTTTGACTTATTGTTTGAGCAGTCAAATCAGTCGTTCACCTAGACAAATCCGTCATATGTCTTTCATCAGTGAATTTACAACAAACATCAGACATGTGCAAGGCAAATTTAATGTAGTGGCAGACGCTCTCTAGCGTATACCATCAAGTTCAGCGACATCTGAATCAAAAGCAGAAGTTGATTTCATCAATTCCGCAAATAAAATACAATTACAATCACAACATAGCATTTCATGTAATCGTTTGGCAAGCGATCAAATTCAGTCTGGTGAAATGTCTGATTATCGCACGTCCGATACCGATATGAATCTTCAAGATGTGTCTTTCGGAAATGTGACTATCTTATGTGATATTTCAACAGGAACTCCTAGACCTGGGTGTAGGGTTAGATTTCTAGGTGTAGAAATCCAATGACACCTACACTGTGTTATTTACATGTATTACATGCTATGTTACATTTTGAATTTTGTACACATGCCAATGCTTCACACTCAATACAGAGTTATAACTAACAAGACGTAATTCTACAGTATATTTTCTAGCCACATTTTATGCAAATATAACAAGTACATTTTGAATTAGAGACGATAACATGAAGTGTAGCGATGTCAGCAGCTTGATCTGACTCTGTCTGTTCGACGCATTATTGTTACTCGTGTGTGCATTGTTCTCTTTCCGTATCCGTCTCATCAACTGCTATTTGAAATCTTCCCACGTCCACTACCCAACCACACCTTTCGTAAGTTTAGTACATTAATGGAAAGGATGTGGTCTGGGTCATTATCACTTCTAGAGTTGTCGCGACATGACTTTGTTGACCTAGTGCTATCTGCTCAGACGATGAAGTCAGAAGAGGTCAAATCAAGTTGCAGACATCACTGCACTTCACGTCATCGTCTCTAATTCAAAAAGTACTTGTCCAATTTGCATGAATTTTTTCTTGTGGGTGGAAAATATACTCAAATAGGTATCTCTGAAGTTTTGTGATGATTGATTCATCTCTACGGATTGTAGACATATTTGAAAACGTGGGAGGAGGAGATAACCCAGAAGTACTCTGTAGAGGTGACGCTTACTATTTTACCGAACTTGTCTTTATTCAGCATGACAGCACTGGCAGCAGCCAATAGGAAAACATTTCAGTCTTCGGAAGTCACCTTCACAATTCTATGGACTTATCTTCGCGCAGGGTGCAAGATGCTTTCCACCACTGCGTAGGAATGGAAAGCATTAAAGCAAGCATGGAAAAGCGAGTCAAGCAATATCCGGAAAACACGTTTTATACAAGCGATGATATTTTCTTTTGTTTGGCATGTAATGTACTGTCGGCTCGTAGCTGTCAACTGGGAGCAAAAAGATGAGACAGATAAACATCTCAAGTCGAAGAAACACATCGAAAATTCAAGTAAGTCCACTGGGTCTGACACAGCGGAAGCAGTGCCGTCCAAAAGATGTAAACAGTTTTCTTTAGAAGCTCATTCACAAAATGTACTGACCCAAAAAGTAGTAAGAGATGAAGTTGTATGCAAACTAGTTGACCCAAATAGTTATCTGCAAATATTTCACTAGAGAAGGTTGATAATCCCAAGTTGCAATCATTTTTGCATGAGAAAGTTCACGGAGGTGATGCGATACCCCCTGCGCATCAACTGCGATAGGAATATTTGCCGAAAGTATATCTCGCTGCTAAAAATCAAGTTCAATCTATGATCTCTGACAAACCCGTTGCATTGATATTTGATGAAGCTGCAGACGATTGTGAAAGGCAAATTCTCAACATTCTAGGATTACCTCTTGATTTTTTGTCCTCCGGAGACTCAGACACCGGAGACTAGTACACCTGTTTTGCTTTCTGCGATTCTTCTTGAAGGATGTAATAATTAGACGGCAACAGAGGGCATTTTGACAAGTATCAAAGATTACAATATGTCGAAAAATAACATTTTTTCATGGTGACGGATAATGCGTCATACATGAAAGTCGCCCATCAAAATTTGTTGAAAATGATTCCGCAACTGATTCATGTCACCTGCTGGGCTAACCTCGTAGGTCAGGCATTCAGTGATGTCTTTATCTATGTAACGAACTTCATGAGAGCCGCACAACGACTTTTCAAGCATTGCTTAACCAGGAAACACTTGTGGTGAGAGCATTTGCGTCAGTTGAGTTTGGATGCAAAAAATCCACCAGCTTTTTGTTGGTACCAGGTGGAACTCATGGTTTTCCACAGCACAATATTGGCAAAATATCTTCCTCACATGAAGAGTTTCGTTATTGAATTAATGGAAATTCCTGAGTATTGTTCAATTCCCTCTGTCATCGATATCAATCAATTTTTTGAGTATGAGGATGTGCAATCTCAATTGACATTCATCTGCCAAAATGCAGACACTTTTGTCACCAATCTTCGAACTTTCGAAAGTCAAAGATGCTTGCCAAGTGAAGTGTATCTGATTGTTGCAGACATGTTCGTTACCTTAGATACGAAAGCAGCTAACGCCACAGGACTTCTTCAACGGAGATCTTTGCAAGAGGCAGCTGAAAAATTGCGGAAGTACGTTGAGGGATCAAGGCAACCCGAAATTCTCTTTTTTTAAATCGTGCTGTCCTTTGACCCTTATAATGCCAGTCTTCTTTCTGAAACAAATTCTGTGCTTGATGGCATAGGCACACAAACCGCGCCTTTACCTGTTTTACAAGATTCATGATTGGCTACTGAATGGTCCAAATACATTTCCTTGGCAAGAAAGTTGGCTCAGTGGAATCATCTGAAAGAAGGGACAAAATTCGTTGCTTTTATCGATCGGTGAAAGATCGAATTCCAAGATTGTATCACATTGCGAATGTTTTCCTGGGCATTTGTGCTTGTTCATCATCTGCAGAAAGATCTTTTAGCAAAATGACCAGCATTCTTACCCCACAACGTCAATAATCTATGAGCTTTGAGAATGTACAAAGCAATTTACTTCAATAATGCTTGATATTGACAAATGACAAGTCGTGATGTAGGCCACTCAGTAGGCTATGCTGTTTGTCTTGTGAAAATACAGATAATCCATGGATTGAGATTTTGTCTTCACCTCTACCATGTACAAGATAGCTTTTTCCTTCATTAACGTAGGACTGTGTTACTACACTACAGTTATATAGGCCTATGCCTACAGTACGTGTACTGTACGTAATGATTAGATAGCATGGCTTAATGTGATTCCGAACAGCTAGAGCTGATATATTTAGATTAGAATTGACTGTTTATATACACATATTTGATATAAAATCAATTACAATGGGGCAAATAAAAAAGGTGAAATTCGCGAAATTTCAGATTTTCGAATGCGAAAAACCGTTGGCCCAGCTTCGATCCCTGATGGTCTCTTACGGCTGATGAAGTGCTCACTTTTCAGATGACGTGTCACCGATATGGCAGAAACCGACGGCTTCATATGTGAGCCGCTCAACAGTCCGAAGAGAAAGTGGGATCATTTCTGACAAAGCGAATAATGATCCGAGCTGTTCGAAAGCTCAATTTCTTTCCTTTCCCGACCGGATCCAACTTTTCTTAAGTTGGATAAAATTTCCACCTGTGGACGGTGGTCTTTGGGACGCCTACTTTTCGGCAAACTAGCCGTTCGGACTGTCCTTCTGACAAAACAGTTGAAACTTATGCCCTTCAAAAACTCTTTCACAAGCTTCGACTCGGTCATCATGACATAAGATGAATTCTGAGCCGAATAGAAACTTTGTTTACAGCTTATCTGGGTCATCCAACAATTTGATTTGAATGTGGAGAGCAGAAGTCTGTACACCATATATTACATATATTACAGATATTGAAAGCGTGAATATGACCTCATTAGCGCCAAAAGATGTTAACAACTTTTCAACAACATTCAGAAACAGTAAATTATGCAATAAATTTGGGATATCATGACTTCTCTAAAAGTACACCGATTTCGACGAGTAATACATCAAAAGAATGCTCAGAGATAGCCCCTTTCACCTCGTGTTTGATTCATTATAATGCTCACATGCTTCCACATTGAAAATTTGAGATTTTTGAAAGTAGCGTTTTTCACATTTTGACCTTTGTCCACCTTAAACCATGACGGATGCGAATATATAGTAGCTCATTGAAAAACTGAGAACACAAGCTCTCGAATGGTGCATGGCCTGTCAATGTAAAATGAAATTGAAAGGCAGGAGATTCGATTGAAGTTTGACATAATTTAGGTAGTCCGTTTTTTATGATCAACTCTGTAAAAGGCAGCAATTTATAATCATCTGAAGCTGCGGTTGAAGATGATGAAATTGCTGCCTGATCGTAGCGATCATGGTAATATTGCCATTGGTTTCATGTCTTCGTCAGCCTCACCAGGGTTCTTTTACTTGTACGACGTTTCGGAAATCTTGGACACGTACAAATGGTCATGTACGTGACCAAGATTTCCGAAACGTCGTACAAGTAAAAGAATTTTATACCTATTTTGAGGCATTTTTCACAAAAAAAGAATAGGAAAAAATGTATGAACTAATTCAAGGATGTCTATGAACCATAGATAGTTCATGGATAGAACCATAGATAGATAGAACTTAGAAGTCTATGGCTGATAGATTTTCCGGTTTGTTGCCTTGCATTTTTTTCATGAATATTTACCGTGCATTTTTGTCGAAAAAAATGCACGATAAAGCTTTCTTCTGCAAGCAATAAATATAAGAATATCCATGCAATATTGGTTTCCATTTGAAATCATAGCATGGAAATACTTTATTAACGACTAACAACAGCGAAACGTACAGATAAGTGCTAAGTCAAAGATACATGTGAATACTCAATGAAGTCAAAAGTAAAGAGTAAGAAAAAACTATGAAGCAGACAGCTGACCAGCCATTGAAGTGCTAAAGGCATTTCCACGAATGATAGCTAGACTGATTCGCTGTATGAGCCAACAATGTTCACGTGGATCACCAGTGATCTCCTACAACCGACGACCAAGTTCGATGATGAAAAGTCGCATCGATCTTCCATATCATCCAGATGTCTCGATGGCAATGGGCTGGAAGAGGTGCTGGCTTGACAATTCTGAGTACTTCCGCTTTTTATCTGCATCGGCATTGTTGGCTGCGGCTCCAGCTGTCAGTGCTGAATCGATGATGTTCATACTTCAACTTAGTGGTTATCCTGATTCAATTCCTGATTCCAAAATCGCAACCAATAAACAAATGAAAAGAAAAAGAAAACGAAGTGAACAGAATGTTGAATACATGTATTTCCCATTTCCATTTGTCTCCGAAAAAGTAGACAAACAAATGAAGAACGTATTTCGCCGAGAAAACATAAATGTTAGAGCAACAAGGAAGAACAAAACCGCACGAACTGCTTTGAAACAAAAACGACCCAATCAAGAGTGCAACAACTTCATATTGGCAGCACCATTAGACATTTACACATTCGCTGTCGTGAACGCACCACCAACATCAACTCATCCATATTCAAACATCTGCAAACGTATAACATCTCTGAGACAAGAAAAACAACAACAGTTCTGTCATTTGATTATTATTCAACCAACCTTCGTTTGAGAGAAGCCTATTACATTAACAAGTTACAACCAAAGATCAACGCAAGACACGAACTTGACGGTTATAGAGATTTCTTCTTTCATTGACTTTGTTATTCCACAGTAATCAGATTTTTAATTCACATCCTATTTCTTCCCTTTTTTCTTCCAGTCAGGTCATTTACTATAAATGTTATTGCCAAGAGTGTTCATGACTACTAGATTGCTTAATTTACAGAACTCCAGCAGTCGGATCCCACGCTCGTTCGACTCTCCTACTCCCGTTGGTTTAGTTTGCCGTCTTGATGTAGGGTGCGAACGTTTCATGTACCAACTGTGAACTCCTCTTTAGCAATTCTGAGTCTGTCTGTTTTACTAGTAACCAACTTTTCGACTCCACCCTGGTCACTAATGGAGGACGCGGCCGTTGTTGACCCGGGCCTCGACCGATCCGGTGTAGTATAACTGATTGGCGTGCTCATCATTGTGTTTCATTGGAGAAAGAACCTGGTGATGTCCACCTCCTCTCCAGGTATGGACGGCTGTTGGCTCGCAAGAGCTCATCCGCCCTTTGGCAGGTTTTGTTTTTAGTCCTGCGGGGTGTCCACACACCCGGCTCACCCGAATTGCCTCGAGTGGGAAACCGGTTCAGTCGCCGGCCACTCGACCCGCGGCAGGCAGTACTGGGTTACGTGGTACCAGTAGCAGACAGATGTCCGGCCTGACCAGTCCTCTACATAAATGAAAATGGATTCTTTCTGATGAATGAGTGCGTGGGTGAAATGCTATCAACATTTTTGTAAGTATTATGACTTTTGTTAATTTCTTGCTTTGGACTTCTATGCTTTTATAGTGGCCAATAGTTAATTGCAGCAGTTGATGCATTAGTGAATTTTCCATAAAAGAAATTCATATTGACCAACCAATAAAAATTCTAATCATTTATCCACATCAACCATTTTAAAACATCGATATATTTGATCCAAATTACAGATCATGGAACAGGATTTAAGGATTAAGTCAAAGCAATCTCATTTTCGCATCCAAAAACAATTTTTTCTGTCAACTTCATTGAGTTGTCTTCCATATTTCATTGACCATTGCAAAATGCAATCTGCATATCAACCAACTGTTTTAATGTAAGTAAGGAAGTTTGAATATCAACTCCAGTTCTATGTAATACTTTCGATTACTATCATTTACTCATATTTTTTATTATTATACTTATAAATCCCGGAAATATATATCATGACTTAACTGGAAATAATCTATGGTTTTCTGGTTTGTATGTACTTAAATCCCTCGGGATTTAAAAACATAAAACCCGGAAAACCATAGATTGTTTACTACATATATATTCCCATTCCATGGATTTCTATACAGTATATATCTTCTTCAGGGCTACGTCCAGTACTGAGCGGGATTGAACCTCCAGACATAGGAAGGGACAACCAAACCTTACAGCTGTACAATCGAGCGAGCTATTTAACAACCCAGCCATCTTCTTCATCAAGTTGTAACCACCCCGGTATCAGATGAACAACGACTTCAATCTCGGAATCCGAACGTTCTACCATCTGAAACAAAATGCCGACGAGACGACAACAAACACTTACGCCAAGAATACATAGGAGAGAAGACTCTAACCACGTACTCAAAGAGTTTATCGCAAGACCTACCAACAAGCCGCCTGGATGCATTCTGCCGCGAGCAAAATGGGTGTTCCTAAATCGACTCCGTTCTGGTTTGGTCGATACAGGGCATTCATGAATCGAATAGGTCTCTCAAATGATAGTGCCCCCATATGTGGTGAAGGACAAACGAACGCTCATGCTCTATCTTGACAAGCCACTGGAATTCGTGGCAATATGGCCAATTTGGACATTTTGCACTATTCCGAATATACTTAGAGTTTCACGCTACAGGCTATCTTCACAGTGGAGCAAGCATGAAACAAAGAAGCAATATGAACATAGTAAGTTATATGGAGGTTTTCTCAAATTACAAAATTGGCAAGAAGATTGCGGCAATGATATTTCACTGATCAGCGAATAGTTGACAATAAATGTTTTCTTCAAGAAGATATATGGAAAATGCGCTCGTAGTGCAAAACATTATTTTTTGATTTTATCATAGATCAGACGATCTGATGAGCACTCTCCGCAACTAAGTGCACATCAAAACCCGTACATACATTGTTGATAATCAATTTCGCTATTTAGCTGGTTCAATAAATAAATAAATAAATGAAGATCTTATTGTGACAATATCTCGACTGTCGCTTTTACAAGTCTGATGGTAAAAAGAATTCTATCAACACTTTTACAATTCAAATTTTGATCCGGATTATGCGAAATAGTATTATCAACTCTTTGTTTGATCTTGGTAATGAAATTTTGATTGCAGCCATTTCGCAAAAAATTTGACAACATTTTTTCAAAGGAATCATTACTACACAGATGCTTGGCACGATCAATCAAAGCCTTGATGCAGTAAGATATTTAAGTAGTCCCTGTTTGAGCCCATAGCGACTCCATCATGTTGAGTATGCAACTTTCCGTTGAATTGAAACAAGACATTTTTGCATGCTAAATTCAATAATGTTTCCTTAAGTTGATGTTGGGAAACCAAGTAGACAAGATAGCAATAATTCTTTTTTTTCGAAAAATTATTTAAGAAAAATTTCGCAATAGTCAATTTTTTTGCGAAATGGCTACAATCAAAATTTCATTATCAAGATCAAACAAAAAGTTGATAATACTATTTCGCATAATCCGGATCAAAATTTGAATTCGAATATTTCTTATACTTATTGGAAGTTACCTTACGTGGAAGAAAAAGAAAAAGAAACATTGAAAACTGTTCATGCCGTCAACCGTTACCGCCTACCGGAAAACCATAAACTTTCCGTAGTCTTTAATACCCAGGCATGCGAACTCTCCACGGGGGGCCCACGCGGAAACTCTGAAAGGGGCCCAACCACTACACACTTTCGAGGGCCCAACAAACTTGTTGAAAAATGTTCGTTTACTGTCATCCTTGCTTAATTTATATTAATTATGAATACAAAACCTTATTTTCAGTCAAATCAAATTGAGAGTAGCGATGTAGTCAAAAAGTTTATTCATTTCGTGTACAGCATCATATGTAAAACAAGTTTATCACTTTTATTACAAAAAATATCATCTTATTTGTTCCAAAACAATTTGTCACAAAAAAATTAAAAACCGCAGAAGTCGCATTGTATACATGTGTCACTAACAAAATATTTCGTGAGGTAAATTCTAGTCATACAAATATAAGTGAAGTCGTAAATGTCAGATTATCACAATAGTTGCAAAATGCATGTTCGCTGTTTAATTTGGCAATTTACTGATCACTAACCTGAGCCTGACATCATTTTTATTTTATTTGTAAACGTATTGATTTTTGCACTTTAACAGACATTTGTAGCTGACATTAAACTCCGAATGCCACCGGATAATAAAGAGACGTTTAATTGAAATTCATGGATACGACTGCTGCACATTTATAATAAATGTCCAGGACTTCAGAGATGACAGCACGTATACAATATTGGATTCTTATGGCTACTAATTAAAGGAATACAAAAATCTCAATAGATCACTTATTATCAGTAAATACCAATGTGCCCATCACCTCCAGTTCAAAGGGGCCCTCGGTATTCCTGGGTTGCGGAGGGGTCCTTCACCTGCGGCTCAAAGGGGCCCTAACCTTGGAATTGAGGGGCCCTCGGACTTCTTGGAATTCAGAGGGGCCCCCGGTATTCCCGAGTTCAGAGGGGCCCTCGGTATTTCTGAGTTCAGGGGGCCTAACTATTTGAGTTCAGAGGGGGCCATCTTTCTTTTTTTAGTACGGTCAATGTATCACCAAATATGTCCACAACAAAAATTATTGAGTGCTCCAAACTGGCATATTATTACTACTTAGAGCAACAGGGGGCCCACGCAGAAGCCGCGTCATCCGCGGAGAATTCGCATGCCTGAATACCGTCAAAACTCGCAGTATCTTCCCAACAAAGATCCGGTGCGTACGACTCTCATCTCTAAATTAGTTTACAAATTCAAATGTGGGCAATGCGACAGCTGCTACATATGTGAGACTCGTAGGTACCTGATTACTCGCATTGATGAGCATATTGAAGGCAGACCATAAGATTCAGAAATTACAAAGCACATTTATAAAGCGACAGCCAATGATTTTTCCATCGTCTGCCATACTAAGCACACTCGCATAGCTGAATCCATATTGATTATGAAACTGACAATCTTCTGTTCCGTTGCATATCTCTTAATTGTACTACAGAGGTAATTGTAAATGCGCAATTACCTCTCCAACCATTCTATTGTAAATTTCATTTTAACTGTTCTTAACTGTGTTTACTTGATCATTTCAATTTCATTTTGCTGATTTGACTTGATGCCCTGATGATGTATCAATAAACGATACGAAATCGATCGACAATGAATCAAGTGTTTCTGTACTTATATTTTGGTCGTATGTACATATAGTATAGAAAGATCTTATTTATTGGCTTCCTTTCTGTTTATTTCCATGTATACATGTATTTCTATGTAGCTACGTCTGGGACTTTCAATCATCAAGGAAGACATGACATGTCAAATGTGCCCACAAAAAATAATGGACAGTTTTGGTTACCACGGACTAACTTGCAAGCGCGGACCAAACAGTATTCAACGTCACAACGAGATCCGGAATATCATTCATGGTCTTTGCCGTCAAGCATCTTTGAACCCGCGTCTAGAGCAAAGTGCTGGGTTGGACAACTCTCGCAAGCTCTCCCGTCATGCAAACATTTTGGTTGGTGCCATCTTGGTCTCTCAGACAGGCTGCTGCACTTGACATCACCATTGTGCACCCGCTGAAGCCCTCTATTTATGAAGCGAGTACGAATGGTGATGTCTGTCTCGAGGCGGCCTCGTAGCTTATCGAAAATGAACGAAATGCAGCGAATTCGGCTGGCGCTGCATTTCGATGGCAGTAACAGTGTATGGTGAATGGGAAGAGGAAGCTTCAGCAGCCTTAACAAGAATATGCGACATAATAGCTATTCGCATGAACTTTGATAGGTACCAGGTTTGGAGAGCTTCCAGCGGCTTGGCGTTGCATTAGCCAAGGCATATGCACGATCTCTCCTTTCATGCTGTACGGAGTCAGTTTAGCTCTTTTTTTTGTAGCTTTTTTATATACTTTTGTAGGGTGTTTGTACATTATACTTGATGTCATCACCTCAATGCTATAGCACTCTCTGGTCAGGAAAAAAACCTATACATAATTTTTGTAGCATTGTGCTGTAGAATGCTATACAGAAATCCATGGCTATTCTATGAATTTAGCGGGCCTAAAAACGTAAATATCCGAGGCGGCCTCGGATTTCTACATTTTCTTGTCCTTCTGTAGGGAACCCTTGTTATAACAGTATTAGATTTCCATGTCCTGATCAAGCGCAAATAACAAAGGTTCCCTGCCATCTCCCAACGGTGCTGTGGCGAAAAGCTTCAACTGACAAAAAACTAGCTTCTCTTCTCATGCTTCATCAGCAATTTGGGATCCTCCAACAAAAGAAAGATGAACAATATCCCATACCTGTTGTCAAAAATTTGCAATAGCCAGATTAGGGAGTTATAAAGTCATAGATCAGAAGTCTACCTTCTAAAAAACATAGGGACAAATTTTAGAGGAAATTTCCACCTTTGTCAAGTCATTTCCATTTCCTTGGAATGAAAATGGAGGATATTATTTCCACGGCAACCTTGCCATTTAATGAGTAAAGCACTAGTGCTGGTCATCAAATGGCAGAGGTGTTGTTTGCCACCTCATATTATGAAGTTGTCTCGCATTTATTCGATTTGAGCTTGAGCTATGTGAGTGGGTAAAAGAAAAGACTGAACAATCATGATTGTCAAATAACTCTCACTCTGTTCAAACAGATTAGATTGAAAGATTTTTCAACAAATAGGAAAAACGTCTTTCAGCCTAGAGATGTCTCATGTTGATGTCGCACCGACTTATTTGAAAATATGAAATTTAAACAGCGTATTTGTTTTAAAGGATGCTATAACTCAAATATTTGCTTACTGTAATTTTGACAGGAGTTCTTTCATCTTCAATCAAGTCAGCTGCTAAAACCGAGGATTTGCATTCCGTTTGATGTGATGGTGAAGGCACCTGCAGACATAAATTTAGCAATAAATAAAGTATCTTATTGTCAAAACAACAATATGTTAAATTTGCATTCAGCAACCTTACTACAAGTGATAAATGATAAAATATCTTCAATAAACGCTTATCGCGATATAATTCTTAATTATGGGGACCGATTTGACGCATCTGAAATTGAAAAACGACAACATTAGTTCCTGTCATAAAAAATTCACAACATAGTCCTCCTGAGTGTACTATGTTGCTCACTTTCTCAATTTCTTCACATTCAGATCTGCCAACATTAGCGAAGCCCAAACCTTGACAAATTATGATCGCTTACAAGACGCAAAATTCATAAAATCACGAACAACACTATATAATGATAATTAAGATTGCATGTAGGGCCAATGCAAGGAGTTCATTTCTTACATCATTTAGTATATAAGTTTTGTCTCGATGAAAAGAAACGCGTGAATACCTACAGGCCTCGAGTAAATGCTACATTGGATGCAGTCAGATACAGCAGCTATGAAATCCTATATCTTGCATAATGCAGGTACATGTTCGAATGTTAAAGTATATTTTAGGAAAATGTGCTGCAACTGAAACGTGTCGTGATTGCTTGCTTGGAGGTCAAAGCACTAGTAAAAGTAACCTAAAAATGCAACCAACTAGTATGTCAGCATCACGTGTGGCTGAAATCAGTGTTTTTTAGTTAACTACGACGTCAGCGTTCTCTTATGAATTATTTGTGACAACATCGCATTCCGCATCTTTTATTTGATACCTGACGTATATCCTGAAAAGAATAGGAGAGAAGCCTTGATACCGCGACAATGTTTTGTCTATCGATATTTTTCCTCACGTTCATCTCGATGTCGATAATACACGTATATTCAATTGAATTGAATTCAATTCATTGATTGAAAATCAAATAAGACAGATTGCCTTAAATACCTTTATTAGCTTATATCTTATTGTGTCTGTATCAAAATCTGCTAAATCAGAAAAATATAAGAAACTGTAGGCATAGTAAAACGATATTTCAGTAGAAAAACAAAAGGAATTTTTTGTTGCCATTTTTCTTTTTAGCGAAAAAATGATAACACTACCCTGTTGTGGCGACGTTACTGATTTAAATGACACAAATAGAAATGTGAAAACCGCCCGACGTTTCGTCCGCCGCGGACTTATTCATGGACAAACTGGCATTGGTAAGCGATGGCTCAAATATCAAAAATAACGTCATCAATTCGTATTTCCTAGTATGAATAGGGTTGCTGAAGCGATCGATGATATCGTCATTAATGTCGTCGATACAAAAAGAACGATCAGAATGACGTGCGACAATATGATCTGAGATGGCACTCTTACTGTCTAGGTTATTAATGCTTCTACGATGTTTAGCAAAGCGGACGCCGAAGGGTCGATTCGTATAGAGCCAATGAAGCACTCATTGCATAGTCTGCACGTAAATTGATATACAACATAGCGCATGCTACAATTATACCTACTAGGAAGCGCTTGACAAACTTTGCCGTCACATTTTGCATTACAACTAAAATTGAAATTGCTGCTAATTTTGGTACCGGGTTAATTTATCACTCTGATAGGCAAATCGTAATTCTTAGTTAATTTGTTGATTTTACGGGTAGCTGCGTCGCTCACGCAATTTAGTTTTAAATTGATTTTGTTGGAATAGTTATGGTCGTACGCGCATTAACGTTAGGGTACTTGAAAGGGTTGAATCCATTGATTTTTAGTTATAGTTCCATCTTAGTTTTACTATTTTTCAAGTTGTTAGCGTCTGAACAAAGGTTTTCTAGATATTTGTAACTATTGCTAACGATTTTATATGAGACGGTACACAGCTGTCTATATGCATAGAATTGCCGGAATGAGATTCTTTATTATACCAAGTGAAACCAATGTCATTAGCAGTTATACTAAAATCCAAAATTTTTACTGCTTTCAATTCGATTCATAATTCCATTCAGTTCACTCTCGAAGTACCAAAGAACAACGTTCTCAACTTTTTGCAACAACAATCAGCAAGTCCCGCTGCCAGAGATAGTGTTTCAAAATTTTCTTCGCTTCGTCGTCATAAAAAAGCTGAAAAGTTGACAGTGTGTTTATTATCAGAATGCAGGCACGACACGGATAGCCAGCATTAAAAAATACTTCGCAGTGTAAACCTAAAACTTGAAGATTATCATAGTGATGTATTGTGGTGCAAATTTAAGTAAATAATATAATTAGAAATGTCTACCCCTGAAAACATCAGGTACTAAAAATGTCCCGGTGAGAAGAGCTCAACACCGGTACGCCAAAATTGAACTCCTAAAGCGGGACTGTCCCGGTTTGGCAGCCTTGCACATTATTAAGCAAAACTTGAAAATAGTTTATAATTTTTCAACGCGAACGTAGCTCCTTTAGAAAACGAATTCCATTTCGAAAGTGTGCATTGCAATTTGGCATTTCAATGTGCTGGCCATGTCATCCGAATGAATTCAAAGTCAAAATTGAGACGGAATTTCTATTCACACAAATAAAAACGTATTGAAGAACCCAACTCCGTCTATGAAGATTTTATCAAGCACATTCTCAAATCCTCAGTGAGATCAATAACAAAGCAGAAAACCAAAATAACAAGGAAAATCCATGAAATGCTCAAAATACTCAGGTCCCTCTGCAGTGACAAAACATTGCATATGCAAATTTGCATAGCAATTTGCATTGCAATGAAAATGGCATAGTTTTCATGAATAAGGATGACTAGGTTAACAAGATGACAACTATCTCGAACTTTTAACAAATTCAAGGAAACTGATCCATCAATGAAAAGTATCTTCATCGCTAAAGAAGACCAAACAAACAGGAGGCTTCTAATACTGAAGAATGGTAATGCTGTCAATGATTCTCTTTACAAAAGACTTCGCTCAACCGGATGTGCACCCTGTCGTTTATACAGACTGCCGAAGATTCACAATTCGGAAACTGATTCTCTCCCTCGACCGATTTTGTCCATGTGTAATTCGCATGGCACTAATAATGCCGAATGGTTACATTATATGCCTAAACCCTTTATCCATTCGACTAAAGATAGTTTTCAGCCCATCAACTGATAACTCCCACTGAAATGATTGACGAAGATTTCCTTGTCAGCTTTGACGTTACTCAAATATTTACAAATATTCCAGTTAATGAAACCACAAGTCACATCAATAAAAACATAGATTTCGACAATTTCCCTATTTCTTGAGAAACATCAAAAGTTCTGCTAGACATCGTTTGGATACAAGCTCCTTTCATTTTGAATGGTCGGAATTATTTGCAAATTGATGCTCTTAGTATGGGATCATGTTAAGCAGCAATTGTGTATGCGTTTTTTATATATTACATCATTTAAAAGCGCATGAACATGCCACTGATCTCTACTGTCAGGCAGCCGAGGATTTTGCTGTCTCTCACAATCTCAGTTAAATTGTCACTTGTCCTACCAGAGTGCCTGACCGAGCTGGGGATACTGGATATCTCCTTGACCTGTTTCTTACCTCAAATTCAACCTGTTTTTCACAAAAGGTTACTTCTCTCTTCGGACCTCTGATCACTGTGTTATCAGTTTCTGGCAGACAAACTTATTCCACACCGTTTGCGCCTTTCCATAGAAGAACAGTTTATCAATTATCCAAAGCAGACTGGTGTGGCTTCCGCACTTATTTTAGTCACGTTCAAGCAGAGAATTTGAACGTCCACAAGTCGGCGCAAGAACTGACATTGTGGCTTCATATAGGGATGTTGTCTTTCATTCCTCACAGTATCCTTCAAATGAAGTCCCACCCCCAACCTTGGTTTACACTAGAATATGCCGCTCCAACCAGCCAGTGTGACCACTTTTTCCATATATGCATGCGTGACAGCACCGCTGGTAATCTTGAATTGCACAAGACCGCACGAAGAAATCGCAAGGAAACCATACATCAAGCCAAAAAACGTTCGCTTTGTAAAGTGCGGAGTTCCATTGCTTCCCAAAAGCTTGACTCAAAGGTTTCAGCCACACTGAGATTTTTTACAAGCGTCTGCGAGTAAAGCGTTTTGTAGCAAATATAAAGTCCTCATTGCAGCAGCTGTAGACTGGCAAACCGCGAGCAAATTTCGAGCGACTAATAGCTTGCGGACATATGTTGACTCAGAACACCCGTGTTTGCTTTGCTTTCAATGTGGATGAAGCCTACGAACTTCTGGAGCATTTACAACAGTGACACCAATAAAAATAAATCCTCCAACCCAGCACTTCGTCATGCCGAAGTCAGTACTTCTATGGTGACAACTTCAGCGGGCAAAGCCGAGCTTCTTTGCAAAGAGTTTGCGAGGCATTCATCATTGGACAATTTAGGTAGAATTCCACTTCCAATTTCCACGCGCCCTCAGTTGTGAAAACTGTGCCCTACTTGCGACGGATAGGTACATGGATAGGTACATGTATAATTCAGTGTTATGAATAGGAACTTGTATGAGATCTGTTTTACTGGATAGGTACATGTGTTTGGTACAATCGGTTGAGTACACTGTGTTTCGGAACGTGTATGAGCGAACTTGTGTGACTTGGTTCTGAGCACTTGGGTACGTACCGATAGACGTCCGTTGTTTGTTTTTGAATGAGTTTGCTCAATTGCGACTATTGTGACCATTGTAATAATTATTAAAAATATGAAACCTTAATGTGCATTTATGATTTTATTACTTCCCAATATGAAAATCAATTCCGGAATTATGTTTAAAGTGAAAAGACAAGAGATTTACGATGTAAATATTATTTTAAGATTGAAAAACAAGTGAGGTGTAGAAGTCTTTTCCCGTAGGGGACTCTATTATTTTCAAGAAATCGTCGCTACATTCTAAAAAGGTGACATTGTTTGTGAACTCGTGTTCTATTCGATGAAGCGGACACTTGACGGATATTTGGTTGCGCCTTTGAAGTGCTGTTACGATTAATAGCCTCCAAAAGGCCAATTTGCAGCCACATGAGAGATGAATGTCCATGTCCAATCGTCCACCCATGATTGTTTCACTTCCATTTTCAAAGAAGAAGAGTTTCGACATGCTTTTGGATAAGAAGTTGGAAATTATAATCTCTTGAGGAAATAAACTTTAAAGTTTGGTACAATGACATCTTTATATGTTAATTAACTTTAGGGAAGTTCGGTACATCTCTGATTGGCTGTTAGAATTTCCTTTGTTTAAAAAGTATATAAGTCCGAGGTTTGTACCAATTCTTATCAAAGGTTCTAATCCTCACGTTTACAAGTTACAATTATTTTAAATCTACAAGTCATAATGGATCGCAAACAGGAAGCCGCAGTTGAGAACGGTACTGCTGATCGTACCACTTCGCCAGTGGAACGTACCAATACACCTCCCCAATCTCCGATGGAGCGATCGACAACACCAAGCGAGCCGGTGGTGTTCACCCAAGCCCCTGCATCGCCCGACTACTCGAGTGATGAAGATAGTGACGTATCAATCGAGACGATGCGTCACATGAATAAGAAGTCCATGCGAACGCCACTTTATGGACGGGTCACGGTCAAAGTAAAGAACGCCCCGAAAAAGTACCACACCAAGCGGGTCTTCATGCGGATGGAGCCGAACGAGCGGAACCTCACAACCGCTCTCGAATTTTCGGTCATCGACCTTGACACACCACGTCGCTGTCCCTGTGCGCCCAAGAAGACCAGGATCCATGTGCAAGTGGACTTGAAAAAACTTGTACCATTTCCTTACCTTGATGACATTTAGTGTGTTTTTTTAATCTCTTTATTTAATATTCATTTGTATATATGAACAGACTTGTTTTATCATTTCACAAATCGGTCTTCAATTAAGGTCTGAATTGGAAAGGGGAATAACTATCTACAATTAATGATGTTCAATAACTGAATTGAAACAAAAAAATCAAATATGAAGACTTCAACTTGAAATAAATAGGAACATATAACTTTTAAAGAAACAGTTATGTTAATTTTAAAATGCTTGTAGCAGTCCAGGATGATATCATACATGTGTCATACATGACACCATAAGAATGAGAATGAAAAGACCTTTCGAATGATATAAGGTATGTACCTATTCGATGGGAAAATCCTAGTTGTATGCAACTGTATGCAAGCAGACAAATGTTAGATTTTTAAATTCACTAAGTTTTTAGCCCATTCTTTAAAGGCATGTAGCTCTCTAGTTATATGTCATACATGTATCATACAATACACCATTAGAATCAGCATGAAAAGAGCTTTCAAATGATATATTGTATGTACCCATTTGATGAAAAAATCCTAGTTGTATGCATCTGTATGCAACTTGAAAAATTCCAAGTTTTTTTACAAAAATGACTAAGTTTACAAATTTTCGAAGTTAAAGTTTTACAACTAAAAATGACCATAATATACAAACCTCTACACTTGACCTTGACCTTAGACCTGACCTTGACCTTTGACCTTCATACACGGCGGGGGGGGGCCTAAAAATTTCCCGGGCGCTTCGCGCCCTCGAAATTTTTCGGATTATAGGGTAATATTTATTTACCCATGGGATCTGGGTGCCATAGATACTCTTCATGCTTCCCTAACCCTAAACCTAAACCTAACCCTCATCATTAAATTTGATTATTTAAATTTTGGCGCGAAATTTGAATTTTCGAAATTTGGCACGCAATTTGAAATTTACAATTTCTTAAACAATTCAAGCATCTGATATCTTTAAATTCACGTCATTAAATTTGTTTATTTAAATTTTGGCGCGAAATTTGAATTTTCGAAATTTAGCGCTTAATTCAAATTTTAATGTTCTATTCAAATCACACGTTTTATATCTTCAAATATGAATCATTATATGACTATTAATAATAACATGTATATCAAAGTAATATATCAGTCCATCAGTTCATATTACTTTGAATTCACTATACTGTTTACATGTAGAAATCTTTCAACACATTTGATGGCACTTCCATTTCTAAGTTTAAAAATAAACCAGCTGTTTAATTTTTTGTTTGAGTTATCAATTTTGTTTGACCGTACCAATTCCAGGATGTGATGTCATTAGGTCTTTGTTCATAGTTGCTTTGTCAATTTCATATATAAAGAAGTTGCACACAACGAATTTTCACTCATTTTCAAATAATTCAGTGTCCATAGCAGACGTCGTTCTTCGTTCCTCCGTTCTCCGATTCGTACTACAATTCTGAAGTGAGTTTCACTACCATGTTGTGCTACTTTATAGGATATTCGGGAGTAGAAACATTATTAAGTTCTTATAACCAAATAGCTTTAAATATAGAAGCTTGGGTTTTAGGATAGGAACACTTTATGTTACATTGTTAACCATGTTTTTTTTAATTTTTCATCCTAAATTAAGTCATTGAGCGAGAGACATGAATATATCAGTTTAAATGTAAGTGTATTTAAATCAACAAGATTTTCACAGTTTGTTTATAAATAAAAGATACCTAAATAAAGCCTTCATCCATTTTAAATATTCAGTCTGTCATCTGCTAACAGATGTATAAAATTCAAGCTTGTTTAATTAAACAAATTGAGAATTGGTTGAAATTTTCGAAATTTCACTTTCATTCTATTATATTAATTTCGAAATTAAATAATTGTAAATCAGCTGTCTCCAAATTTCAACTCTTCTTATGAGCAAACCCTTTTCGAATAAATATCTAATTTTCGACTTTCGGTTTCAATTTCAACTTCAAATTTTATTTCTTTCTCAGATTTCTCCAATATGAAAGTAGCACTTAATAGAGCTTTGTTGATGGTATATAAATGCGTTCTCGTTTTACAAGAGATTAAATTATAATCAATTTTTTTTCCTATATAGAAATGGTCCGACATGAAAGTATTGCGCGACAACGGCTGATCTGTCACTACTGTGAAACATGCCGACTGCCTGTTCGACATGCCAACAAGAGTGGTCACAAAGACTGCATATTCAAACAGGATTTCACGTACCTCTATTGCTTAACCTGCAAGACATATGAGAGGAGCAACGACAAGGTAAACAGCGACTCAGCAAAGGCCTTCATTGCCAAACACACGCCCTGTGCCCAACAGAATGGTCGGAAAGGCATCAACCTTACCTCCAAGGCAGAGAAAAAGAAATTGGAGAGGCTATTTACCAAGGAAAGGCCGACTGAAGGCGTGCTCTCACAGGTGGACGAGCCTGAGGCAAAGAAAGCCCCCAAGTCCCGAGTACCTAAGAAAGTTAAGAAAGTCCCCAAGTCTCGAGAGTTTATTGATGAGACTTTGAGTGATTTCGAGGTAAGTACAGTCAATTCTAAATGTTAACTTGAACGGACAACTGACTCACAGTTGACAAAAAGTACTGCTTCCTTTAGATTAAAAATAAATTTGTTGTTAACACATTTCAGGACATGGTGATGCCCCCACCGAAGAAAGCCAAGGTGTTGGTGCAGAAGAAACTGGTCGTTCAAGATGTGAGATTCTATTTACTCAGGTTAGTAATCGTGTGCATAAATTATATCAATATTTCATAAATATTTCAGTGTGAGGTGCCCCGACCGCCGAAAGTCACTTTCGAAGACAATAATGCGGTGGAAAACTTGCGAAAGGTAAGAAATTAATTTGCTTGTTACTTCTTAATGTGAAATTGAACATGAATTTCTATTTTCAGCTGTTTCCAAGTGTCCAAAGGTATCCTGCAATACCTCGGTTGAATTCGCCGGAAAAGAAAACCATCTCAAGCCCTGTAAGCATGACTTTCATGGTCTACGATTCGATATCAGACAACAATACCTGGAAAAAAAACTACATGTATATAGCCTATGTCTATATTAATTCTCATTAATATCTATTTAGTTATAAAAATATTATCACATTTTCGCTGCAGGCTGTACGATCTTTGTCCCTTAAGAGACATCAGCGGAGTTTTCTGTCTACGCCGGCGACCACCACATCCATAGAGGATAACGAGGAGAGGCCCTACTCCATTAATGAATCATCGGGCTATTCATCAATGTCTGATGATTCCTCATCATCTGATGACGTCTCCACCACGTCGTCTCCAACATCCTCATCCGATGATGATAATTCGGTTGCAAATGTAAGTATAATGCTTAGATGACTGCATGAGCAGAGAACTTTTCCATTGTAATTTAGAAACCCGCTTGAGTATAAATTTATTAATCTGCAATAGATCAATTTATCTTCTAGAATGATTCGATGGTTCTTTCGGAGGATGAAGGTGGATCCAATCGAAGGACAATCGAGCTGAAGGTATGAGAAATTCACATTTGGAGTTAATAAATGTCAACAAGCAAATTTATGTAATTGAATTTACATAGTGTTAATTTTAATTTTGATAAATGTTAACAATTGCAAATAGTTCATAAACAATTGTTTCTTTTCGATTACAGGACTCCGTGATGCATGCATCACAGGAGGTCTCCTTCAGTAACATCCGGGCATCCCCGAGCTGGAATGTCCGCCTGCCGCCGTCCCCAATGATCTGCTTGGCTCCATCATCCCCTGTGCGTCTTCCCTCGCCGGTATCTCCTCCGAACCCATTACCGACGCCAGGTGCAGCTCCTTCCTCCCCGGTACTGCTTCCCACAACATCTCCCCCAGTTGCAGCTCTACCAACGTCGGATGTGACGGCTCCTCTCCCAGTGCGGGATTATAACGTCGACTTGGACGCAACCTCGACAGAAGAGGATATGCAGACCAAGTTGCGTCTCTGCCAGGAGCGCCTACAGCAGGCAGAGGAGCGGGAGAAGAAAATGAAGGAGGAGAACAGAGGCTTAATTGAATCTGTGAGGAACCTAACACAAAGCAATCTCCTGTTGGCCTCCCAGGTTTCAAATAGCCGTATTCATGAAAAGGAAACTTTAATTCACATTGAGTATATGAACAATGTAGTAAGAAAAGTGAGACTGACTCACATGAACGATTTCAGCGTCTGCGCAAAAGGATGCAGTCATTTGAAGCTGAATCACAGCGGTATTGTAAAGTGTGCCAAACTTTAACTTTAACTTTTATCTTTCTTCATTTAGGAAAAAATGAAATTATCAAACATTTCATGTTTTCTCTTTGCATCCGATGGGAACATAAGCTATTGGCGAATGATAACGTTGACGTCATAGGATGATAGATTTATATAAGGGCTTGCTAATTTCAATCCTCATCAATAATCATGGTTGTCTGTACCAAGTGTGGAAAAGTGTTCACTCTCATAGGCAATTTGCAACGTCATGAAAAATTTTGTAAGTTAGGAAAAATGTATCAGTGTCGCAAGTGTCCATATAAGACGAATAGGATGGATAATCTTAAGAGGCATAAACTTGTATGCAATAATAAACCGAATGATAGCATAACAGAGTCAAATTCAAATAATCAAAATAGATCTACTTCTAAGCCAACAACCAGCGCTTCAACTAACATACAAAACTTTATGCAATACTGCTCTCGGTGTGGCAAAACGTATAACTCTATAAGTAGATTTCGACAGCATATAATACAGTACATAATACAAATAGTGAGATGAATATGCATAATAACTATGGAACTGTTAGTCTCAGCGAAAGCGCACTCAATGGCCATGCACGTGTGTATGATATCACGCCAACAACACCTACTGTGGACATAACATCATTCTTAGAAAGCATGCGTTCCATGTTAGGGAATTTAGTGTCTGACTTACTAAGGAGCTATCAATTGCGCGGTCGTCTGATTGCACAAATTCGTTATGTCCGTTCTAATCCTCAAGAAGAAGAAACTTTTCTCGCACACTTTACCTCATCATCCTCAAACTATATTTATGACTATGATGCTTGGTTTCAGGATCATCTAAATAGTCTAATAAATCATATTGAAGCCTTCACAAAAAAGGGTAGCAATTGGATTATAGATGATGTACAAAATATAGAGTTCAATGTAATAACAAGTCTAATACTGTCAGGTGGACAATCATTTCCTCTACCAAAGAAGTTAAAAAACTCTAAAGCTGTCATTAATGTTAATTCAAATGCAAATGATTGCTTCCTATATGCAGTTTTATCAATATTGCATTATAATGAAGTACCTTATTCAAGGAATGAAGTAAAATCATATAGTAAGTGGACATCTGAGCTAAATATGGAAGGCATTTCCACACCAGTATCAATCAAAGATATTCCAAAATTTGAGAAAAATAATGATATTAAAATTAACATTCACTTTTATGAAAATGGACTCAAAGGTGTTCGTTACAATAGTAACTTTACTGGTAGGCAAACAGTTAATATTTTGCTAATTCTAAACAATGGAGCAGCACACTATTGTGGAATTCCAAAGCTGTCAAGATTGTATAGGAGAACTTTAAAAAGACATAAATACTTCTGCGAAAGATGCACTCAGTCATTCACATATAAGACAACACTAGAACGACACTTCCAATTTTGCATTCTAGGAAAAGCACAAATAGAAAAAATGCCATCGGATCTAAAAGTACAAACAAGTAGCATGTAATATCAACTAAGTCCTCCTTTAGTAATTTATGCAGATATAGAGTGCTACATTGATAATAAAATACATAAACCTGCGGCCATTGGAGCTCATCATGTCTGGCATAATGCCCTTCAATCGAAATTTGAAAACAAGTATTACCTCTTTGAGGGAGAAAATTGCATTATTAGTTTCTTGCACCACTTAGAAACTGTAGCCCAAGACTTATATGACAACCAATGTGCAACAACTAGGCAGCCAATGTCACTGTCAGCGGATGAAAAAGCACGCCATGAGAATGCAGAATGTTGCAACAAATGTAAATCGAAATTCAGCGATGAAGTCATAAAAGTTCGTGATCATGATCATATCACCGGACGATATAGGCAAACATTATGTAGGAAATGCAATCTCCGGTTAAGACTTAACAGACGGGAGCTCCCCATATTTTCCCACAATTTTAAAAATTATGATAGTCACATCGTTTGCTATAAAGCGATTGGAAGAATGAAATCTTGGAAATTAGATGTTAGTAATGGATAAAAGACCGTTCCAGGCCACCATAAAATTCAAAAAAATAGTATCTTTAAAAACGACATAAATTCATGAATTTGAACCCTTTTTCAGGTTTTTAAGACCTAAATACATGAATTTAGACCGTTCCAGGACACCATAAAATCAAAAAAATTAGTACTTTTAAAAACGACATAAATTTATGAATTTAGTCCCTTTTTCAGGTTTTTAAGACCTAAATTCATGAATTTAGTCCATTCAAAAAGTACCATTTTTTCAAAAAATGGCATTTTTAAAAACGACATAAATTCATGAATTTGAACCCTTTTTCAGGTTATGAAGACCTAAATTCATAAATTTGGGCGTTTTTAAAAATACCCAATTTTTCAAATTTTTCAAAATCTCAAATTTGAGAATTACAATCGGGCGAAGCCCTAGAACCTTCGGTTCGATTTTCACCCGCCCTTTAAATCATGACCGTTCCAGGACACCGAAAATCAGAAAAGTTAAGGATCTCAAATTTGTGATTATGACATTTTTCATTGCTTAAATCATGACCGTTCCAGGACACCGAAAATCATAAAAGTTAAGAATTTCAAATTCATGAATTTTATCCATCTTTCAGGTTTTTAAAATATAACATGTGACTAATAATATTTCTTTAAAAATGGAAGAAACAAAAGTGGAAGGAACTTCAGAAATGGAAGAAACCGCAAGAATATATCCTTCGTTATCTCAATTAAACTTTTACGGAGCAGCGTGACTTCTTTCTTTCTTTCTCTCTCTCTCTCTCTCTCGATCCTGTCTGTTACAGGAATATTGTATTCACAATGACATGCATTCTTTAAAACAATTGCTTGTCTTCAATGAGAATAATTCCCATATGCTTTTAATAGAATGACCTTGAACGCTAATGGAAAAATACACCGACTCTCGAACCATGTCGGCACTTTTATCGACAAACTTTCTGACATTGGCGCGACAGTTGGTGTATTTTTCCATTCAAGCAATGTCGCATGAATGATTGTTATGGAAACCAAAACGAAGAGAAATTCTCATTCATTAATTCATCCTCTCTCTCTCATATGTCCATTGTCTTTAGATTGTACTTGTTCTTTTGTTCCCATAGTGTAAATGGAATTTCACAACCCGCATTGAAGGGAAAATTAACGTTGTATTTGCGCTTGAAGGACGTTACTTTAAAAGGGTGTGCAGTTTATTGAATTCACTTTCTTGCAAACCAGTTACATTGAAAATTGCAGTTGTCTGTTTGTGCTGTTATTTTACAATGGTAGGAAATCAAGAACGCGATTTACGGTTGGAAATGAAAAAGCGGAGACTTACTGACGTAACAAGACAGATAGCCAGACTCCAACCACGGAGTAAAATATTTTCTCACATAAATATGAATGACATTTTTCATAATCTGGGTGACTCACATGTCAATTATGCAATTGATAAAAGAATATTGAACTTAATAGAACGCAGACAGCAGGCGTACATTTCATTGCAAAGAACTTTATTGCAAGAGGAAGATGAAGTTTTAATTGAAGAAACTCGCCAACGACCATCGTCCATCGTCCAACGTCCATTTAATCCACCAAGTTATGAGCAGGTTCTTTTACAAATGGAGGAAGAACGCACAGCGCAACAACCAACACATGCGACGCCCTCACATGCACCACCATCAGGAGAAAACTGAATTCATTCTTCAAGGGAAATAGTGATTTATTTGATGCTATTATTGTTTCATCTCCCAAAGTGCTATTGAATTTGTTGTATTATTTTAGTAAATCATCTCCAAAAGTGCTATTGAATTTGTTGTATTATTTTAGTAAATCATCACACCGTGTCAGCAAGTTATACATTTTTATTTCATTTAAAATGAATGGTGAAAATCCGTCAGCTACACGTCACTTATCTCCTTCTGTGGGACTGAGTAATATAGGTGATATATGTCCTCAGGTTAATAACATGACTGAGTTCCAAAAAATATACAGCAAACAAAACCACATTAAATTTCGATTTAAATGAGATTGCTAAGCAATTGGGAATAAAGAATTTTCACATATTGATGAGTAATGAATTACTATTGATAAAAGATGTGCGAAACACTAACACAATGCAACAATGTAACGTTTAAATTTAGATTAAATTAAATAATTTCAAAATCGAATAAGTAGTAAAGAAAGACATCATTAGAGACCAGTTTTAAATCAATACCCCCCCCCAAGTAGTAAGGAAAGTCATCATTATAAAAATGTTTTAAATCAATACCCCCTTCTGACTAAGTAGTAAGGAAAGACATCATTAGAGAACAGTTTTAAATCAATACCCCCCCTCTGACTTCTAGGGGTCTCTTAAGAAATTTTTTTATTATAAAATGAGCAACATAAATGAGTTTTTGAAATTATATGGAACACAGACAACAACGAATTTCGATTTAAATAAGATTGCTAATCAATTGGGAATAAAGAATTTTCACATATTGATGAGGGATGAATTACAATTCCTAAAAAATAGGCCAACAATAACTGTAAATTTCATAACAAATCTTCATACGTCAAATGAAAAAGGTGTACATTGGTCAGCAGGCGTTAAAAATCATCAGCAGAACTATTATTTTGATCGCCCGCAGGCTGAGAACTATTGGTTCGATTCATACGGTTTGCCCCCTACAAATGAAGTAAAAGAATTACTTGGAACGGGAACATACAATACGTTTCAAATTCAAACACCAGGCACTACCTATTGTGGACAATTATGTTTATACGTTTTGTACAAATTACAAAAAGGAGTACCATTTCTAGATATTATGTTAGAGTTAAACAATCTATAACTCAAGCGAAGCTAGCTAAAGCGCCACTTAAAGGTTAAAGCTCTGTTTTCTGTAATTCATTTTGATAAAAACGACCTCTGATATCCTCATTATCTAAATCTTTAATTTCATAAGTAATCGGATAACTTTGATTTATTTTAGAAATTTCAAATATCTCTTTCGTCCAATAGCCAACAAAGCCTTTTTCAAATTTATTCTTATATTTAAATATTCTAACTCTATCTCCAATCTTAAATTTCGGCTTAAGTTTCTGCAAATTCGGATTACTCTCATTCGAATAATTATTCTCGAATATTTTCTTTCGTATCAAATCAGGGTCGTCAGAAGCATTCTTTGGAGTTTCTTAAATACCAGAATGAACTTTATTATTGTACTCTTCCACAATTCCTGGTAATATCTTCAACCATTTCTGATTTCTTTGCTCAGTAAATTTCTTGAATAATTTATTTTTTAACGTCCGATTGAATCTTTCTATCACTACGGCCTTCCCTGCATTTTCAGTTGAATAAACTGAGCCTTGGCGATGACTTTCGTCTGTTTCAAATAGTGGCTGAACGTTTCGGTTATAAAATTCCGACCCTTTATCCACAAACAATTTCCTTGGCTTTCTCTTACTTTCTTTAAAGATTTCTTCAAACGCATATTTAACTGATAGACCACTTTTATTTTTTAAAGGCTTTACCCAAGCGTATCGTGTATATAAATCTATAACGGTCAATGCGTATTTGTAGTCCCTTTCATTCGGCATATGAATAAGATCAGCACTCCAAATATCATCTTTATTAAATACTTTTACTTTCAATAGATATTTCGGCTTTCTATATTCCTTGTGAATTTCGGACGCGTAGGTTCGAGCGTTGCTCTCAGAGTTATTAGTTCGAGCGTTGCTCTCAGAGTTATTAGTTCGAGCGTTGCTCTCAGACAGCTTAGCTGTCGTTTCATTTAAACCCTGACCGAATAATATTTTAGCTTGTAAAGCTTTCTTAACAAACATTCTTTCAATTTTTTCTCTAAATGTAGGATTCTGAATACTATCTAATTCTTGAATCATCTTCTTATCAGCTGCATGACGAGAACTTAGATCATGATTTCGATAAGCTAAATCATGCCTGTAAGCGGCGGCATCTACTCTATTTATTGGTTCTTCACCTGGTTTCGGATTATTATTCTCATCTAGTCTTATATCTAATCGAGTTCCTGGCCCAGTATATGAATGACCAGGAAGATGTTTTTCTTTCGAATATTTACTCCAAATAAATCCAGGAAAGTTTTCTAATGTTTTTTGTATATCACCACCGAAGTGGTATGGAACTTTGTTCTTGTCACCTCCAATATGCTGACAGTTTGAGTTTTTATTTTTGTTTAATAGATAATTTAATAAATCTAAATTAGCAATTTTTAATTTAATTAAATTTTCTGAATTTGTGGAATTCGCGGTATCCATTTTTAAAGATAAAAAACTTTTAAAAGATAAAATAAAAGTTTTACCGAAAAGAACCAAAGGTTCTGAGGTTATTACCTTATCATACTAGGACTTAGATATATTCCAGAACCATCTTTTGTTTCTTTAATTTCAATTAAATCATCAACATTGTGGAGAATATTTTTAAGAACTCGTTTTCCTTCATCAACTAATTTTAATTTTTTAATAAAATTATCTACTACTCCTTCTCCCCTAGCAACTTTCTCTAACTCTCTGTTATGACGTTTTTGTTCTTCTAATGCTGCCTTCTCTGATTTATTTTTATTTACTGCTTGGACAATACCAGCTGTCCCACCTGCAACACTTCCTGCTGCAGCTATGCCACCTATTATTAGTGGAATTAATGGGAGAATCCCGCCATTCTTTTCTTCTTGTAATTGTATATTCTCTATCATTGGTTTACTTATGTAATACTTTTTTTGTTAATCGTAATAGTTTTAGGGGTATTTTTGTCAACAATATTACGTAATTTTAATTCAACAGTTTTATTATTATATTACCTTTCGCTTGCGACATTTTTAATAAAAAAATTTTAAGTTACCAAAAAATTTTAATCTATTCTAGTTATTAAAAATTTTAAGTTACCAAAAAATTTTAATCTATTCTAGTTATGAAAAATTTTAAGATAAGAATTTTTAATCTATTCTAGTTATGAAAAAATTTTAATTAACTTATCCTTACCATCTTTCCATTAAGAATTTCAATAGAATATTTTACATCTTCTAGCAATAAACCATAAGCCATCAATGAAGTTGTGGAATCTTTTTTTTCAATATTAATTGTTACATCACAGCCACTCTTGATAATATCTTCAGATTGTGCACTTAAATCGAAACAGAAAACAGGATATAAATGTCTCCAATCTCCAGGAGTTAATTGTGGTTCAACTCCAAATTCTGTACAAAGATTTCGATAACAATCATATCCTTCCATAAATTGATTATTGGTATCATCGAATCTTAATGGATCAATTGGATATCGGGTTTGATTTAATGAAACTTGTAAACTTCGAATTGTATTAATATGAAAAATATTGTTATTCTTATCAAAACTTGGAGAATTATTTCTTTGAAAAGTTAGTAATAAATATCTTGGAGTATTCGCAGTTCTAGTAAAATGCCAGTTAAATCTTTGTTCGGAAAAAGTTACTGAACTAGCAGTACGCTTTAGAAAATTTACTGGAATTGGTTTGTTAGTATTTAATCTTTTTGCAATAGCTGTTTCAATCTCTAAACTAGGAGTAATATGCTTAATCCACCATTCAAGTCTATCAATTTTTAAATATGCTTTTTTTCCAGTCTTACCAAAAAAGATTAATTCATTATTTGCTGTGCGATGAATTATTAATTTAAATTTTAATTGATATGATATTTTATCATAATCTAAATATCCGAATAATGGAGACAATGACCAATTTACTGTCTGTTTACTTTTTTTGTTAAATTCACGTCTTTCTTTATATGCATCATTATTTGTTTTATTTAAATGTTTTGCAATATTTTCTACATCTTTCGCAATTCCTGCGGCATCTGTTCCAGCGTGAGTTAAATCATCAACAATTATACCATCATTAGTATCAGGAAACCAACCTTCGATTTCATGCTTTTTATTATTTTCACCAATTGTTATAAATCTAAGCATTGTATCAATTACACCTGGGGAATCACTTATTGTTTCTATATTTTGAGTTGCAACATCTAAACGCATTTGTGTAAATAATCTTGGAAAAAAATTATTCTCTAGTGTAATATTATCGGTATCTGGTAATAGTGTTGTAAAATTAGCATCACTATATAAAGAATATTCACAGTGTAAAAATGAATCAGGTAAATATAAATAGCTCTGCTGATTATCAACTTCAAAAATTAAATCACCTCCAGTGTTTACTCTACTGGAAGATCCGGGATTCATAGCAATTCTTATATAGTCATTCTTTTTTTGATTGTAACTGGTGAACGGAGGATCATCTAATCTAAATTTATTTTCGATAAGCGAAGGCATTTTTATAAGAAATAATTTGACTTTTTGTTTTTCTCACAGACAGAAAAAAATTTTACTAAAATATAATTTTAGAATTTTACTAAATATAATTTTAGAATTTTGCTAGACCAGCTCCGCTACAGCTTTGCTGGTTAGACCGAAGGTTGCTGCTCACGCCATTACCTCTTATTTCTTCAATTGTTTTTTCATTATGTTTACTATCACCATCCACAGCTATGTTAGCAATTTTGTTCTTTGTTTCATCTGAAAGTTTTTTTAATTTTTTTAGTTCTTCAGAATCATTCCTAAGTTTACGAATAGCTTCTAGTTGTTTTAATTCGTTTTGAGACTTGACAGCATTTGATATTGCACTAGCTGTACTACCTATAGCAGCTGCTCCTTTTGCGGCAGATGTAATCAAATCTTTATTATTTTTTATCAAGTTAACGATACTTCCAATACCAGAAAAGATGCCATCCCCTTCTTTTTGAACGGCACCTGCGGTGCCTAGGAACTTTTCTGTTCCGATTGTTTCTCTATTATCATAATGATAAACAGGATTCATACGTGGTTCATGAGCAATTCTTTGATTTGAAGCAAAATGTTTAAGATTATGTTTATAAATTATAGGCATTTTTTAGGATTAAATTTGACTTTTGGGAAAAATATCTACTTGTTAAGATTTACGTTTGTGAATGGACAACAACTTCGAGATAACTTTATTAATTGCCTGTTGCACTTTATCTATTGCGTCAAGCAGCGTGTGATGTACTTTAATTTCTTTTCTATTAACTTGCATTTTCTGCTGATTAATCTTCAACGCCGTTTTAAGTGCATTTAACTTAATTTTAAGAACATCTAATTGTCTTTTAACAGAATCTAACTGTTCTTTATTTTCTTTAGAGTTTTCTTGTAAATTTTTCTTTAATTCATTTTCTAAATTGATTTTAAGATTTTTCATTTTATCAACTTTTTCATTAAGTGAGTTTACTTCATTTATTATTCTATTCATCTTTTTCATTTGTTGAGTAATTTTAGAACTTAATTCATCAACACTTTTTTGGAATGTAGTTTGTAACTGCTTTAAATTTTTTTTAATTCTTTCAGGTAGTTTTTCTATTTCATCTTCTAATTGTTCTTCTAACATTTTGATCTGATGTTTATTTTTAATTACAGCAGATTTTAACTTTATAGAAAGTAATATTAAAATTTTTGATTGTTCTGAAATCTTTTTAAAAAGTTTTGCTATATCTGCTTCTAGCTCTCTATCCTTTTTATCAAGTTTTAATAATTTTTCGTTTAATGATTTGTCATTAAGTTTTAGCAACTTTAATTCATTCATCAGTGGAACCAAAACATCGTTTATATATTTTTCCTTTAAATCATTGATTTGTGTATCAACATATTGTTTATTTGTTAACTCTGTATTTTGTTGCGGAAGAATAGAAAGATGCAATGGACCAGATAAAACGTCTCCAGTTTTCATGATATAATTTTCTATCTCTATTTCTAATTCACGATTATTCGGGATATATGCACCTCCACCAACATTTGGTAACATCATTTTTTAACAATAAAAAAATAAAAATTTTTCTAATAAAAATAAAAAATAGAATTTTTTCTAATAGAAATAAAAAAATGGAAAATCCAAATTTAAAAAAATTATATTCGCCCGCATCATCCTGTTCTTATTCGACGAGATCAACGGGATTTGAAAATAAATGTTTTGATAATAATAATAATAATCCATGTATAGATGTTAATATTTTATTTCAATTACAAGCCGAAATATTTAGAGAACAGACTAAAGGTTTACCTTCTATAGAAACTAATTATTGTTTATTTCCGGGGGATCCATTTATTAAATTTATGGAGATTGTTAGTAAATATAATGATGTAGCTTATGTGGAATTAAATAAAGAAAATATGGTTATAATAGGTCATAATAATGTTTATGGATTTATTAGAGCAGTGTTACCAATTAGTAATACTGATTGGATAGAAACTAAAATTATTAATTATATCAATATTAAAGAATTAGTTAAAAAATTAAAATCTTTTTCCAAAGAAAAAATTAGATTATTTGTTGACGATCAAAATCAATATAACATTCATATAGAGAGTAAAAAACATAATGAAGAATTATTATGTCAAGTTTATTATAGAGACACAATTTATAAACAAGAAACATTAGAAATGCCGCAAAGATATGATGATGATACGTATATAGGATTATATTCAAACTTAAATATTAATTTGTTAAAATCTTATATGAATGGTTTAGCTCAACAAGAGAAAATTTATATGTGGACTACACCTTATACTATTAACAATGACCATAATCATAATAAACGAACCGAAGGTTCTAGGGCTTTGCCCGATCTTAAAGAATCTTATGATAATAATGATGATTCTGTAACATCTGAAAAAGGTGTAAATGGTAAAAAAGATTATAAAAATATTAGTAATTATAAAAATTTATCTAAATTTCATTTTCTTACAATTGAAAATAATAATGATGGTATAGTTGAAGATACTGTTAGACAACTATGTGTCGGGTCTACAAAATTTAAATTAGGATTTACATCTAATCAATTTAAAATTTTATCATCTTTAACAAAAACTAAAAGTGATTCAAATTATGGTGGTGTTATTAAATTTTCCAAAAGAGATCAAAGACCAATATTTTTCTCTATTATATTATTATCAGATAAGAAATGTAATTTAGAATTAGATATTCCAATAAGAGAATGGTATCCTATCATGGAAGGGCATCCTATACCAAAAAGTGTAATTTATGATGATGAAGAAACAATTTATGATGATGATGAAGAATCAATTTATGATGATGAAGAATCAATAGTTAGTGAAAATAAATTTAAATTATCTTTTGATAAAACATTATATGATGAAACTTAATATGATAAAACTTAATATGATTAAACTTAATATGATAAAGCAAAAATAACTAAAGAACGTGAAATATATAATAATATAAAATAACACTCAAGTCCTAGATATTAGAATGTTTATATCTAAAATTAAAACACAATTTTTTTCTTAAATTTTCTCTAAAAAAATAAAAAAATGGAAAATACCAAGTTTTATTGTGTCTTATGTAAAAAAAAGTTGCAAACAAAAAGAAGTTATCAATCTCATTTAAATAGTAAATTGCATTTACAAAATGTAGAACGAGTTGATGAAGGAAATATATTAAAATTAAATAGTTATAAAAACTATCTAGAAACATTGCCTACTGATATAAAAGTTAAAAAAATGTTTGATGATTATTCACATTCGGAATATAAAAAAGTTTTTAATAGTGAAGATGAGACCATACAAACCGAAGGTTCTAGGGCTTCGCCCGTACCAGATGGAAGATATTTATTTAGCGATACTGATGAATTTGATGAAGCTGAACGAAACGATGAAGCCGTAACAGATATAAAATATTTATTTAATCAGTCTTTTGAATATAATGAAACCGATAAAACTTTTTCTGATATTCTAACCAACTTTTATAATATATTTAAGAAATCTTTCAAATGTTATATGAATGTAGAAGTACTTTATACAAAAAATGGACCTGATGGAATTCCTGAAGAAATAATACAAGGACATTTTACAAATTCACAAGAAATTCATAATGTAAATGATATACAACCCATATTTGAATCGATGATACTTAAATTAGAAAATTGTATAATTGAAGCCCAGTTACGTGAATCTGGTTGGAGATTTGTTAAAATACTATCTAAGAAAATAGTAATTGATAAATATAAAAATAATACTGGTGGTAGTTATGTTCCTTTACCTTTCAGTTCACCACAAATAATCAACATAAAAAATGAAGATGATTATTGTTTTCTGTGGAGTATTATAGCACATTTACATCCTGCAGAATATCATAAAGAAAGACTAAGTCATTATAATAAAGAAGAATACATAAATGAATTTGATCTTTCTGATGGCTTAGATGAATTTCCATATGATTATAATAGGTTAAAAAAGTTTCATAAAAAGAATAAAAATTTAATAGAAGTAAATGTTTTTGAATTAAATGTGAATTATGTTTCTATTGGTAAAATTACTCCACTTTACTCAGATTCAAAAAAATTTTATTTGAATAATAAAAATTTATGCCAATCAGAAATAGTATATAATGATAGAGGAAATTACATGCATCATAATATTTTTTACCAAGGAAATATAATATGTACTGAAAAATTTGAACTTGTTAAAACATTATCACCAATAATGATTAATCATAATAATTATAAAGGACGTACTGATGATTATAATTACAAATATTCATCTTTATCTTCAGAATATCAACAAAAATTAGAAAATTTAAATAAAAGTTTACAAAAATGTAAAACAGATTATCAACAACAAACAAAAATATTAGTACAAGAATATGGCCATAAATATGAAAATAAGATAGAAACGATTCAAAAATTAAATGAAGAAAATAATGAATTAAATAATGAAGAAAATGAAACCAATCAAAAAATAAATGAATCTTTAAAAAAATGTCTACAACAATATAAAGAACAATATGATAAAGAATATAGTTATCAGCTACAAATATTAAATCAAAATTTTCATCGAAATACATTTAATATTACAAAAGAAATTAATGAAACACATGAAATATATAAAGATGGATTTGAAAAACTAGAACAGACAAAACAGCCAGCACAAGCGAATATATTATATTATCAGGGACATTTTATATTGTGTAAAGATGTTTCTATATTTACAAAAACTTCAGATAATAAAAATTTTCCTTGTCTTCAATGTATGACAAGTTTTAGAACTTTAGAAGAAATGAATAGACATTTGGAGAATTGTCAACAAAACGAAGCAGTTCAAAATACTTTTCCTAAAGATGATTATTTAGAATATAATAAATGGTATTTTAAAAATAAAGTACCCTTTACTATTTATTGTGATTTTGAAGCATATAATGTTAATATGACACAAAATCAAACGGAAAGTTCCAGGGCTTCACCCGATTCTGAAAATTATAATTCTGAAAATGGTACGGGCCAAGCCCTAGAACCTTCGGTTTTTAATTATGAAAAAAGTGCATCTGAACAAAGTAAAGAAAAATATTTATTTGAACAAAAACCATTATGTTGGGGAATGTACATTCATTCAAATTATCCTGAATTATTTAAATCAGAATATTTTCAATACTATGGTGAAGATAGTTCAGAAATGTTTACAAAGAAAGTAGAAGAATTACAAAATTATTTTTCACAATTGCTTGAAACAAATATACCGATGATGCCATTAACAGAAAAAGAAAAATTAAATTTTATTAATGAAACAAAATGTTATTACTGTGGAAGAGAATTTACAAAAAATTATAAAAATGGCAAAGGTAGATATCTTGACAAGCGAAGCGACGGCTCTGCCGTCAAGGTAAAAGATCATGATCATCTAAATGGATTATATAGAGGTGCAGCACATAATTCTTGTAATCTTAATGCTAATAAATTTAAATATAACTTTGTTCCTCTATATTTCTACAATGGTTCTAAATATGATTTCCATCTAGTAATGAAAGATTTATTTTCATCTGAAAAATTACAACAACAACAAATAAATGTACTATGTAAAACAGAAGAAGAATATTTTTCAATGCAATTAGGTTGTATTAGAATTTTAGATGCATTTAGATTTTTTACTCCTTATTCATTAGATGTTATGGGAAAAACTTTGAAATCTGAACAATGTAAAATATTAAATAAATATAATTTAAAACCTTTAAAAGGAATATTTCCGTATGAGTACATAACTGGAGATTTTAATTCTGTGAATAAAATTATGGAAGAAGAACAACTTCCTCCAATAAATAAATTTAAATCAACATTAAAACAATCAAAATTATCTGACGAAGACTATGCAGAAGCTGAAAAGAATTGGAGAGAGTTAAATTGTAAAACAATGTATGATTATACAATGAAATATCTTCAGATAGATGTATTAATACTAGCTGATCTTTTTGAAAACTTTCGTGATGTGTTTAGAATATTACGGAATAGATCCATGTTATTGTTATTCTACACCAGGTTTAACATGGTTAGCAGGATTAAAACATACAAATGTTAAACTTAAACATTATAAAGAAAATACATATGATAAATTATTATTTTTTGAATCTGGAATTAGAGGTGGAGTTTCATCAGTTTTAGGTAATCGTTATATACAGTGTTATAATAAAAAAGTAAATCCTGATGATTATGGAATAATGAAACCTTTATCTCCAGAAGAAAGCGATCAGTTTATAAAATTGTTTAATCAAAATATAGAAGGACTTATACCAAATGAAGATAGTCAAGCAGCAGTTGATGAAATCATGAGAGAAAACTATTTGTTATATTATGATTTTAATAGCTTATATTCTTCTTGCATGATACAAGAATTACCAACAGGTGAAATGTCATGGTGTAATATTCTTGATTATCAAAAAACCTATGATGGAGATTATAATCATGGTTATATATATGAAGTTGATTTAGTATATCCTGATGAAATAAAAGATAAAACAAAATATTTTCCTTTCTGTCCCGAAAACAAAATTCACAATATAGAAGATTTTTCAGATTATCAAAAATCTTTAATTCCTAAGAAATACAGACCAACAAAAAAAACTTATGTTAACACAAAGTAATAAAGGAAAGTATGTTGTTGAAGGAAGAATGCTAGATTGGTATTTAGAGCATGGAATGATTCTCACAAAAATTCACCGGAAACTAGTATACAAAAAATCTAAATGGTTAAAAAATTATATAGAGTTCAATATTGAAAAACGTAAAATAGCTAAAAGAAATAAAGATGATTTTGGAAACGTGTTCTTCAAATTAATGAATAATGCATTTTACGGTAAGACTTTAGAAAATGTGCGTAATAGACAAAATATTGAAATAGTTTATGATAAAGATAGGTTTCAAAATTTAACAAGGAAACCTACATATAAAAGAACTACTAGATTTAGTGATGAACTATGTGCTGTACACTTACGTCGAATTAGCGTAAAACATGATAAGTTTAATTTTATTGGATTCACTATATTAGAATTAGCTAAACTATTTATGTATAGATTTATATATGATTATTTAGCACCTGCTTATGGCAAAAACTATAAATTACACTTTACAGATACCGATTCTGTTTTCTTAGAATTAACAATACCGTATAATTCTTCACTTGATGAAGAAATTAATAAAATAAAAGATATCATTCATCCTTCTGATTTATGTAAAGTAAAAGATGAATTAGAAGGAAATGAAGATTTCATAACAGAAGCTATATTTTTAAAATCTAAATGTTACTGTTATGATACAACTAATAATATTAAAACACATAAAACATTAAAAGGAATTTCAAAGGCATCAGTGGCTAATCAAATAACATTTCAAGATTATAAAAATGCATTATTTAATAATGAAATAAAAACAGCATGTAATTATAGACTTAATTCAAAAAAACATAACATGTATTTAAAAGAAGAACATAAATTAGCATTAGATCCATTTGATGATAAAAGAAAAATTTTACCTGATGGAATAACTACTGAACCTTTTTAATTTTCTAATTTCTAAGATAGACAAATTTCATATATACATAAAATAAAAAATATTATAACACTATATTTGTACATTTTTATCACTCCGCGAAAATATTTTCTATCGACTTTCAGTCGGGGCGAAGCCCCTCGAGGCGAAGTCTAGTCAGAGAACAATTGTTCGATAACTCTTTCATGAATTTTTTTATCAATATTAATTGTAATGAAGCCATAATCTTTTGACCAAGCATTGTTACACGATTGTTTAAATTCATCTTTATTTCTTACACATAAATCTCTTAACAAATCACTTAAGTTTCTTGCATTTATTTCAAATAGTATAAATATATTTGCATTCTTTCTAATAACACTTCCGTCTAATGAATACATACTTTGTGTTAAATAAAATACACTACAGTTATTATGTCTACCTCTTGTGAAATAATTTCTCTGAACTGACTGATTTCTATCATTAACACAATCATCAAAAATTACACAATGTTTCATTGTTTTATCTAGTTTACTAGGATCTTGCATATTACCACTATCATCTATTAATTGTATCTTTATATGGTTATTTTTATTAGATTCTACTAACTGATTATTTTTTGCTGCTTCTTCACACCACGAACTTATTTCTTCTTCATCTTCAGATTTTTCATATTCTTTAAATAATGAAGCAATTGCTGTTTTTTTAAGATTATTTTCAAATCCATATTTTAAAAATTGATAGACGGGTTGTTCTGCCGTTGTTGTATAAATTATAAGATTGTTATAATCCAAAAAATTTGGAGTCGTCAAAATTTTAAACAATAGATACGTTTTTCCACATCCTGATCTTCCACAAATAACTGACAAAACTTTATTAGATAAATTTGGATGATGATTAAATTTAAGTTTTTTTTTATTTAATGGTAGTACTTCACTCATTTTTTAATAAAAAAAATTTATTTTTATTTTATTTTTATTTCTAAAGAAGAAGACGAAAATTAAACTTCTCTAGCTTCGCGTGGGAGTTTATACCTCCCGAACCAAAAGATCTATCATAATCTCTTCACCTCCAAAATTTATTTCTTGTCCTTTTTCATCAGTGATTCTAATGCCAATGTTGTTAATAGTTTTTCTTGTAATAGGAAAATATATTAATGTTTGTGGAATTACATTTAATCTATAACCAATGGGTACAGTAAAAGCTGGAAAACTGAATATTAAATTTGATAATTTACCATTTATATATCCTCCTTCAATAATGTCACAATGTACAACAATTGAATTTATTTCAGTTATTTTTGGAATCTTCTCACCTAAATGATAACCTTGACTATAGGTTTGTTTATTAAATCCTAATAGCTTTGACAATGATCTATCATGATTAAAATCAACTTGATGATTTTCGTCTAAAGTAAGAGAAAATTTATTAACTGCCGGTTCAACTGCAAAATGTAATTGTTTCTTATCTTTAAATGATATACCTAAGTGTCTCTTAATTTCATTTGATATTGTTTCAACTTCGTAAGAACCAGGAAGAAAAGTTAGTATTTTCCATGTTTTGCCTTTATCAGTAGAATATCTAAATTGCTCATTCACATCTTTGATAACGTTTTGAATAGTGTTAAATGTAGAGAAACTAGTCAATGCAATTTGATAATTTTTATTTTGTTCCAAATGTAGAATGGGTTCTAAATTACAAGTGTGTGATGAAGTAGTTGTTATAATTTTTAACGTCGTACTAAATTTTGATGAACCCAAAATCTCTATCAAATTTTCTAAATGATTATTAATTTTGTCTAAATCTGCTGAACACATTTTTAAACTAAAAAATTAAATAAATATTTTTTTAATAAAAAATTAAAAACAACAACATATTTCAGCTACGGGCGAAGCCCTTAAAGACATCAGAGATGTCCGGTTATACTTTTATAATCCTCTTCATTTAGAATCTTCTTTTCTAACAGTCTTTTCAATATAGCATGAATTTCATTGAAACTAGAATTATGTCCTTCTTTTATTGCAGATATTAAAATATTTAATCTATTTAGTAATTCTTGTGGATCATCTGGTAAAAATACAGTTGTTTCAGTTTTCTGTTTTTCAGATAAACCTTTCCCTACTTTAACTCCCGTTGATAATAAATTTTCTAATTGTTTATAACGTCTAAGAGATTTTACTGCACCAACTCTGTCTAACATAGCTTTATATTTTATGAGATCTTCTACAGCATAATTATTTAAATCTGCTCCTCTTAAAAGATTAACAAAATTTCTATCTAAATTAAAAGGAGATTTATCTGGTGAAAAAATTAAACCTCGAAAAGGTTGTGGAAATATTTCTTTTTGTCCGAGATAAAATCTAGGTATTGTTTTTCCATCTATAAATGAAATAGAATGTTCAAATTGCATAGATTTTGGTAATTTCTTATTAATGTTTGATTCTAGTAATCCATAGTCATCTAATATAGTTTTGTGCTCTGGATCTGTTATATCAATTTGTTTATCATTATTTGTAAGTTCTTTTTCAAGAGTTTTAAATGGTTTCATAGTTTTTTCAAAATCAGTTTTTATTTGCTCGGTTTGCTGCATTTTTTCAAACATATCAGATTGAATACCAGCTTTTATCATTCTATGTTGAAGATGATTTTCTTTCATAATATTTCTTTGTTTTATTAACTCTTCTAATTGTTTTATTCTTTTAAAATTATCAGCTCTAATTTTATCCATTTTTAAAATATAATATTTGAATTTTGTGGTAACATTGGAATACAACAAAAACATTTTACTGAACAAATTATTTTTTTATTGCTTTGTTGTTTGACATCTTTTCGTTTAAAGTTTTCTCGTTTTAAGTTTTGTTTAATAAAGTTTTGTTCAATTAAGTTTTGCTTAAATTTTCGCTTAAAGTTTTTAGCTCTTCTAAAAAAAATTTGTCATTTTCTTCATTAGAAATTTTAGCATCACTAGAAATTTTGCCATCCTTTTTATTTTTATCATCAACTTTTTCTGTCTGTGATTGAAATGATATTTGATTTACTTCATTAGCTATTTGATCAAATTTTTCAATCTCATCTAACGTAATAACATTATCATCACATACTCTCTGAAAGTAGTAATGTAGTTTATCATAGACTTCTTTAATATGTAAATGCTTAGTTTTTAATGATTTTCGTTTCTTAGTTATTAAAGATTTATCTAACATTGTAACAAGTGAAGTTGCAAAAACACCCGTACCTGTTAAAGCTGTAGCAACTACTGGAATTACTAAAACACCTGAAGATATAACAATTGTTAAAGCACCTAAACTTATTGTTAAGAATATGCCAATTCCTTGTGTTACATTCTTAACATTAGTCCATCTCTTTCTTAATTTTTTATAATGCTCTAATCTTAATAATAATTGAGATTCCTTATCTTTCATATACCTAACTCTATCTTTGTGTTTTTCTTTATTCATTTTTTCAATGTTAATCTTTTCAATGTCCATTAAAGTAGAACTACGTTCATATGATAACGAAGGATATATTCTTGCGGTTTCTTCCATTTCTGAAGTTCCTTCCACTTTTGTTTCTTCCATTTTTAAAGAAATATTATTAGTCACATGTTATATTTTAAAAACCTGAAAGATGGATAAAATTCATGAATTTGAAATTCTTAACTTTTATGATTTTCGGTGTCCTGGAACGGTCATGATTTAAGCAATGAAAAATGTCATAATCACAAATTTGAGATCCTTAACTTTTCTGATTTTCGGTGTCCTGGAACGGTCATGATTTAAAGGGCGGGTGAAAATCGAACCGAAGGTTCTAGGGCTTCGCCCGATTGTAATTCTCAAATTTGAGATTTTGAAAAATTTGAAAAATTGGGTATTTTTAAAAACGCCCAAATTTATGAATTTAGGTCTTCATAACCTGAAAAAGGGTTCAAATTCATGAATTTATGTCGTTTTTAAAAATGCCATTTTTTGAAAAAATGGTACTTTTTGAATGGACTAAATTCATGAATTTAGGTCTTAAAAACCTGAAAAAGGGACTAAATTCATAAATTTATGTCGTTTTTAAAAGTACTAATTTTTTTGATTTTATGGTGTCCTGGAACGGTCTTTTATCCATTACTGATGTTGTAGCAGCAACTGCTGAAAAATATATAACTTTATCCGCCAGTGTCCCTGTAAATGAATACTAAGGGAAGACAGTATACTTTAAACTAAAATTCTTAGACTCATATCAATTTCTAAGTGCATCCTTGAGTGAATTAGCCAAGGGCTTGCAAACGTATGAGCATGTAGAGACATTAAGGGTAGAATTTCCACAATTAAGTGATAATGTTTTATATCAGAAGGGAGTGTTTCCATATTCATACTTCAAAAACTTAAACACGTTGACGGAAGACTGTCTACCACCACAATTTGAATTCTATAATGATCTTAGTCGTGAGCACTGTTCCGATAGTGAATATGAACACGCTAACAAGGCGTGGATTGAATTTAATTGTAGCACATTTGGTGATTACATGCTGGCATATCTGAAGTTAGATGTTTTATTGTTGGCAGACATATTTGAAGTGTTTAGAGCATTGAGTCAACGTGAGGATGAAGTCGACCCTGTACATTTTGTCAGTCTCCCACATCTTAGCTTTACCTCAGCACTAAATTTCTCTTCCAATGATCCCCCACACTACATACAAGATGAAAATATGTACAATCTATTTGAACGAGGAATTAGAGGGGGTATGACTTTCACCAACATTCACCGAGCGCGTGCACGCATTGAAGAATTAGGAAATAATACACATGAAAGTCGACATTTGACCTACTTAGATGTTAATAACCTTCACGGTTCTTCACTCAGTAGGAATCTACCCCACTCAAATTTCAAATGGTTGAATGAAAGTGAATTAGATAATTTTTTAAATGAAGAAAATGTTCAAAATATAGATGATGATGGTGAAATCGGCTACATTTTTTATTTAGATTTAGAGTATCCTGCAGCCATTCATGATGACAATGCCGATTTCCCATTAGCTCCAGAAATGCAGATGATTGAAAAGAGAATGTTTTCACACTATATGAAAAATCTATATGAAAAAGTAAGACCAAATACACATTTTTCTTCTATCAAGAAACTTCTGCCCCATCAATTTGATAGGGAAAATTATGTAGTCCACTACTCAATTTTAAAATTTTACTTGACTATGGGCATGAGAATCAAGAAGATTCATAGTGGTATAAAATTCACACAAAAGCCTTGGTTAAAAACATACATTGATATGAACTCTCAAAAGAGGGCTCAATCAAACACTGACTTCGAAAAGTCATTCTACAAATTGAAAAGTAATTCTTTATATGGTAAAACAATGGAAAATGTAAGGAGAAGGAAAAAATTTAAACTTGTCAACAATGAGAAACAACTACTGAAATCATCCTCTCTATGTTCAACACAAAATATTTGATGAAGATCTGGTTGGTATGGAAATGTACAAACCTTCAATAGTTTTAAATAAATTAATATATGTTGGTCAAGCAGTACTTGACTATAGTAAGTTGGAAATGTATCAATTATATTACAATGATCTAAAAGGGTGTCCACTGATAAATAGAACGCGGCTTTGTGGAGGTGATACCGACAGTTTCTTCCTATGTTTATACACATCACCATCTATCCGTCTGGAAGATATACTTCTATACTTCGGTGAAAAGTTTGACTCTTCAAACTATGACAGTCATCACCGACTATACTCAACTACAAACAAAGCTAGATTAAGTTGTTTTAAGGATGAGTGTGCTGGAAAGTTGCTTGAGGAAATGATCCTACTAAAACCGAAAATGTATTCAATGAAATATCTAGACTCTACGAATCATAGCATCAAACGTGCAAAAGAAATTCAGAGAGCAGCAGTTAAAAAATTGAAACATAATGACTATAGGAGTGTCTATTATAGTGAGAATGATACAACTGAAGATATGACAATTATAAATTCAAAAAATCACATAGTTAGCACAAAATCATTTAGGAAGCGAGGTCTTTCACTTTGGGAGGATAAGCGCTGTTGGCTGGATAAAAATTTATCATTACCATATGGACACTACAGCCTAGGTCTTCCCCCACCGTCGAAGAGAAGGAGATGCCTTCCTGTCACAGGTGATGTAGAATAAGTCTAAATAAAAACAATATAATATTCCACTGGTAATAGATCTTGCGATTGCTGCATCTTCCGACATGTAGCAACACTTACTAATACATAAGTAGTCTTACTAAAATTGAAATTTCTACATCTTTCCGATATGTAGAAATGATTACTAATAAATAGGTAGTCCTAATGTGAATGAATATGTGAAGAATTTGTACTCAACATCATTCCGATATGTTGAGCTAATATAATAACAAACTTTAGGCAAACATTAAACTCAAATTTGAAACATAGCTTTCGGAACATGCCTCATTACATAAGAACATGGAAACTTAGTGACGTCCAAAACGTTCACATAACAAATTCTAAAAGAATAGCATTTCGTCATTCAATAGCAAATAGTGTTCGAAAACATCGTGGCGTTTGCATTAGTATTGACTCATTGCCTTCACTGAAAGACTTCGCTGATCTCATTGGCAACCGTAAGACTCGGATCAAGATTCCTCTCGATGACAAGGTATGGATAAAGTGTGATTCAACAGTCAAACTATACGTCTGATCACCAAAGCGGGAAGATGTTGAATATCGATTTTTTCGTTTCAGTGACGTCACATGGGAAACCTTTACAAGGGAGATACTACCACAGATAACGTCATTCATTAAAGATGGAGGACATCAAACGGTTGGAAGTTGTAAATCGGATGTTAACTACAAAAGCAAACTCAAAACTCAATCTACAAGAGATCGAGAGAAATATACCCAACCGAAAACAATGGTTGCTGATAAAACGCAAATTGAAGCCGACAACGAGCTTACATCTTGGAAGACCCTCAATGTTAACATGGAGGATTCAGAGGAAGGATAAATCTCTCACTATCCTATTCTTTCCAAATGGAACAATCCAATGTATTGGAAGGGTCATGGAAGGTGATCTCTCATATCTACACTTTACTTTGGAACATTTACTTGGTGATTCATTATCTGATTGGAAAGTGAAGACAATGACCGTGTTATGTGAATTGCACTATTACTTTGACTTCCGTAAAGTTAAATCATCACATAATCTAACTTATGAAGTGGAGTTATTTCCAGCAGCTCAATTGACTAACTGGCATCCATATCATGTTCATGTGTTCCATAATGGAAAGATTGTGATAACCGGCATTAAAGACATAAGTGATGTGCCTCCCATCATATGTGATTTGAAAAAATGTTTCATGAAAACCAAATTGTAGATTTTGTATATATGTGAATAGATAATGAAATATGAACATGTTTTTGTTTTCCTTATAAACCCTTGTTTTGGAAAAAAAGAGAGAAAGTTAATGATACAACATAAAACTTTATTTCAAAACTGTTTCGACATATTTAGTAAGAATTACATCATTTTTATCACAGTTTTTGAAAATAATTCTAAAGCACTTTTAGTTATTTTTCAATGGTCTCTCGTTGACAAAATAGAGTACATAGCCACCGCATATTAGAGATGTATTACTTTGAAGTGGGAACGATGTCACTTTCCTAACAGTCCAGGAGAACCTGTTCATCCATAATGCGATATCATGTAAACGAGGTTGATTAAGAGAGTCAAAATATTCGGCCACTTTATAACGATTAATGTATACAGCAATCCAATGTTTTCCGGGAAGATTGTTGGTATCCGTATTGATGATAAGCGAACAAGGATAGAAAGGAATTGAATCAGGTAAATTATCACTAGAAAAGACATTGAGAAATGTTGTCTTGGAGTAGGGATGAGCTTTCCTCATTTTCCTCAAGATTTCTATGTTGCTTAAGTTACTCATCTCTGATAGCTGACAGTCACGTCTCTCATTCTTGTTATCTCAACTTTGCTATCATAGATAGCATAAATGAGACAAGTAATTGTTTTCTTCAAAGGTGACTCAAATGATACCACCAGTCGTAGATTTCCAGGCTTTGTAACTCCTACGCTTTCACCACCTAGATCTGCATCTGCTGTGAGGTTGTACATAATGAAGAAGTAGCCATTCTTGTACATATCCATTGTAATTCCATTTGAATCATCTGTATTAAACATGTTGAGGGCGGTGAAAGTAGAACCATATTCACGTGCGAATTTACCATCTTTGAAATTAGGCTCATATGCTTTGCAAGATACAAATTTCCCATCCTGGTAGAGTGCTAGTTTGCTAACATTAAAGTGTTGGAAATTGAATGGATTCTTTTCAAAAGCACCAATGAATGCCTCATTTTCCACAAATGTGATATACACCGCCTTTGGCATTGCAGTGGGAAAGAGATTTGGGTAGGCATGTGAGGATGATCCCGCACCAATTGTGAAGTTTGTCAACACACTGTGATTAACTGGATATATTGCATTGTTTTTCCTCAATCCTGTCGCATGCTCGTTGATGACTGACGGGTTCATTGTTACTCGCCTTACATTGAGCACGGCATTACTTATGTTGACTTGATAGTTTGTAGCTCCAAAAGCCATTAACGCGAACTCAGGATTTGCACGAATAAATTTTATTTGCATTTTAACCTGTGATAGAGATATCTAGATTGACGAAGGAAATCAAGATAGACAGGTCCTTTCAAGTATAATTCCTTTGAATCCGCTGTTAAATCCATTCGTCTTTTTAACCCTGCATTTCAGACATCATCAAATTTCCCTTGCTGATCATCATACCACCCAGAAACTTGCAAGTGTGACTGTTTAGCTTGCTTTTGAAATTGCGTCATTGTATGTATGTATGCTCCATATGGATATGCACGATCCCCTCCTTCAATCTGTTTGTCATTCAGTATTAGATACACATCTGAGAACAGACTGGCAATAGGAAGATTTGCTAATCCCACTTAATCCTTGGATGAATCAATATTTGTACCATCAGTCTTCTTAATTTGTATACACAACTCTAAATCAATGGATTGACACTCAATATAACCTTGAGGATTGGCAGGTATATCAAACTGAATAGGCTGTTGGTTACCATCGATATTTGTTGTGGGGACTATGTCTACAATTGTTGAGGAGATGATGTCTGTCTGATGAGGGGGAGAATCGAAGAAACACAAAGCCGAATTGATACTCTGCATCGTATTAGCTCTACAAATATGTTGTCTTCCTTCGTTTTGACTTGTTTCTAGTCGCTGTGGAATTTCGTTTGCGCTTTCTTGTTTCACTCGACGTCTAGATTTAGAACGTGCTGCTCTAGTCGGCTTTTTACTTTTCCTGCGTCTTTGCTTAGTAACTCGACCGGATCCAACTTGTCTTGACTTCCTACGCTTCTTCCGAACTGTACGTCTCGTCTTTGTTAAATCATGTAATGCGTCTATGGCAGATTGCTGCGAGCGCATTTTCATAGATTCACCGATATCCTCACCTTGAAGCGCATCAGCTGCAACATTTGCACCAAAATCTAAAGCCCTGCTTCCAACACGCTTCATGATTGGTACGCCATACTTTTTGAGTGTTGGAAGAACCATACGTCTTAGTGCACCAAATATACCTCCTCCAACTTGTCGTCTACCTCCAACAAACACGGGATAACCGCTCTGATATGATGGTCTACTGTAAATGCCTGTCATTATGACTATTGAATAACTATGGAAGTCACAATAGCGTAAAGCCTTATTCTCGTGACCTAATATGTAGGGTCAAAACAGTAACACCACCACAGAACGGTACTACTTCTCCTGCGTCATCATGAATTGATATGTCAATTCTATTGATGTAATTTCGGCTGATTGGTAGATACATTGTGTTAAAAAATTCTCGATTGATTAGTTGCTTCCTTACGGATGAGAGAGGAAATGTGCGCAGAAGTGGGGCCTCAATGTCGCCAACTCTTGTATATTCAATAATGTTACAATAGACGTATAAAATACGTATATCACGCTCTAGTGATGGGGCTGTATCGCCTATTGATGTGCCTTCATAAATAGTTGATTTTGAGAATCCCAATGTGGTCGTTAACACGCTATCCAGCTTGATAAGAGTTATTCTCTACCTTTAGAATCATGCGTTTCTTATGTGGGTCATAGGAAAAGTGATATTCATCTGCATCAAGGTAATCTACACCAAACTCATTTAACTTTGTACACAATTCAGATGGCGTTTTCAAGCTTTCAATGTTCAAATTAACTCTTTTTACAAGTTCACTGGAAGTAGAAAAATCATCACCCAATATGTCTTCGCTGTATACGTGGATATCCCATGAAGCATTTGTTGATGCTTTGAGTTTAGAAGAGGACAATTGAACCTTGAATGTATCATTTAATTCTTTTCAACCAAGGTGCGCTTTCAAGGCCCTTAAACATCCCAATCATTTCAGATCCGAATTCAATAACAGCGGAATCAGACTTTTCCAATGGTGTCTTTTTAGTAAAAACAATAAATTCTGCCTCCGTTTCAACAGTAAATAAAGTTACTTTCTCTTTCTTATATTCACAAGTCATTAACGTTTCTGGCACTGATCCTTGAAACTTTCTTGCAAAGTCTTCAACACTTCTAATGACCTCAAATTTATTTTTTACTCGGATACTCCTTTTTTGTAATGCATACAATGGCACAATTCTACATTGAAAATCAGTGACTTTCCTCTCCGAATTCCACCCACGTCCATTGTACCAATACCTTGATGAGAAAGTTGTTCTGGAATGCCCAAAAGTATGACTCAAATCCTTACCTAATACAAGAAGAACATGCTTCCCTTCCTTCATCAATTTTGTTGACCCCTTTATGACTGGTTTGTAGAATTTATTCAAAGTCAGCGTTCAAACATTTTACCGATTTCCTTTTCTGTATCTTGCAAGCTCATTGTGAGAACCTTAGAATCAAAAGTTGACGTTGAAAATGCCTTTTGAATTTTAATCATGTTTTGGACAGATGGTAAAGATGTTGAAAAAGGATGTAAAGTTAGATGATGAAAAGCCCATGTACCATGTAGACTATTGTGAAATATGCGAAAACAATCATCTTTCTCTCGTACTTCTTTATGTAATTCAAAATAATTGTTTTTTAGCAAGCTGATATCGTTGTAATAAGTAATTTCAGTTAGAGCAACTTCATGGGGTCCATGCAGAGTAATTGGATTAGCGAATTCAACAGAGTATAGAGATGGTTTGTTACTTGGGAATATCTTGGGGTTGCTATTGCTTGGAAGAATGATGTTGAAGTTAGTAGACATGTTGACCTCATATATGTAAGAGGTCACATGCTATATTAGCTTAAAAGTTACGAGTGTCTCCCACCTCCACATTTTGTAGATCCTGGTGCGTTATCCAGCTATTGAATGAATCAGGATATCCTTTCCTTTTAACTAGATATTTCCTTTGATTGCCATGACCTTTCCTCCTAATTATTTTGTCAATCATATACACCTCTTCACTTCTGTCTACTACTTGCAATTCATATGAGTAAAATTTTCCTTCAATTGGATTGCCATGGTAATCTATTAATTTATACATGGTGGGTGTTGATTTTGTATTTACTTCATCTACAAAAAACTCTTCTTCAGTCCAATTAGGTAGATACCCCTTCTCAAATGTAGACTTAACCTTTGAAATCCGAACTCTATCACCAACATTAATTTTCTTTTCATTGGAAATGTTTTTCGCTTTCTTATCATACAATCGAAGCCATACATCCATCGCATTATCTGGGGTAACATCAACTGGTTTCATCTTAATGATTCGATGGTAGCTTTCATTGTAATTCTTAACAAATTTCTGCTGCTCACCTACCCAAACATGTGTATTTTTTGCAGTGAAATAGCGCCATATTTTTGTCTTCAGTGTGCGATTGAACCTCTCAACCATGGCAGCTTTATAAGCACTTTTGACACTAAACAATTCCACATTATGACTTTTAAGGAGACTTCGAACATGAGAGTTTTCGAATTCCTTCCCTTGATCGGTCTGTATTCTTTGTGAAACACGCCCCTCATCGAAAATGCTCTGAAAAGCCGCTTCAACTTCTGGTCCTCGTTTAGATTTCAGCGCACGTGCCCAAGCATAGCGAGATAAAATATCTATTACGGTTAAGATGTATTTATAGCCATCATTGTACTGTGATATCTGTTGCATGTCAGCCAAGTCCGCTTGCCATTGACTATCTATATTGTTAACAACATATTTTCTCGTTGGAAACCGCTTTCTCGCATTTTTGTGAAGAGTGTAAGTCGGTTGACGCCTTAACCACTTCTTCACTTTCTCTATTCCCACACCTGCTGCACGAGCTAGAACCTCCGGACGACTGAAACTTGCGGGGTGATTTAAATCGTAAGAAATCTTTCTGAGTTTCACTGCTGTACTCATCGTCTTTGTTCTGATTTGCACGTGTATTACTCGCACAGCAACTGCTAACACAATTGATATCAACCTCTATGCCCTCTTCTGCTTTACCTTCGAGCGCAGATTTCAAACAACAGCAAAATTTTTGTAACGACATGATATGAGAGAGGCAAGGCTTAATTCATATTTGCTTAATATTTACTATACTCCTTCGCAACACGCATTGAGCGCCTAGTAGCTCTTTTTGGTTGCGGATCATCGGGATCATGAATCTCTCGCTTGACCGCCATCGTGGGTGTTTTACTTTTTGATCCATCTTGTAAGTGACCCTTATCCAACTCATTCACAGTCGGTCCTCCAATAATATTGTGAGGTACATTTTGATCAGATAAAATTTTCTGAAAATATGTCCACCCTTGTGGTGCACCTAGTTTTCGCCTTACATCTCTGACAGCATATTGTAGAAGGTCATCTATGTGACTATTTCTAATAACATCACCAGTTGTTTCATCTATTATCTCCCCTCTCTCATTGAACTTCACATGTGGATCAATGAAGTCAAATAATCGCTCAGCGCGCACACGATATGGTCGAGGTGTTGACAAGGTTATAAATCGTCGCAACTTCTCACGAATCTGTCGCCTCTCATCAATGTTTTCAGCTGCTAACTGCATTCGTCGATAGGGATCCTTAATCTTCTGAATTTCCATATCCTTTTGTGTTATTTCCTTAAGTTGATTCGTAATAGGTTGATCTATATTTTTGACTTCCTGTGCACTTTGTAATGTAGCCAATTGTACATACTCCTCTTGAGGAATGACTACCATCTTTGAATACGACATGCTTGAAAATAATAAGGCAACAAAGTACATTGCTTAAAACTAACTGTGAACCGAGAAAACTGTCATTGGTTCAGCGGAATTAGGTATGATATTTGTTCGAAATCGAAGTCGTTCCGGACATTCCTGGGTTAGATCAATAAATAGATAACCATGTGGTTTCTTTGTTACATCTTCATATATTTTTGAAAGTACTTTAGGTTGTTGAGGTAATATCTGTCTACTGAGATGATGTATCTGACTGCTATCTCTTGGATTTTTAAATATTGCCAAATAATGTGTATTCAAACTTCTAGTTCTTTGCTCTTTCCCTCCATCGAAGATATTTTGGGTGATGTAGATAATAAAAGCTTCCCTATGATGTGCAGTTTAAATGAACATTTCAGTTACATCCTTTGAAGATTTGCTTTCACGTAATAGATCATCTAATACTAGTAGGTCACCTGCTTTGATATCCTCAGTTGATGGCAACCCTTGCTTCACCTCATAACCTTTCTGGCGAAGTGCAGAATGTAGTTGTGGTTGAAATATTCCATAATACCGTTTGACTCTCTTAATTTCCTTGTTAAACATTTCATTTCTATATTGTAGCAATTCAGTTACAAATGTAGTTTTACCGGACTGACTTGGTCCAGCGACACACATTGTCCGATCAGTGAATAGACGAAAATCTGTCATCTTATAATTCCATTAACATTAAACTCATCATCCCGCTAATTTTGCTTAGAACAACAAAACAGACACATGTTCCAGATCACGTTTATTTACATTCAGAATAGAAACTTTCGAGTTACATTTACAAATTAAAACATTTGTGTTTCCTCATTACAATTAGGATTATAGAAAGTTTTCAAGTCAGCATCTTGGCGCTTCAACTTCAATTTAGGATTCCCATCTTTAGATTTCCGCCCTCGCTTTTTGCTCTCTTCCTTCCCATCACTTGAAGCAGTCTTATCAATGTTAATTAAGCATTTATCAATTGGTAGTAATTCATAGACTAGTTGAAGAACCTTCATTTGTAAAGATGCGACTTTACCAGTCGAACCATGTGAGCCGAGCCAATATAAAGTCCGGTAACGTGCACTAAGCCCATATAGCGACCCCGTTTGAGATCCTCACATTCCATCGCGTTTGTTAAGAGATCAAATGCTTGAAAATGATCAGATAGTTTTAAAAACAGTGTATCGAATTCCGGCAATTCCTTGTAACCAACTCCTTCCTCTAATGCTTTCTCCAATGAGTGGGAGCACTTTCAGGCAGCTCAACACATTCTTTCGCGAAAGAGTCAATAGTTTTAAGAATCACCTAATGCCATTTTGGAAAAGTCACTCGCATTTGTCTCATATTGCTATACCCTGATGTAGACATACCATTACTGTGGAAGAATGGAACTTGAAGATAAAAGCCATCATCACCATAATTCAAGGTTTGAAAGTAGAATGTATTTCCAATCCCTTGCACCTTTCGTGTCGGACGAAGCTTCAAGAGATCTTGCTCAAAAGCGTCACCTTCCTCTCTGATTGTATACTTTTTCTGAGTCATGTTTCAACAAGTACTAATTCGGAGCTTTCAACCAGCGCAAATGAATTGCCACTTGAAAGTGATAAAATATCATTAAAGCGTCTTCCTTATATACACCTATATATGACTCATCAATCAAAGTGATGACGTGTCACTTTATGATTCGTTAACCTTATATTAACAGTGCCCTTCCAAGCGGACTATTGATTACACCATTAATATTGATTCCAATATCATTTAGCATACTTAGAAACCCACCACCACCGCGCTGAATTAAGTTTCGCCTTTTCTTATCACTACTCCTTGGATTTGAAAACTTTATTCAATAGAGGCTTGTAAATAGGTAGACATTTGTGTATTGCAAAAGCTAAATCACGAATGAAATCATCACTTGAATTTTGGATCAATTTACACTTCTTCTTATTACCATGTATCCTGTTTAACTTTCGCAACGCCTTTTTAAACTGACTTGAAGGTTTGAAGGACCGTTTCGATTGACGAGAAGATGCCTTCCGTTTTACAGACATTTTTATTCTAATATGGAAATAGATAATACAATTACAATTTTTGCTTAGTACTTACAACATCATACACAAAAGTTTACAAGCATTCACACAGAGTTTGTTGCTGGTACTTATAAAATTACATAAAACACTTAACAAGTTGTAGAGGGAAACTGATACACTCACATCGGCTAGAGTCTGATTTGTAGCAGTTATGAGCTGCTCAATGTCTTTCATTAGATGTTTTGAAATTGGACAGCACATACAGCAGGGCTTTGAATGGTAAGTCTTTAAAATATTGGCATAGTATGCCCGCAAACTGATTACCTCAGAATGTCCTTGAGCAGCCACATTGATGCTTACTGATGGCGGTCCACTGAATAAGTCCAATTTACATTTGTCACCCTTCTCGTCAAGGTAGCTGGAGGTGATAATGTCATGGAGACATGTGTTGAGTTTCCGTTGGATACTGCTGCAGCAACAGCGAGAGTATTCCGGTACAATCTCCGTTTGAGCTAGTGGGCGAAATACTTCATTGAGCCAAAATCTTGCAACTCGTGTAAGAGCGTTGTTCACCACTCTCATTAACATTCTCTGCACCACAACGTCCTCTCCGCAGCGGACATACTTCACTATTTCCTCCATCAGATCCACCAAATCCGCTTTATAGCCAGTTATATTTACGGCAGAATAAAATATATTGCCAGTGAAGAGTTGACTTCGGTAAATTATTGAAATGGGAATGTTGGTAGTGAACGACATGCTGATTGACATTGTATTAGCCTCAAATTATGCTTGAAATAGAACGGTACAATGTCCTCCTTATATAGAAAAGTCACACAAAGACACAATAGTGACCAATCACAGACGTGCATGATGACTCATCATGCACGATATACAGTGACTGTTGAAGATATTTCTTCATCACAAAGGGGACAAGATGAAGTTTCAAAGGGTACATAACATGTAGAACACATAACGCTATGAGAACATGGTAAAAAGAGAAGGGATCGTTCCTGTTTAAAACATTTAACGCAGTTCCGTTCACATAATAACTTAAATGTCTCTTCTTCTAATTTCCTTCTGAAGTCACTTTTATTGGGAGAACTTTTTATTAAAACACTGCCAGATGTCTCCTTCTTTCCATATCGTTCCAATTTGATCCTCCTAATTTCACTATCATTGCAGTGTAGCATGGAGAAATCCTCTATCCACCTACGATCCAAATTGTGATTCATAGCATGCTCATCTAGATCCATTAGTCGATCAACTAAATCACCAGCGTTGATATTTTCACTGAGATTTGTTACAGTTTCTATAGCTTTGAACGAATATCCAAGGTCTCTTGCGACAACCCACGACGTTGGGATACTAGTCATCATTATGTATGTCATCAAACAACTATCTCATATTTATAGCATAGTTTGTCTACGTAAAAGGAAAATCAATGTGTCATCTTGATTACAATGGTTGCAATAGTCACAATAGTCGCAATTGAGCAAACCCATTCAAAATCAAACATCGGACGTCTATCGGTACGTACCCAAGTTCTCAGAACCAAGTCACACAAGTTCGCTCATACACGTTCCGAAACACAGTGTACTCAACCGATTGTACCAAACACATGTACCTATCCAGTAAAACAGATCTCATACAAGTTCCCATTCATAACACTGAATTATACATGTACCTATCCATGTTCCTATTCATAACACTAAATTTTACATGTACCTATCCATGTACCTATCCGTCGCAAGTAGGGCACAGTTTTCACTACTGCCCTCCTTTATTCAGTCCAAAACGTCAAAAAGATCATCGCAGGTCTCGATATCTCTGTCTAGTGGACAAGATGGCATTCCGACTTCGGTCTTCAAGTACCTCTCACCTGAGATATTATCCAAACGATTCAGTAGATGTGCATGCACCGCTGAGTTCCCTTCTTGCTGGAAGGCAGCTTCCGTGATTCCAGTTCCCAGGAAAGAACACCCAGCAGTGTCAGCGGTTATGTGACGTTCTTAATGAAGACCTACGCAGGGTCTCCGAATGGGGCACCAAATGGCTTGTTTCCTTAAATTCTTCCAAAACTCAGAGTATTCTGTACTCACGACTTAAAGGAGATGATGATCATCATAGCATTAAGATGAAATTATTTGATTGTTTGATTGTAGTTGGAAAGAGCCAATATAGAATGATGGTGGTTTTATTTTCTTTTTCTTATTTCTTACAATTAATTTCAGTTAACATCCGTTAACTATCTTCAGGTAAAAAGGACTTTTTTACCTGAAGATAGTTAACGGATGTTAACTGAAATTAATTGTAAGAAATAAGAAAAATAAAATAAAACCACCATCATTCTATATTGGCTCTTTCCAACTACAATCAAATAATGAAAAATAGCCAAGAAAATATATACAAAACATTAAGATGACAGATAAAAGATCAGAGAACAAGATTCCATCTCCTTCCTTGGATTAGCGGTTCCGAAAGAATTGTCATGGAAACCGTACATCCAGTCCATCAGCAAGCAGGCAGCTCAACGTATTGGCAGTCTCCATCGTTCCAGCAGCTATCTTCCACCACAGACTGTCTGCTATCTTTACAGTCCACTATACGTCCATTGATGGAGTATTGCTGCATCTGTGGGCCGGCACCCCACAAACACGTTTCAACCTCTTTGAACGAGTCGAGAAAATTGACAGGATCCTTATGGGTGAAAATCTTACGAGCGAGTTGCAGCCGCTCCTTCGTCAGACGGAATGTTGATTCACTCAGTCTCTTCTACAGATGTTATTTAGGTGGAAGCAGCTCTGCACTGAATGAGTGCGTACCGAAACTTAAGCGATTCTACAGAAGCACACGCTGAGCTAATGCACTCACATGCTATCATGTGAGCCTAGAGCCGGCATGTCCTGTGAGTCGCTCGAAAACCTATTTTGTTCGCAAGGCACATCTTCGGAATCAGCTTCCCCAGACCACTTCCTTGACCAACACAATCCAGACACTTTCTAAAAAGAGCAGACGCGTGGGACCAGGTTTCTGATGGGGAAACTTAACCAGATTAGAAGATATGTTTTTTACTCTCACATATTTTCAAAAAGTAATGCAATTTGCAACTGTTTTAACCACAAGCTTTGTTCATGGCTCGTAGCTGTACTAGGGATGAAAATTCTGTAAAAAAGGAAATAGTGCGAAACAACTTCTCACATATCTGATCTCTATTCACAGCAATATCAAATTTGAGATTGAATATCCCAATGAGGGTAAAGTGAATTTTCTCGACATAACTACATGTACATGTGTTTACATAGAAAATTTCATTCTAGAAACAAAACGGCATGTGAAAGACAAATATACTTTTATATGCACCCATCACACTACTTTTTACCCGAATAGACATAAAATTAATGCCATTAAAGCTCTCTTCATCAGATCCAAAATATTGACAACTGATGCTACATGGAACATATGATGAAAATTAGTGAAAGCTATTTTCACAAAAAATGGATACAGCTCTACCTAGTATGAAAACGTCTTCAAAAATTGCAGAGTTAAAAGCAGAAAATAATGAAGTAACTTAAGAAGCGATTTGCTGGAATCTGAAATACATCGATGGGACCCATAGATAAATTGAAAGAAAAGTTCAAACAATAAACAAACTGTTGAAGAGGACCGAAATAATGATAGTCTTCAACAAATTAAAAACTCAGAATTCATGTTGCTACAAAGATGCGATTTCAGTCCAATAGTGCTCTTTATTTATAAATCATCTTGTGAACATTGTTTAGAATGTTATGAAGGAGAGACTCGTTGCCAAATATACAGTCGCATCAAGGAACACGACAAAAGAGGAACGCCTTCGGACATCTCTCTACGCATTCAACCACCATCAGAAATGTCATTCTCTATCGTTCATTACACTAAGCATACACGTATAAGAGTCTCTTGCATAAGAAAATCCCACATTAGGGATCACCAGTGGCGTAGCGTGCTCCCGGACCACATGCCTTCGCTCGGCATTGGAATCGTATTTCTAAACCAGAATTTTTCACCAATTCGACCCTAAAGAGAATGACAGCGATTAAGTCAATAAAAGACACCAACACCCTTGATTCCCCCTACCTGACCCAGGAATCGAACCAAAGCTCGTGGTGGAGACCAGCTCGCACTTTCTTCACTAGGTCACGCTGACAACGGTAAAAAAAGTACACCGTCAGTTCGATTCCTGGGTCAGACGAATTTACTACGACAGACCCTTTTAAGAGTTTATTACGTTTCTTACAACCGGTCAGCCACTCATACGCTTGAAATTTTGCTGCATTAAGATGTCATGTATGTGGTCTCCATGGCACAGTGGTTAAGTGCTTGACCTAGCGATCTTTTGGTTCACAGGTCGAGCCCCGAATGTGTCATTGGAAGTCGGCAGGAAGGGCATCCGGACTACAACGCTCCGTAAGTCTGACTATGTCAGCACCGTCCAAGCCACAAGTATGGGGAATAGTGACGTAAAAGCTTCATTTTTTTCAAGATGTCATGATATTCCTTATTTTTTTCGCTGTGAGTGCTTTCAATTTTTGTATCAGATATTGGCCTGCATTGGTCATCTTTTCAGCATATTCCCTTCGGACGAAAGGCGTGGTTATGAGATTATCTGTAGCACTAAACATAGCGTCACATCAATCACGTGAAATCAAATTATGGAATTACTGAATCTGATGTTCGAGTCAGATGATTACTCTGCTAATTGGCGAACGCTTATCATCTGATCGCAGTCTTTGTCTGAACGTCATCATCGGTTGTTGTTAAAAGTGTGACCTCTATGAAAAATAGCGAAGACAATAACAATGGCTGCGCTTCCCTTTCTATATTTAGGCACCGCGCCTCGATCAACAATTGTGGATTATACCAATGAGACAAGCAAATGAGCGTATGTATTTTTAGAACTTCATTGCAAAAATTGGAGAAGGCAAAGCATTAAGACCCGTATGCACAGTCATCACTCACACTGAGTGGAAGTTTGCACTTAGCTGAGTGTGGCTCAGATTGAGTGGCGATTTTCGTATTCACAGTCGTCATTCAACCTCCACTCAGCTGAGTACGACTCGGTGTGGCTGATTTTGGCTCCATTCATGCTAGGATCGCGTCATAGCATATTTATAACTTCATTGATAGACACTGATTCAACTGCGCAGTTGAAATCAGCCAATCAGCTAGAAGCGCTGATAGACAGTCCACACCACAGACGAGAAGGACGGGAGCTGCACGCGTGCTGACGTTGTATTCAGTATTGTCTAAAGTCAGTCTGCATGGGTGTACTTTCTTTGTAATGGAAGATGAGTGTGAAAGGAAGAGAACATGATCGAAGCAGTTCTCTGATTGCGAGAAGGAAGTTCTTGTTGCTCTAGTGCAAGCAAGCACAGATATAATTGAGTCAAAGGAATCCAACTCGAAGATGATCGCCAAGAAGGTCACAACTTGGGATCATATTACGGAAGATTTCAACAAGCAAAAGGAAGTCGTCAGGAGAACCAGCGCTCAACTAAAGAAGTGTTGGGAAAATATGAAATGCGCGCAAAGATTGATGTTGCCACGGAAAAGTGAGAACGGCGGAAAACTGGTGGTGGCCCTGATGAATGTCTGAATATAACTCATCCCATTTCCTCGCAAATAATAGGTCTACTGCCTTCGCAAATGAATCCGCTAGACAATCCATACGACGAAGATGCGTCGTATCACAATATAAATGGTAAGTTTATCTTGTGTGGGTCTGATGTCTGTCAAGAATTATGATTATGTACATCGCACACAAACAGGTAGGCCTATTTGCATGCCTGCATCACAGACGATCGAGTCTGTATTGCAGAAAGGGTTATTTTCTCAGTAGTTTTAATGACGTGTTTCCCGTACGCAATGAACTAGAGATTTGCTTTTACACGTACATTCCTAATTACGCGCTCTCATGTAGGCTCAATAAATTTGAAATGCAATCGGTGTCCATTGGCTGCAATTTTTGAAAGGCATCCTGCTAAAAATCACATGTGCTCACTGTAATGGTCGTGTGATCCGATGTGTAGCCTATTGGCTTAATAAGTGGTAGTTTTGTCCGAGACATTTGCTTAATGTCCACATGAGCTTTATCAGAAAAGTCGCGTTTCTTTACCTCTTATTCAACAAAAAACGCTTAAAATACCTGTCAAGCGAAGCTCATTTGCATTGACTAAGATGATGCATTATGAAATAATAGTTGCATCGCATTGTATGTACAATGCTTTTAGATTTGTTTCATTGAACATACTCAGGAAATTTAATCATTTAATTTGCACAATGTGATATCTAATACAATACCATAGCAAATGATCCCCATCCCAGAGGACATTCGTACAGCATCCGCTGTTGAACCTATAACTGTGCATGTTCCATTTTTTAGCGACAGTTATTTTGTGCGATTGGCTTATGGTGCACAATTTATGCAGTTTACGAAGTGCAGTTGTAATAAGCATAACTGATACATGCATGCATGTCTAAATTATTATTATTTCCAATAAAATTAGAATAATTGTAGTGATTGTAAACTTTATTTCCAGGAACACAAGAAAGTACAGAGGGAGAAACTCCAGCAGTCAGCACACCAAAAAGGAGTAGGCCCTACTATCCGTCTTCTTCAGCCAACAAGCGCCGAAAGACTGATGCCCACTACCTGGAAGAGAGCAAGTTATTATTACAGGAAGAACACGAAATGCAGATGAAAGTGTGGAAGGCTCAATTAGAAAGACATGAATTGTGGAGGAGCATGATTTGCGCATGTGCCTAATGAAAAAGTTACTTGAAAAGTTGAACACTGATTCAGTTGTGTACACATGATGTGGTCTATGATTATATAGACAGAGTTTTTTTCTTCTACGTTTTTAAGATAACATATAGTTGAAGAAAAAAGAAGTTTTTTTTTTTTTTTTTTTTTTTTTTCTCAATCTGACACAAGGAATTGCGGGCGGTAAGCCTAGACATCAAGAGATTTTTTTCTTTATTTTAGGCCCAGCAGTGCGAAACTCGGCTTAATTTTTTTCAATAGCCTAGGCATGCTTGCTTTGTAGTCTGACAAAATAGGGCTACATCAGTCATAATGTAATGATGAATTTATCTTTAAAGGGACAAAGTAGACCTATCAAACATCAAAAGTAAGCTTCGTAGCGCTAGGGCCTATTCATTGCAGATCTTTCATATCATGTGGACTAAGCTTATACAATCTTCGTCTAGCTCAATAAAGTTGAAGCTAAATAATTGGGCCTACTTGGCATAATTCAAATTACGCAAGCTTAAAAAAGCTTACTTGGCATAATCTTCAATTGCGTCTATCAAGCTATCTTGCCAGGATTCAAATACATGTATGTGAACGTGAAGGCTATAAAATGCACACGCTGATGAATAACAACATAGTAACTTACATGCTCATCAGGTTGAAAAATGACGCAGAATAAAGGCGTGGCGAAGAGCTGTTCCTATCCGATCATTGGATTGGCTGGTCTGATGGCCAGCAGTTCGCAGATCAATCTGTTCATCGTGGTCAGGTTCAAGATGATCACTTACATCTAGATCAGATATGTTGCTGCTTGCCCTTGATAATATGAAGTTGTGAAGGACACAAACTGCGACAATGACTGCCAATTAGTATCCAACTTCAACTTTAGGCCACGCCGCAGGCAGGGAAATCGGCGTTTTAAAACACCGAACATCAGCTCTATGGTGTTTCGCGTAGCAATTTGAGAGATGTTGTATCGCCGCTCAGCACCAGTTTGAGGATTTATGACTGGAGTCAACAGATAGCGCTTGTTGGGGTAACCACTATCACCAAGAAGGAGGCCTGATAATTCCCTTGCTTCAAGCTTTGCACACAACGAACTGTTAAGAAAAATTCTGCAGTCATGCACAGATGCAGGCCACTGAGCAACAAGACTCAAAATTTTCAGCTTTGCGTCGCATGCCATTTGAATATTCAGTGAAAAATAACCTTTCCGGTTGCGAAACGGTTCTGCATCAGGACCTCCAGGGCTTTGGATTGGTACGTGAGTGCAAGCAATAGCGGCCATCACTCCGGGGAAGGAAGCGATTCCGTAAAAATCTCACTCAATGATTGAACTCTCGGCATCTGTCGGAAGTCTGATTAAATTTGGTCTCAACATAGCAATAGCTCTTGTCATTCGTGAAACAATTCTACTCACAGTCGATTGACTCACGCAAAAAAGATCACCTTGCATAACTTGAAAAGATCCAGTTGCAAAATAACGAAGACAAATAAGCATCGATAGCAGAGGAGGGACAGGTAGCCCACGTACATTCTCGTCGTTGTCAAACGATGTTAAATCCAGCAGCTCTAGCAACATCTATTTCGTCAAACGAAATCGCAGTTGAAATTCAGCTTCATCCATTATTTCAAGATGATTCTGCAGATCTCTTAATAGGCGACCAGGTTTTCTATGATGCTTGTGAAGAAGTAGAATTCGTCGTGTGTGTCTTCTCGCAGTCATGATGTGAGAGTAGATCGATTAACAATGATGTCGCTTATTCAATGTTCTTAAGTATGCGACAACGACCACTTTACTTCTCACTCAATTTTTGGGAAATCTGTGGGAATTCCTCATTGAGGGACGACTGTGCATATACGGTCTTGCAAAAGTTCCCGTACACCGAACAATTGTCAATATTGCAACTGTTCTAGGGTACTAAGCAAGTTCATGTTTGTTTTGCATGAAACCTCACGGAATGACAAATACATCTGTTAATATGTATCACATGCAAAACGGCCGAGCCCGCAATGACAACAGCTCAAAATTAACAAGACGTGATTTAAGAAGTGCGAGATTGTCAATAATGTTGTTATCGGTATCATGACAGCGACACGAGTTAGCGAGGGAAAGCGCTGGCGCATTGTTGCGTTAAGAGAAGACGCGAAATGGTCGTACGGAAAAATAGCAGGACACTTTGGCATTGCGAGATCTACTGTCAGAGACCAAGTTATGCGATTTCTTGAGACAGATGGAGTTCAAGACAGACCACGGTCGGCCGACCCCGTGCAATGGACTCGGACGACACGGAGCGTGCAACTGTGGCCGTCAGGAGCAATCCTTTTGTCACGTTGCCTCAACTGCAAAGCGAACTCCGTGAGCACAGTGTGAATGGCTGCGACAATCCCCAATCGACCATTTGCCGACGCCTTCGAAATGTGGGACTCAACAGCTATCGTCCATTGAAGTTCCCTCGATTTCAAGAAAGTCACAAAGCTGCTCGGTTACTTTAGTGTCGTCAACATCGGTCCTGGACAGCATCCCAGCAATGGAGACATGTTGTTTTCACCGACGAAAGCCGTTTTTATGTCCGCTGGACAGACGGTAGGGTCCGAGTGCGGCGTTTACCAGTAAGAAGACTGTCTGAACAATCTGCTGTTCAATGGACCGAAAGACGAGGAGGAGCTGGTGGTTCGATGATGGTGTGGGGTGGTATCAGCTGGAACCACAAATCTGCGCTGGCAGTTGTTGATGGAACCCTGAATGGTAAACAGTACCGGGACCAGATTTTACAAACAGTCGCAATTCCCTTCGGTCTTGACAGTCGCATCGGGCCAGGATTTTTGCTGCAGGACGACAACGCCCCTCCACATCGATGCACTCTTGTCAACACTTTCCATGAAGAGCACATGGAATACACCCACATGCAGTGGCCAAGCAGGAGTCCCGACTTGAACCCGATCGAGCAGATGTGGGATCAACTTGGCAGAGCGATTGTCCGCCGCGGAATACAGACGCAAGCGGATCTGATACCTGCCATAATGGAGGAATGGGATGGCATCCCACAATTTCGAGTTCAAAGACTCATTCGCTCTATGCGATCAAGATGCGACAACGTCATCTCGGCAGGTGGAGGGGCAACAAAGTATTGACTTGTGAATTGTGCTTCTGTTTTACTGTACATTTGCATGTATATATTATTTTTTGATAAGAAATTGCTTAATATGACTTGAGCATTTTTTTTCTCGCCAGTGGCAGCTTTCTTTCACTAACTCGTCAATGTCATGATATCTCGCACTTCTTAAATCACGTCATGTTCATTTTGAGCTGTCGTCATTGCGGGCTCGGCCGTTTTGCATGTGATACATATTAACAGATGTATTTGTCATTCCGTGAAGTTTCATGCAAAACAAACATGAACTTGCTTAGTACCCTAGAACAGTTGCAATATTGACAATTGTTCGGTGTACGGGAACTTTTTTACAAGACCGTATACGAAACTGCCAACTGCACTCAATGAGCCACACTCAAAGAGGAACACTCAATGTTGAAAAGTTCAAGCTGAGGGTCGACTGTGAATGCAAAATCTCACTCACACCACATTCACACTCAGATTTTCATTTAAGTGATGTCTGTGCATACGGGCATAAGTCTATCGGGAACATCTGCGCGCGCGGCTTCGTTATTTAGAAGAGGTATCGTATATGTCCTTAACATCAAAATGGCACATCACAGAATTAGATAACTTGCTCCTTCTCAGATGGATAATTCACATATCGCATACTATTGGAAATGGCAAACTATAAGCTGTCAGCCGGTTTTGGAGCCGGCAGGTGAGTGAATGGTGTGCGTGCACAATTCGGACACACCAAAACACACATCGCTATCTGGCTACATTCAGTGTATGAAGTGAGGAATGGGAAAGGATGGTGAAATCATCAGGTGAACCAATTTTCGTGCGCCTGCTAATTTCTTAAATAATGATCGGAAGGACCAACATCATGGATGTAAGTTGTGCATTCTTATTCATCTGAAGGAGCCTTTGTTTTAATTGACTAATTAATTGTCGGCAAGCCTGAACTCAGATTTCGGAACGTGCTCAGCTGGGTGTTCGCTTTATCTTTTGTAGATATCGTGATCTATAGATATCCGATATAGCTTCTCGTGCGGCTCCTGAATTTCTTGGTAGGTCTCAGATATCGCTTGGTGATATTTAGCAAGATATTGTACATACGTGTATGTTTTCTGTACTTGCATTGACATGATATTTGATTACTCTGAATGTGTTGCTTAGTGACTTTATACTTTTGAATGCTCACTTTACTTTCGTTTGTAACGCTGAGCCAAGCGGTTGCACTGCAAGTAGACGATTTTGTATAAATAGAATTTGATAGAAGGAATAAGATCATTTTACAAGCTAGCCGGGCGTATTGGAGACATCGAGAGGGTTCGCATTCTGGGTCTATCGGTTGATCAGCATCTGCAATGGAAAAGAGACGGACAGCTTCCGAGGGTAGATTCTGAAGGAATGACAAGGCGACAAGTGCATAAGGTTTTGGTGAATGGCTCGGTCATTTTCCAGTGTGTGGCTGGCTCAGAGTGGCATGCGCGTTTCTTCAGCGATTGACGGCTAAAGAAGGACTTGGCTGGGATGTTGTGGTTATCCGATCAGTATTCGACAAGGTGAAAGAAATCGATCACAAGCTGAAGTCAGGAGATGATCCGGTGAAGGGAAAATGGTTGGCTCCTTCGAATGGGAGGATGACGGTCTGGACAGATGCGTGCAACCTGGCAATGGGTGTTGTGATGTGCGTCAATGATTCGGTCGTGGAGGATGCGGCGTGGTTGCGAAAGGAAAAGGATACGTCTCACATTAACATCAGCGAACTTGACGCTACTATTCATGGTGTCAACATGGCCATTAAATGGGGTGCCAAGACTTTTGCAGTCAAAACTGATTCTGCTACTGTCAGAAGTTGGCTCAACTCAGCTCTGCATGATACTCACAACGTCAGGACTCATGCCCTTTCTGAGCTTTTAATACGTCGTCGTATTGATGTATTGAGAGAGCTTAGGAAACAAGAAAGTCTAGAGGTCGTTGTGGATTTGGTCAAGTCGGAGAACAACATTGCCGATAGGTTGACGAGGGTGCCAAAAGCATGGCTTGCAACAACTGAATCGCATGCTCTTGTCGGAACAATTTCCGAGGAAGACGATGTCTACAAAGTTGTACAAGAGATTCACCGGCGACATCACATGGGTGTTGATCGAACGCAACAGTTGGTTGGTGAGAGGTATGGAGATCGATTGTCGAAAAGCATTGTGAAGAAGGTAATATCGGATTGTGATCAGTGTGCAAAGATTTGTCCATCGATCAATCCTCACTATAAGAAAGGTTCGCTTTCCTGTGACGAAGTTTGGAGACGTGTGTCTAGTGATATTACTCATGTTGGTGGAAAATCGTATCTGACTTTAATTGACTTGTCATCGAGATATTGTGTTTGGAAGAATCTTCAGAGTGAGTCTGCAAGAGAGGTGTGTTTTCATTTGAGACAGATATTCTGTGAGTTTGGACCTCCTGAATCAATTCTTTCCGACAATGGTGCAGTCTATCGCAGTTCTGAGATGCAAGAGTTGACGAAGCGTTGGTGTGTACAGCATGAATTCTCGTGTGCCTATCGTCCACAAGGCAATGGAATAAGTGAAAGGAATCACAAGACCATCAAAATTATGGCTGCAAGATCTGGCAATTCAATTCCTGAATGTGTGTTTTGGTACAATGTGACTCATAATCGCTTTTCACCATCGCCACATACGATGATGTTCCACGTGAAACCCAGGATGCCTGACATTCGTGGAGAGAGAGTCAAGGAAGTGAGGTGTAAGGAAGTGAAACGACAACCTCGTCAACATCAAGAGGAAGTGATGGAAAGCGAAAATCCGTTTGCAATTGGTGATCAAGTCTATGTAAGATCGGATGGAAAATGCGACAGTGAGTGGAGCGGACCAAAGCGAGTAACAGCAATCAAATCTCCTGTATCTCTCGAGCTGAATTGTGACAGGGTAACGAGACACATTACTCATGTGAAACGTGTTCCGCGCAGAGTCAGGATGGACGTTGATGCGTCTCAGAATGAAGACGATTCCGATAGTGACTCAGCGGCTTCTGAGAATTTTGTGTTCGACAGGGCTGACTTTCAGTCGGGAGATTTGTCGTCTGGCAGCGACAGTGACGACTTGGTCCACACCGGTCTCGAACCTGAAACGAATACGACCCCTGTTGCTGTCAGCTTTTCTCCCAGACGGAGTACTCGGTTTCGCCGGCCGCCGGCTTATCTTCAGGATTACGTTACATGATTGGAGTTTTTCGCATCAATTGATGATCTTTAGATCATGGGGGAGTGTAAGTTGTGCATTCTTATTCATCTGAAGGAGCCTTTGTTTTTATTGACTAATTAATTGTTGGCAAGCCTGAACTCAGATTTCGGAACGTGCTCAGCTGGGTGTTCGCTTTATCTTTTGTAGATATCGTGATCTATAGATATCCGATATAGCTTCTCGTGCGGCTCCTGAATTTCTTGGTAGGTCTCAGATATCGCTTGGTGATATTTAGCAAGATATTGTACATACGTGTATGTTTTCTGTACTTGCATTGACATGATATTTGATTACTCTGAATGTGTTGCTTAGTGACTTTATACTTTTGAATGCTCACTTTACTTTCGTTTGTAACGCTGTGCCAAGCGGTCGCACTGTAAGTAGACGATTTTGTATAAATAGAATTTGATAGAAGGAATAAGATCATTTTAGAATGAAGAAAACTTGTTCGCTATGATCTGAATTCTTCGAATCTGAAGGAATCGTGGCAATCGAAGCACTTTGATGGAATTCACAGTAATCCGCAAACGACGCACATTTTTGCCCACCATTTAAATTCCACCATGAGCCATCGTTTTGAATTAGTCTTCAATTCTAGGAAACTGAAAGAGTAAAGCAATCTAATTCTGTGATCGGGAATGCCGAGAATGGGATAGCGTGCACTTACTGCCTCACACGCACAGTCATACAGCTCTCTCTGATGTTCTGAACTCACCATTAGGGTGTGTTTTATTTGTCGAAGAAAGCAGCTGTGATTCGAGTTCAAAACTGTTCACTTGGAGCGCTTGATATTGAGACGGAAAGCTGTGCAGAGCTATCACGAGAAGCTATCAAATTTAAATGAAATCTAATGAGTGATGACACGTATGAGTAGTCATAAAGTATTTTTGAGTAAGTGCAAAAGGTCTCGCAGCCACGGAGAAGATGCCACTGATGATCACACACATCTCATGAACAACAACCTTCAATCTGAGTGTAATAAAAAAACGCAAACCAGTACGTGAATGTTCAATCCTATATTTTCAGCAGGTTTTTAGTAAAAACGATATATACACGGTCCGAACGTTTCGAGCGGTCGCCCCTGGAGAATTGGCGATAAAATGACCAAACGATGCCTGCTTTTACATAAATATCAAAGAACAAGATTCAGTATTCAGAAGCTTGCCATTTCTAACTTACGATTGATGCTAGGAAAGAGATGTTTAATGTGTCAAGCCTACGCTAAGTGGGTCTCAACTGGGTCAGCGCACATTTATAATATGGAAGGGACAAAATCTTCAATGTCCATCTGAATTCTATCATCGTTCTGTTGTATGTGCTGAGCAAGCGCGCTATCGGAATTGTCGTTGTGCATACTACGTCTGTGTTCCATGTATCGGTATTTAAATGGTCTATTGGTATGACCAATATAAAATTCCTTCAACAGCGAGCAATTTTGTGATATTATTCAACAGCGAGCAAGGTAATTCATAAATAAGAAGATGGGTAGTGCAGCTAAATTCAAGGGGTAAATGGTCACATTTTGCAATTATTGTTCTTTTTATTATTTATTCTATTTTTTAGAGCGCAGTTAAGTTTGGTATATTCACTAGTTGTATTGGTAATTTGTAATTTGAATGAATGATTACTTTATAGGCTGCACTCGTAATCGAGAAACGCACTCTCTTGAATTTCTGCAGATCCATTAGTTAAAAAGGTAAAGAAAAAACGAGGTTTTACTCGATGTTTCGGGTCCAGCCCTTCTTCATAGAGTATAAAACAGGCGCATATGACATGCTACTTGGACATATATATGTAAAAGCTGAATAAAAATCTACCGTATATGGCGCGACCTGTGTTCTCCTACAAGGCAGCGAGCTCATGACGACGATTCATAGATGGATATCTGTCCTAAATCATGCGAGCTTCTATCAAAGCAGTGTCAACCGTACTTCGCGCTCTCTGAAGGATATTCACATCAAAATCATCAAGGTCAACAGCAGTACAATCACGAAGATGCACACTCAATGCACTCTTACTGTCCTTATTCATAATACTCCGCTTATGTTCTTGATACCTAATTTTGAAAGATCTTTTGACCTATGAATTTTGAAAGATCTTTTACCTATGTAACTAGCATTACTAATCCGACATTTAAACTCATAGACAACATTATAACTACTACAATTTATTTTTTCAGGCAAACGATCAGAAAGGTTGCAGTTGTTATGTTTTTTATTTTTATGTTTATTGCGACTATTTAGACAACGGGACAATGTAGGACTGGTAGTATTAACAAGACGAACATTGAGATTATATTTGCGAATCAGAAAATTAATTTTTCTGTTTAAGACATCGTTAACGAAAGGCATGGATAAATTAATAGTTTTACTTGCATTGGAATGACGCTTCCTATTCTTCGATTTCCGTTCAAAATCTTTTTCTTTGAAACCGTTTTTCTTACGTTTTTGTTTAGCGTTATGAATTGCCTCAGTTTTATCTGCTATCGTACTGCATCTTTCATCGGCTGTGTTCAGAGTATCTTCTATGAAGTTACTTTTAACATGATGTGGTATACAGCTGTCTTTGCGTAGAGTTATCCGAAGTTAATGGCTTACTATAGTGCTTGTAACAAACACAATCGTTTTTAATAGAGATGCTCAAATCTAGAAAGTTAAGACAATTTTTTTGGTGAATTTCTAAAGTAAATTGAACATCTTTATCTATATTGTTGAACATGTTGAGAATTTTGAGAATTGAGATCTATTTTGAAAACTAGATGAGAAAGGACCCATAATGATATCATCGATATACCGTTTGAATATCGGAGGGGAGATATATTATTTTTTCAATTCTTTTAAAGCTCTGTTTTCTATGTAGTTCATGAAAATAACGGCGAAAGGGGGAGCATAATGTGTGCCCATAGGGACGCCACCAATTTGGAGATATGTTTCATCACCATACTGTATCTCATAATTGTAGCTCACAAACTTAAGGCAGTTGCTAAATTGCTCCATCGTGAGATCAAAATGATTTATTTCATGCCAATGTCTTGGAGCAAATTCTACGACTACTTCGAGTGCCAGACTAATCGGTATGCTCGGATAACAACTTAGTTGCAATAACATCTAGAGATATGAAAATATCACCAGTTTTTACTCCCGTGTAATTATCAAGAATCTCAATTAACTGTTTGGAACTACTTAAATGTGCAGGGACAAAGTTAAACAATTGATTTAATTTTTTAATACACAACCAATCGATTTTTTCATTCAGTAGGAGCATTTATGGTAGATGCTATTGGTCTCATGGGATAGATTCCATTATTCACAGGCGTATGGTCTTTTATAAGAGTGTAAAAACCAGCCGGTTGAGAGTTGGATGCATGAAGACGCTCTAACTGATTTCTACTTAATTTATTTTTGTAGCATGAGTTAGTTGTCTTATTAGCTTGTCGTTGTATGTTTTCACATTTAGATCTAGACAATAGCTTATATGTATTTCCATTATCTAAGATAGCCCTGTTATTTTGATTGTTTTTATCAGTTACGCATAAACGTTTATTTATCTGTCGGAACAATTTCTAGATTATGTTCTTTGACATATGTTTTAGTTTTTCTAAGCTGTTTTTGTATTTTTCGATAAGATTCACTCTTTTTAGTGAAGGCTACTTCTTTTTTAGTAACTTCTATGACTTCATATTTGAAAGCATTAAGAACATTTTCCGATTCTTTATCCATATGCTTAGGAAAACTAACCGTATTGCGCTCAAACGGAATATTGAAATTATTGCTATTATTTTGTTCATAACTCGAGGTATCGAATGCATTATTCCAACGCAGTTCATACGTTAATCTATCCAAGCTTAATATCATATCGTCAATAAAACTTTCATCAAGTTTTGGCGGAATACGATAACTAGGACCTTTTTCAAGAAGACTCACGCAAGATTGAGGCAGCGAGTATTCACTATTATTAGTGAAAGCCTCACCCAACTTCTCTCTTTTTACTACTGGTACAGGTCGCGCCACATAGAAATTTATCAACTAAGACGAAAGGAAAACACGGCTTGTACGTGTTGTCGTAGTCGCACACAGGATACACAGTAGAAGTCAATGTGTTCCACTTGTTTGAATGCTTGTTGAACTTCTTACGGTTCTCACGCTTGAGGTCATCGGCCAGATGTTGCAGCATTTCGTAGAACACCTTCTCCTCGAGTCTTCTTGATAGCTTCAGATATTCATATCCTCTTGCTTGATTAATCACATACTGTTTGTTCTTTCTTTCTTGTATGCTCTCTCTATGAGAATCTCCAACTTGAGGGACTTTTCTTTTCTCATTGTTGCTTTCCTTTGTTGTGGATCGATTGGCTTAAATGATTACTTTATTCGATCCACTTGGTAATTCAATGGAAGCGAACAATTCACAAAATACAGACATATTACACGTACTCGTACATAATGGTATAGATACTCCAACAAGTCACAAGTTTCCAGTTCTTTACAAAAGATTGACTGAAGCGGGTCGTTCGTCCAAAACGAGCGACCAAGAGTTGGATATTTCGAGTATGTTCTCCATGCCGAGTATTAAACAAGCCACGTAGTAAATGCTCGTCATGCTTAACAATAGCACGCATCAATTTTACACACGTATTTTCAGCAACAGTCAAAAGAGAGGGGAATTGGTTAGGGTTGGCACCAGCAATACGCAAAGCTCTGCGCTCCACAACTGACAATTTATGTAAGAGGTATTCCGGTGCATTACACCATACAGGAGACGCGTACAATAATTTTTCAATAATTTTTGATACATTTTCGTATTTTCCTATCTGTTCTACCGTTAATAAAGTTTTTAATAAGTAATTACATCTTTTATCGTCGATTTCTTCCTTTTTACTCGTGCTTGATGTTTTATTTTCCGTGTCAGACCGATGAAATCCATTGTCCATAAACTTCTGATTTAGTTTGCAAATAATTTTTACTGCAACGCTTTCTTGCATAGTTTGCACTGTTCTTAAGATAATTAGTTTTGACGTGTTGGGGAATAAAGCTATCTTTGAATAGAACTATTCCTGAATGTTGCCAAGAAGAATTTATTTCTTTTTACTTATGTAGACACTTATTCTAAATATTGATATGTTAATTTCGGGTTCCTCTAGAGTGAATTGAATGGATGTGTTTCATGAATTGAAAATGTTTAGCATGTTAGTGAAAGAGGTCGTACTTTTAGCAAATGGTCCGATAATAATATCATCTATATATCTGCAGCATGTAAGTTGAAATTATTGAAATAATATTATTTTTCAGTCTTTCTAAGCACAAAAATTGATGTAATTTGACACAGGGCAGCCCTTGATCTGCAGATAGACTCTGTCTTTGTATCTTATTTCGTAACAATAACGAATAAACGTCAAACATCGTCGCAGATCTTCAGCCGTTATACCTTTGTTGTCTATCCTATGCCGTACCGGTAGCTAATAGGAATACTCGGGTAAAGGCTGACAGCGTCTATAGATATGAAACCATGGACATCTGTCAGACTTTCAACTGACTCGCGTCGGCAATATTAGACAGAACTACTTTAGCTAGTTGAGTCAAAATCGTGCTCGCAAACCAGTCAACCTTCTCCGTTGCGGTACTTCTCACAGAAGCAATAGGTCTCAGCCATAGGCGCACCCAGAAGGGGTTCAACGGGCTCGAATCTCTCCCAAAATGTTTTGGAAGTTGAGGAAATTTTTACGCTTTAAAGCAATCAAGCATAAATTAATAGTATGCTAGAGAGGGTCAGTTCAGTACTATTCTTTTGACAGTTACTCGATCTTTGCAAAACTCATCATTGGATTTTGCCTCTGCGGCTCGTCGATGATGCGCGAGAGGAGACAGGTTCCTTGTGGGCAAATGAATCAGAACTCGAATTTGTTTTCAATAAATCCGTTATCGAGTTGCGAAATTGAACGGCCACGCCTAACACAAAGTTCCAATATAACATGTCGTTCCAATATTCCCGGTGAATCAACGTATCCGCACTACAAGAGATCGATCTTCTTGCCTCTCTTTGATCATTTGCTGTCTCAACTTGATGACAGGCTTCATGATGGCCGCAAAGCTGCATTCATCTTTCAGTGTGTTCCTCCCACATACATGTATACAGCCAATTAGACCAGGAATGTGTGAGAAGTCGGAGTCCCGGAGTCCTATAATTTTTGCTGGAGACGCTGGAGTCGGAGTCCTATCAAATGAAGTACAGGGTGCTTCAGTTGATCTGGCCGATTTTCTAGACCATTTTCAGTGTGTGCAAGAAGAGGACACAATTTCAATGAAAGCAAAGTGTATTCTATATGTTTTACGTATGCAAATAAATTATAAATACACAAATCACAGTTGTTAAATATATTAACCCTCATATTCGACACAAACAGCACAACGGTGAATGAATGAGTCATAAGCTCGCCTGATGAATAAGCACCAGCTTCGTTTTTAAGTCTTCTAGCGTCCGAGGTCGGGCATTGAAAAGACGGTGTCGTATATCACCCCACAGCCAGAAATCATTCGCGGACAGACCAGATGATCATGATGGCCAGGCAATAGGTCCCCCGTGCTATCCACCGTCCGGTAAAGTTGCGATTCAACTCTGACAACAATCGCATAATGAGAAGGAGTGCCATCGAGTTCATCGATTAAGATTTCGTGGATTCACAATAGCGATGTCACAATTGTTTTAAGAATCTCCAAATACACCGGAGCGGTGACCATAGAATTGATGAGCTTAAAAAGTACATCACTATGGTGAGGCCATAGCCCAGCATGTGACTGATGGGGATTTCATCGGTTGAGGCGCATCAGCGTGAGGGCGATCATATTAATAGATGAACGTATTGTGTTTTTTGACGGAAACGTTCACATGAAATGTTGCCTCGTCACTGTTATGTCCATTGACATAATATGTTCATTATGTCCATCACGAAATTATGATCTCTGTATTAAGTATTTCCTCTTTCTCACGAAAAATCATCAAAATTGAGATGTTCGGAGAATTGTCTCCGTTTAACCAAGGGGAGGAAGCAGCGGTTTTTGTTGAAGGAGAAAAATATCAAATTCGATTTGCCATCAATCAATGAATTTCCCCTGGATGGTTCCGTCAATAAATCTGATATTCCCTTATCAATTGATAACAACAATTTACTGAGTAAAGAGCGTTCTTACATTCCTTGTGGCCATAATAACAAGGGAATATCAAAAATGGTGATGGAAAACTGTGCAAAAGTGGAAGTGGCTACATCTCGCTTGAAACGGCTTGAAATAACGTCAGAATCCCTTTCTGAGTTTAACGGAGGTATGATCAATATTTTGAAATCCATCAAAGACTGAAGAGATCCATGAGAATTATTATTCTACCTACAGATAAAACGAATCGTCTTCTGGCCATAGACAAAAATCAGTATGAACAAATGAAAGAAGCAATTCAAACTGGTTATTTTAAATTGGTCAAACCTGTTCAGCCTACAACAGGTCAAGTAAGATTTAACAGAGAATTGAAATTTATTGCTACCTTACAAGGCACGACTATCCCATGTATTTTCCTCACTTATGGATTTGCGCTGTTCGGAACCGCTACCCAGTTCAGTCTATGTTATTCCGGCATACCACAAGCCTGGCGAACTAAGAGGAAGACCGGTTATTGCAGCGTTGGATGGTCCTGGCAATAAATTATCCAAATTTCTGTCTTCAAAATTCAACAATTTATTAAAGTACATATCGAAGATGGCGATTATTTCGTTGGATAAAGTCTATACTGGCGGAGTAGATTGGTGGTTTTGGGTCGCTGGATGTTACAAATCTTTATGGTAATATTCCACTGCAAGGAGAATATAATATTCAGAGTGTTAAAGGAATTTCTGATCCTCCATATTGAATCTGAGGCCTTTCTTAAATACGTGGACATTGATCATATCATTGACCTAACCAAACTTCCATTATTCTCCAACCAAATTATTCAGAATGGTCAACAATATAGTCAAATTTATTGTTTAGCAATGGGAAATGCGATGGCTCCTCAATTGACCATTATTTGCATGAATTTCTTAGAGCAGAAAATTCTCACTCATTTTAATGGCATGGTGGAATGGAAAAGGTACATTGAGGATTATTTCATCGCATGGGAACCTCATCTTTCTGCGGAGGATATTTCATCTATTGTTAATGGCTTCTCTGAACATGTCAAGTTCACGATGGAAATCCCAGAGAATGGTTTCGCACTTTTTCTCGATTCCGACGTTTTCTTGAAGGATAATAGTTTTCATACCAGATTATATGTAGGGGCCTAAAGGGTGGTACAGTGCCACAGTGGTACAATATATCTCTGGGATTCCTTTTCTCCTATCTCAATAAAAAGATCAGTAATTTTTGGTGGATTACGGAGAACTGAGGCCAGATCCACAAACAAAGATTCTGAGAAATATTCAAAGAATCTTGTTACAAACAGACTGAAAAATAAAAGATGTCCTACAAGATAATTGGGGAAAATTCAACGCCAGTTGCATAGAAAAGTAAAGCCTGAACGAAGGAATGACCGCAATGATAAAATTTACATTCGGTGTCCTTTTGTTGATGAAGCCATAAAACGCAAAATGATCAAAACCGTTAGAGGCACTGCATTATCAGAATTTATTTCTCTGTATTTTGATTCAGGCGAATCATTGATGAGAACTTTCCACCTTCCGAAACAGAAAATCCAATGCCATGATAAATGCACAAGTTGCAAATTGAATGAAACAGGAAACTTGTGTCACTCAAAAAATGTCATATATAAAATCGTATACAATACATGCGGTGATATTTACATTGGCGAATCAGTTCGGTGCATTAAGTCAAGGATAAAAGATTATCTCTCACAGAATAACAGTGCTGCTTTTCAACATCTACAGACTCATCCCAATTGTTCGCAGCCTATTTCATGGACTACATCGCGGATCGAATAATACTCAAGAGACTCACCTTTGAAGCTATGAACATTCGGCAACATGCACGCTCGCTAATGAACGGATGTCAAGGTCTAAATACATTGTCATCTGACGAGTTCATCCAAGTTAATGTTTCTCCTTTAGCTGTACTCAAAGTTTGTTTAAATAGGCCCACCTTTTACCACTCTCTGCTTTACTTATTGTAACCTTGACAAAACCGCAAGGCTAAATATTGGCTATCATAATAAATCATTTTAGTATCCGCAGAAGGCTACTTTTTTATCAAGGTGTTAATGATAGCTTCTCTGAAACGCAAATTGATGGTATTGGAGTCAAAAGCTATGACGGAAATCTCCAGATAATGCAGTAATCACATTTAAGTCATGCATAACAGTAATTATATTGAATATGGCCAGAAGCCATAGAGTCCTGGTAGCTATCATAATTGACATTGAAAGATTTGATACTTACTAATAAAGTTCCACTGGATGCACTACGCACTAATTGACCAGCTTTTTCACTTTGACGTTTCCGATTTTCTTGGAACTGATTCTGGAGTCGCGCTTCATTATGGCTTGTTTTTGCAAGATCATGATTATATATTCCTCGCCATTCTTCATTATTTTCTTTTGAGTGTTTTCTTTGCTCAGAAATATCTGTTTCAGTTTTTTTCTTTAATGTCTTCATTTCATGTGAAGACGGACCAGAGAGAATTGATATCCACTCATCGACTGATCGACGTAAGCTCCGGTTATAAGTACGAGTATTCTGAGGTTGCAAATAGGGAGATTTGTTAAGTCTTTTTTTATCAGATCCTGCGACTGAAGATGACTTAGCACGATTAGGCTTGGCATAATGAGAAGATTGCTTGGCTTCTGCAAAAAGCTGTTGATTAGACTTCTCACGAAGTTGTGAATTTGATTGTGGACGAGTCATTTGAGTGGGTTGTTTGTCGAACCGTTGTTCATGATCAGAATGCTGCTTGCGTTGATGAGCTGTGGGGGTTTTACACGTATCTTCGGCTGTGAACACATCATCCGCATCTCTTCTAATCTACAAAACATAACAAGTAAATTACCAGAACAATCTTGGCATAATTATCATCTGTTCATGGTTTACGCATGCAGTTTAAAATTTTTGTAGCCCCAAGTGCCATATATTGCTATCCAACGATGTTGCATAATATTGAGCAGTAAATTTCATATTCAACGATCTATTAACGTTAGTAAAAACAATTATTCATACAACATTGAAGTCTAGTAATATCCGTAAAAACGGCGGACATGTACACGAAGCACCCTCCCCTCAAATTCGCTTTTCCGACTGCTACTCACACAGAATTAGATTCATCTGCGCGCGCGCGGCTGAGCGAGTAAAACTATCTAATTCTGTGGTTACCCATGATTGTTGTTGCTAATGACAAATTAGAGTTCATGTCAACTGCATGCATTTCCCAGAATTTCGAATGTCTGATCTTCAGATGTCTATTGCCGATGCTGCATGATGACTCATGGGAGATCTTATTTTGCACGATCAATGTGTGCTATTCAATTCTGGACCGACCATTATTACCGACTGTTGAGCAGCTTACCAGGACTGGCAAGCCAGTCACTCTATCAGCATGGATCTTCACTCATATGAAGATCAATCATTTCGAAAACTTCGTCGTTATTTATTTTTATTTTATTTCAGTGAATTTCTCGTACATGCGAGTGACGTTTTGTCGATTATCGACTTCAAGGCCATAACATAATGCTTCAAAAACAATTGCATACAGACAACTCAGCTATCGGTAAAGTAAGCGTCATGCAAAAATGAATATAACATAGAAGACTTGAAAGCGGATAGAGTGGAAGCTTTCGTGATGGTGGATAGAAGCTTGTTCCACTCGCGAGCAGCATTACACTGGAATGAGCGACCACCAAGAGTACGGCAACGGGATTTAGGTGTAATGAGCTTCAGCGAGGAGGAAGAACGGAGGCGAGCACGTGTGAAGGAATTGAATGAGAAGTCGAGGCGATCAGTGAGGTAGGAGGGAGCACAGTTATGAAGGCACAAGTACACTATAGTCGCAAGTCTATACTGAATGCGACCTTAAATAGGGAGCCAACGAAGTACTTTTAGTGAGGGTGAGATGTGGTGGTAGCGTGACAGGGAATCTACCAGACGAGCAGCGGCATTGATTACATTCTGTAAACGTCTCAGCGTAGACTGAGGTAAGCAGATTGAGTTCGGGGTAGCAGACTGTTGATATTTAGGTAGATCCTCACTTGTTTGGCAATAATCCTTTCAAGCAGTTTAGATATCGTTGGGAGATTAGAAATAGGGCGATAGGACCTGACGTCAGTAGGATCACTTGAGTCTTTCTTCGAGATTGGCGTCACTTGAGCATGTTTCCAACGGCGTGGAAACACACCCTGAGAGAGAGATGAGTTCATCAGGTGGGTGAGGAACGGAGCGAGTACATCAGCACATGCTTTCAGTAGGCCTGTGTGCAAGCAGTCAGTTGATGAATGTTTGTTCGGGAGATGTAAGATGGCTGAAAGCACTTCCTCCTGTCCGAGCGCATGGAAAAGATTAAACTGGCTTTTACGGTTTTCCAGGAAAGTAGGTGATGGCGAAGTATAAGACGCTTGGGCTGAGGCTAGCTTTTGTTGGAAGAATTGAGAAAATTCATCTGCTGTAATTGACTATGAGTGACGTGTTTGGCCACGACCCATCAGCTTGTCAACGGCCTGCCAAAGATCGCGGGAAATGTGTTGCCTCGACTGAGTTAGCTTGTTCCAATATTCGGACCGCTTGAGTCTCAGCAGCCACCGATAGTCTCTCAGACACTCCTTCCACTGGGCATGAGCTAGCACGGTCGACAGAGAATTCGCAGATGTAGGTTTATGGCAGTTTCGTTCTAGCCGGCGCACAAGTCGTTTAAACTGTCGGCATTCCTCGTCAAACCATGGATTTGATGACCGACGGGGAGTTTTGGAAGTTTTCAGTGGGATCAGAAGATCGAGTATTGTTGTAATGTTCTCATCAAATAGTGTGGCCAGTTCGTCCGTGTCGTGAGCGAGTCATCTTTCACTATGACAAAGGATGGAGTTCATCAGACATTCACGGAACAACGAGAGGTCAAGGCGGGACCAGTGTCTATAGGTAACTGTTGAATAAGTTAGACGCGGTAAGACCATTGAGGAAGTCCAACGACCGTAACAACAAGACCGTAGTCAGACATAGCTGAAAGTAATTTACAAGTGTCTGAGTCAATTCTGCGCTCGACATGGATGTTTAAATCGCCAGCAACGGTGATAGGGTCAGAGTACATCATCATGACATTTAAGACAGAGGATAGTTCACTGAAGAATGCAGAAGTGATTGGACCTGTTCTATACATGAGCAGAGTGATGCAAGAGGAAGACTGAGAGAGGACACGGACGCATACGAACTCGAAGGTGGTGGGTTTGACATTAATCGGAACAAGGGACAGCTTGACCGCAGGCTTTGATATAACGGCAATACCTCCATGATTTGTCGACATAAGGTGATGTGGGCTAGTTTGTGTTCTAGGTCTGGGTTGATCGATGACATTGTAACCATTCTGGCGTAGGCGACTTATGCAGACGGAATCACTGTCATGCCATGTTTCTGTCAACAGAGAGACGTCGATCGACTGGTCGTGAAGAAAGTCGCAGAGGTCGTCAACTTTATTGTGTAGGGACCGAATATTTAGCAGACCGAAAGTTATCCGTCGACCCGGTCGGATGTCGTGGCGATTATTTGAGAGCTGGGTGCGCGGCCGATTTTGGTCACGATCAGTGACTTTTGACCTTGAGGAAACAGCTGTGGGATGATAATTTGAGGTCGTCCTGTTTGTTAAGCGTACCGCGATAGGGAACTGGGTCAGGTGTGGGTGAGTAATAGGAGCATGAGGCCGCTTGGCTATGCGATGATACCACAATCTTCTTATTGTTTTGCGAGACAGAGGAAAGTTATCGCGCAGGCGGAAGAGGTCATCATGAGTGTACACAAGGCGCGTTGAAGTTGCCGCGGCCATGCTACGAATGAGTCAGCGGTGTATATATATATACACCATAATATGACGATAAACAATAACATAAGAACGATGATCTGGGCGTAGCGGATCGGAGGAGGTGTAACAGTAGTAGAAAATAGTATAGCAGCGTAGCTAAGATGATTTGCGTTAGAATGATATAAAAGTTATTACCAAGTGATTGAGTAGGGAGAAAACATAAGCAATAACACCAAAGCGCTGAACGCTGCCTGCAAGGAACGTCGTTCCCCTGAAGAGCGCTGGGAAGAACGTCGTTCGTTCTACAAACGCTACAGCAGGATCAATCGACCACTGAAGCATGTTTGACTCACAAAGATTGTCTCGGTTGGACGAGGCCATCTACCCTGAATACTATGGCTTCCACTCCAGACGTATGGAGCAACTGGAACATATGGAAGAACAGCGTCGTTTTGCGTTTAATGGGGGGGGGATGCTTCGCAAACTCGTTTCTCATAACCTTGGTCTTTTCGGCATTTAACTTCAGTCCGCTTGAGCTGTTTGCGTCTGCAAGTTCACTTATCATTTTCTCCAGATCTTCCATTTTGTTGGCGAATACTGCGATGTCGTCTGCAAACTTAAGGTGGTTCAGACACCTGTCGTCAATTACTAAGACTCATAAAATAGAATTATAAAACTGGTCTTCAAATATTCTGGAATTTCGTGGTTTTGGAGAATATATGTGAAAATTGCAGCAATTCTCTTCACTACCACGTCATCACCTGCTTTGAGTAAGTCTATCACTAGTCCATCATTACCACTTGCTTTTCCTTCCTTCATAGTGCTCATGGCAAACCTCACTTCTCCTGCTAGTATTGAGCTTACTTGATTTTGGCCTCTTCGACGTCTTCGTCAGTGACTTCTGTCGAGTTGTACAGAGATTCATAGAAAGAGCGACATTACTCCAGAATCTTATGTCTCTCGGTTATCACATTTCCTTTTTTCCTGCCGCCGTGATTAAGTTTTTTTCCCGTTTTTTTTTTATCTCGTTGCTTGTCGGTAACCTTTGTTCTGTTCAATGTAACACTAATTAGTTGCTGAATCTTCGCAAGTCATTTCTCATCTGCTTCCTAACCAATTTACACAACTCTGCATATTCAACTTAGTTCTTTTCGATAATTTGTTGAGCTTTAAGTTCGGTCATTCCTCCATTGGAGTAATGGTTGGGCCATTTCTTCTCATTTGATTGACGACTGCTGATGCACTTTCCAGTACAACATCTTTGAATACGCTGTAGTCGCTTTCAGTTTCGTCTTCATTAGCTTCACTAGCTTCATTATGATAGTAAGTTCCTTAAGGTACTACGAGAAAATCTGTCTGACAATGCTATTTTCAACTCTTCTCGGGTATCTTTGATGACGTTCATGTCGATTGTCCTCCTTTTTTTCTAGATCAGTTTGACATGTTCCCATCTTTCATTTAAATTTATGATTGCGCGTACTAAACGATGGTCTGACATTTTTATGCAATCAAGACGTCAAGGCTTTTAGCCATCTGTTTAACCATCTGTTAGTACTGATGAAATCAATTTCATTCCTTATCTCTTGATTGGGAATCCACGTCCATCTGCAGCCTTTCTTCTTTTCAAACATGTCAATGAACAGCTTATTTGCGTCCATAAATTCAAACATTCTTTGACTTGTGCTGTTTTTCCCCTTTGTCCCGAACTTATCGATACTTTTGAAATCTGCCACATGTTCGCTTTTTGTGCCGATCTTGGCATTGAAATCTCCCATCACTACGTCATAATACTTTGTTTTCGTCTGGAGGATCTCTTCTAAGGTATCACACACTTCTTCAACTTCTCCATCGTCATATTACGAGGTAGGCCTATAGACTTGCACTAGCCTCAATAAGTGAATTCTGTTTATTCTGATAATGAGACGTGACTCTGTCATGCATGAGTCAAAGCTGATTATTCCTTTCACCATTGACTTGTTAATGAGGAAACCTGCACCATATATTCCCCTTTGGTCGTCATGTGATGTATACAATAAATTGTCTGATTTAAGGACCATAGCCGTTTCGTTTCTTCTAGTTTCAGATAGACCAATAATGTCCCATTTTATGTTTTGGAGTTCACATTCAAGTTCTTCTTCGTGGCTAGTGAAGGAATGTCGGGGACTGAGGACCTTAATTTGTTTTCGTTTTTCATTTTTCTGTGGAGAATTAGCATACCCACCACGCTTGCTCATGTTGGGTGCTTGTGATCGGAGCTTGCATTCTCCAAGCCGATTTGCCTGTCGAAGCAATAACCTGCGAGGTAGTAGGTGGTTTGTATTCAGAGTTTTCCTTCTCCTAGGTGAAGTGGCCTAAACATGTTTAAGGAGCTCCACCAACCCCAGCCCTGGAGAGTTTGATTATCTTGGCGCACTCCACTCGCCAGCTCGCCGAGTTGTTGGCGTTACCCAGGGGGGGACAACGAAGAAGTAGCAGTTGGCTGATGGCCCGGACTTGCAATCTTTTGAGGATGAAATGCTAATTGGCCAGCCTCCACACCTAAACCGTGTCCATTGAGCCTCCCCCCATTGAGAAATGGTCTAGTTATTTCTAATACATTGTTCAAAAAGAAGAAGCTCTACACATGGTCGTCACCTAATAATAGAACCAAGAACCAAATCGACTTCATCCTCACACGCAAGCCCTCACCCCGACAACACCTCTACAGCTCTGCCTTATATCTGACCATCGCATGTTGCGGGCAAAAATTAGATTGAGCTTTCCGTGGCCTAAGAAGCAAATATCAATTCCAAAATATGATATTGATTTCCTGAAGCAGCAACACGCCACTGAACAGTTACAAACAGTTTTGAAACATTCTCGAGTCTACATACATGCAGAAAGCGAGGCTGAAAATATTTTTAATGCTCTGTGTGAAGGAATCAATGGCACCGCGAAAGAAATTCTTCCTAGAAGACGTCTTAACGAGGCTGAGTTTTGACTATTGACTATTAACATTTCCGAGTGGATATCAACCAAAAATAAAGAAGCAATCGCGAACAAACACAGAATTAGAAAAGAGATCGGACCATCTTCAACTCAATGTAAAATTGCCAAAGCAGAATCCAAAAAGACAAACTAAAGCAAATCGAAGAAAATTGTTTTTCTTGCCTACATTGGGTCTCAGGGATTTCCTCTAATATAAACAAACAATAAATCGAAGAAAACATTGAAAAGCTCAATAATCTACCGTCTCCTGAACTCTGCCATGCTGCTTCTAAGTAGCTAAAAGCAAAACCGAAATCTACAGGGTGCAACAAAAGTTTCTGACCCACCTAACACCTGCATTATTATTGATTTTTTACATGGGACTTTGACATAAATGCTATATTTATATTCATAGTGCCAATATATTAACATGTTAGTCATAATGTTGAAAGGAACACATCTAAAGCTCTAGAAAATACTGAATATTTTGATGACAATCATGTCAAAGAAAGTTGGCATTTTGTATACCCACCTGAGTTATCCACACATGTAAGAGCAACTCAGAACAAGATTGCTACATTCCGTTTGACTGATGTTTTCCAATTCATCTTGACCGCGAGCAATCAGTCACTCTTGGTTTTGAGGTCATGCTGCCTTAATTACAATTTGTTGAAGTTTACTCCACAAATGTTCCAATGGGTTTAAATCAGGCGATTTTCTAGGCCAATGTACCCAAACATAAGGAAACAATTCTTCGCATTTCTTAATGGATGCTTTAGCCGTGTGACAAACCGCACTGCATCAAAATCGTTATTTCTGTATAAGGAAATATCTACTGGACACATTTAGCATACATTGGAAGAATTTGCCTACGATAGTAATCACCACTTACTGTGGCGTGTTTATGGACAACATGCTGTCGCCATTTTTCGAACAATGAAAGAGACCTTATCTTTCATTTGTAGGCGCAACTTATCCTTTGAGGAGGGACAAGTTCTCGTGGTCTTCCACTGCGTTTTTTTATCTTCGTCTGCCCATCTGTGCGTATACACAACAAGCGAACAGTATTTCGTGGAATCCTGAAGTCTTTGCCAATTTTACGAATTGAAACACCCGCTTCAAAGATTGCTTGGATTTTTGTACGATTGTGTTCTCTTGGAGTCACTGTCGATGTTTTTGCGTATTGAAGTCTTACCAAAATTAAATTGAAAAAATGAATTAAGACAGCAGTATGATTGAAACAAGAGCCTTGAAATTGTGTTACCGTCTCTTGTAACAAAAGTTTCTGATCCGGGCTGAAACTGATGTTACAGGTGTTAACGACAAATTGTGGGAACCAACAAGCATCGATCTAACCTCTGACTGGCTACCTTACACCTCGCAGTGGCATTGAATACTCTTAACTCAAATTCTTGGAATTCGTAATTTTCCGGGAAATTTCATAACTCATGTACAATACATGTAAATTTTGTTTATTATAAAAATGATGTGAACAAGAAATGATTTGTAGTTTTGTGATTAATAATACAAGTAACCTAATGGGCAAATATAATGACTTTGTATGCCTAGAAGTTTGTTTAGGTAGATGCCGAAATCATTGGCTTTCGTATGACGGTGTGATAAGAAATCAAAGTTTGATTTGCATAATTAAAGGAGGGTCAAACTTTTGTTACACCCTGTATAAGCTTGATTTCAAAGCTGAGGCATAAAGGATAACTGTTGAGATCGAACCATCTTCAACTCAATGTAAATAACTGTTGAGGTCGAACCATGTTCAACTCAAGCAGAATCCAAAAAGCTAGTAAAAAAGACAAACTAAAAACAAATCGAAGAAGACATTGAAAAGCTCAATAATCTACCATCTCATGAACTCTGCCATGCTGCTTCTAAGAAGCTAAAAGCAAAACCGAAATCCATAAGCTTGATTTTAAAGCTGAGGCATAAAAGATAACTGTAATATCTTAACCAATAAAGAGGATATTCTCGAACGTTGGGCAAAACTCTATGAAGACCTTATAAAGATAAAGCTACTCCAATACATGTTCAAGATTCGCCATGCGATGACATCAAACCCATCCTAAGATACCAAATCACAGCCATTAACAAAACGAAGAGCGGGAAAAGTCATGGTATTGACAACATCTATTCTGAATTCCTAAAAGCTGATGGCGAACCAATAGTCAATGACCTGTTACAGTTATTCAATGCTGTCCTCTCAAACCTTCAGAGGCTTTCGCAGTTGTCATTTACAAGAAGAACTAAATTGCGCCTCATTGCTTCCCCTCATTTATCAATGATATTGGCTGGGATTCATTCGCAGTTTCGATTATGTGATTGAGGCGTTCGATCAATTCGCTCGTGCTTTGAATTGAAGTGACAATTCGGTTGCCTCCTTCAGATAAAGTTTTGGTCAAACAGTCCTTTAAGTATTTAATTGACGCTCGTGATCGTGCTTTCTTTAATAATCAATTACAGAAATATCATCGCCTCCGCGAAGATGTTATTGAACATGTGAGATGCATCAAGTCCAATTATATCAACAATCTCAAGTCCCAGAATAATCCCAAAAAGTTTTGGCAAGCTGCTACGAGTGGGTGTGTTGCTTCCTCATCGCCAGCTGGTAATGATACTTCAATCTCTGTTGACGATTTCAAAGATTATTTCACGTCTATGTTTCAGACTGATAACTCGCCGTTTCTCAGAGAGTTCTTCCGAGAGTGATGATCACTCTCGAACTCACCGTTTCTGAGGTTCATCGTGAATTATCCTCCCTCAAGCGTAAGAGTTACGGACCCAATGATTTGCCTCACTGGGTGTTTCATAGCAACCCGGACTGTTTAGCACCTATCATCAACGTCTTGTTAATCGAAGCATTTCGGAAGATATGGTCCCTGCATTCATAAAAACGGCCTTGTTACCCCTATTTATATTTCAAAAAACCCCATCTCTGTCAGTGATTATCGTCCTTTTTCTCTGATCAGCATTATGTCTAAAGTTCTTGAGAAGCTTATCTCTCGCAAGTGGATCATTCCTTATATTCGAGCTAAGTCTCGTATGCAGTTTGCATACATTCCTGTGCCAGGATCTGGTGTTACATGTTCTTTGACAATGATCTACGATCATATTTTGAATTTCCAGGATAATCGACATAGGGATTCGACATAGCATCATTTTGTAAAGGCAATATCATTTGATATCCCGTCTAATGCCATCAAGTGGTTAATGAGCTACCTTTCTGGTCGTGAACAATGCGAGATTCGGAGATGCAATGTCTTCACGGTCCTCAATTACCAGCGGAGTACCTTAGCGAATCATCATTGGTCCCCTTCCTTTTTGTATTGCAATGGATGATTTCTCGTGTGTGTCCTCAAACTCCGTTTGCTTCAAATACGGTGATGACATTACCATTTTGCATTATATCAGAACTCCCTCAGAGGACGAAAGTCAAAGTGAGTGGATGTATGCTACGACTTGGTCATAACAAAATCATCTCCCTTTGAATGTTTCTGAATGTTGTGTAATGCATTTTGTTACTAAGCGTAATTTTGGTAGCAGAATGGTAATTTGGTAATAAGCGCATTTTGTCCTTACCACCTATCTCTATCTCGCCAGGTTGTGTTCTTAAGACTGTCTCCAATTGTAAATTGCATGGCATCACGTTCAATAGTGATCGCAAATGGAATCACCATGTCAATGATATTGTTTCGAAGGCCTCAAGACGTATGCACATTTTGTATGATTTGCGAAGATGCGGATGTTTTGTTATCAGCTTTCATTTGTTACATTTGTTCTATTGTATTAGTATATGCCAACTCCGTGTTTTGCAACATGCTTCATAACCCTATTAAGAAAATTGTTCCCATCGAAAAGAGAGCCATCAGAATTATGGGTATATCTCCAAATTGTGACATCTTAAATGCCAAGGAGACGACCTTCCGGCGCCTTTTCGAGGCGATCAATGGTAGCAGATCCCATCCTCTCCGGTCAATCTTCAGCGAAAGAACTCCAACAGTTCGTAAATCCCCTGCATGCTAGACATCCATTTGCGCGCACGAAACGATGTAATTCGTCGTTATTCGGTTTGCTAGACCTCTGTAACTTCTCAGTGTTTCTCTTTTAGCATGCTTACTTCTCGATTTGTCAGATTTTACCGGCGGTCTGTGTATTTCTCATTTTATGTAGGCGTTCACCGAATGTTGAAGTGCAGCAAATAAAGTATATCATTATTACTATCATTATTATTGGGACAGCTATCGTCCAACATTGATCAGCGTTACTTTGATGTCTTGCGATCGGATTCAAGCCTTGCCGACCGCATACGACTGGACCACATATCTGTCCCCCATGCAACCGACTGGCTCAGAGTGGTGCCATCGCCAGGACTTAATCTCAGCTTAGCTCCAAGCGAGATGCGAATAGCGTTAAAATGGTGGTTAGGGTTGCATCCCTCCATTCACTTCATTGGATCCGTGTGGTCATCATTCAACCACCTGCAACAAGGATGGTGATTGATGGTTTTTCTCGTGGCCGGTTGTGAGTATAGGAACAGTTTTGACGCCTTTCGAATCAATCGATTTCGTACCGGGCATATCGGCCCATATGGCAGTCTCATCCATATTCCCTTCCCAATGTGCTCTGGCTTAATTCCATGCTTGATTATCTGTTTCAAGCAGAATTCCACAAAATTGGATACCTTCATCGAAAGTTTAGCCGGTAGCCGTTGTCCAATGGTTGTCTTTTGGCGCATCACAAAGTCGAATCTTCTGAGGAATTTATCCACCCAATCTCGAGATGCTTTGAATACTGGATCTTTTGCGATAGACATTGCCTTCCACGCGATCGATTTACGCGTCACTCTGACATACTTTGCTCGCTGATCCATTATCCACTCGGCTAGTTGTTCTTCAACGTCATTCGCTAGCAATGGCTTTCGTCCACCACCTTTCAGTCTGCATCTTTTCTGTTTTCCTTGAGGTTGTCTTCTTGTTGAGTCCATTGCCTAATCTGCTTCTCATCAATACCGAGTTGTCGCGCCGCAGGTCGTTTTCCAATTTTCTTTCCAAGTTCAATGGCTTTGTTTTTAAACGTAAAAGAGTATGATCGCTTTGGCATCTTGACCGAGAAACCGGCACTGGCTGAATGAAGCTGGCTAGCAATGATAACTGATTAAGTATGACGTTGTGACAAAGTATCTGAGATTAACCAATCACGACCAGGCTACGGTATTCCCCAACAGCATGTGACACTCCTAAATTTCTTGGAAATCCTGAACCACGCTGCCGATAACAGCCGTTAGTATTGCTCCATGCGCAGTTTTGTATTGTTCTTGGTAAGAGAAGTTACTGATAAATGACACTTTTAAATAGTAGCCGCCCTCGAATAATAACCGCACCCGAAATGTACAGTTTTTAATAGTAGCCGCGGCTATTATTCGAAGAAATACGGTATCTACAAAGTCTAGAGTCGCTCATCATTAAGCTATGTTTGTGTAAGAAAATCAACTTCACCTTGCGTGGTAGTAGATTAATATACATGTTTATTGGCTCACTCTCTAACCTCGTACCACTCTCTATATCAGACATTGCAGCTCGCCATTCCATAATCCGATGTGTTCCACTGCCGTGAACCGAGAAATAGCCGCTAGACATATCCTCGCAATCCTGGCAACTTTTGTACTGTAATTCTTTATTTTATCAAACTAATCATACAAAAAGTGGATGAGAATTTTTTTGTTTTTATTTTGTGTACAAATCGATTTCAACACGTGGTACCTTCCTATTTCTACAAACATGAATAAATTTAGTGAACAGTGCAATAATATTCCAGAACCTGCTAGTTAGCCGGAGCAAGGTCACAAACCGGCGACAAGGTAGAACTCAAAGGGTCTCTTGCACGAACGGTAAGTAACTTTAAGTTTAATATATAAGATAAGATTAATCGACGGGTAACTAATCGTTGGGTAGTCCTACCCATCGACTAAATTTATTTCGCTTTCACGAACGATGGTTAGTTGCTTCGTGTTGTAAGAGTTGGTATAAATAGAGTTAGCGTTGCAATGAACATTCTCACCGTCAGTGTGACGTTTTAAGTAGGTCACTGACGAAACTGTCACTATCCTCCAATCAACACACTATCTGCTGCTTGCTATTTGCACTGTTTTTCATTCATAGAATTCAGACCTGCGCTCATACGTTATCAATTCTGAGAGCAAGATGACTGACAAACGCCAGAGAAGCGCCAACTATACAGACGAGGAAAAATTTAAATTGAATTAGTGACAATTCATATTTCAGTCATTGAAGATAGATCCTACGATAAATTCTCGTTGGCAAACAAGCAATCGAAATGGGAGAAGATATGTGATGACTTTCGTAAACATGGCTTTGCGAATAGAACCGTTATACAGTTGCAAAACCTTTGGCGTGATCTGAAGAAGAAGGCGAAAACAGCACTCGCTGAAGAAAAGCGAGGTATATTTTAAACGGGCGGAGGACAGAATTCTTTCGTTATGGATGCTATTTCTAAATTGGTCCTCGAAATTCTGCCATCTCTCGGTCCACTAACAGGAATAAATGACGATGATGCAGTGATGCATGACAAGGAAGTAATGCAAGAGAAGAAGCGCAATGTCGTGTATGAGAATAAAGACTCAAGTGAACGGTGTAAGAGAGAGGGAAGTAAAGAAGTCGCACAAACGTCCTTTAAGAAAATGAAGGTAGAATTCAATGCGAAAGAAGCTGCACAATCGGAACATCAATTGAAGATGGAGATTTTGCGTCAACGCTTACTTTTTGATCAAGAAGAACATAAGGCGAGAATGGGGCTTTATGATTCGATGCGACGACGATGTGACAGTAAAACTGATTGGAATCAAGGTGACTTGAATGAATCAAACCTTACTAGTACGTACATGTCTTATCTCGGAACTTTGAATGAATCCCTGTAACAATATTACAATATCCTGAGATCAAGGCTCAGACTATATATAATAAAAGTGTGTTCTCACTGGGAAATTGTTTTTTGTCTTATAAAAATCATATTAAATAAGTATCATTTAACAGTATCACAACTATCTATCTTTTAGGAAAAATTAAATTTGGCTCTATGGTGATATGAGTAGTCTTGACTGATATTTTGAATAAGTGAACTGAAAGCAATTAATGATCTCCGTGTGATTAAATTCATATAATCATAATTCATACCGGTGTAGGTGGACGTAACATTCATGATACATTTCTGTCATAAACTTTATATCGTATTGGCAAATAAAGATTTCATAAGCTTATCATTACGAGTATTACAACAAGTTCAGGAAAATTCTAGAATTATATCAGAGGCGAAAATGTCTTTCAATGAAGTGTTCACGGAAAGCGTGTCCTTGACTTCGGTGAGATTGTGACCCATTTTCATTCGCTGTCTCATAAGATTCGATGTCCGCTGAATCGACGACTGTGTCAGGACTTAATGTGTATGTCCTCATGGTCGATAGTGAAATTATGTAATATACAACAAGCCAGAATCACATTGCAACATCTATTGGGAGAGAAGCGCAGTTTGTATTGTAAACACTGAAATCTTTGCTTAAGTACACCGAACGAACGCTCGACGATACAACGTGTCCTTTTGTGATTTTTGTTATAGCGATGTTCATCGGCTGTCTGGGGTCTTAACACTGGTGTCAGTAAAAACGGTAAAGTTGGGTACCCGTTATCACCCAAAAGTATTCCTCTCAGTTCGTTGTTTTCAAGACGTGACCGTAGAGATGAATTATTGAAAATTCGGGAATCATGGGCCGCCCCTTCCCAACGTGATACAACATTAATGAATCTCATATACGGATCGCATACCATTTGTACATTGATGGAAGCATACCCTTTTCGATTTCGAAATTTTTTGGCGTCGTCTGTAGAAGGAAACTTTATACGTACATACGTACACTCAATACAGCCGATTATTCCAGGGAATTGCGCGATATTATAAAAATCACACTTAACTCAACTTAAAGCACAATTGAAGCAAATATACTTGGGTCTCAGATCACAAATAACATCGGTCACTCGATGAACAATTCTGCAAACTGTACTTTCACTTACGCTGAACGTATCTCCGACAACACAGTGAAAGCCTCCGCTACTATAAAATCGGATTGTGATAAGTAATTGAGACATCGTAGATATTCCAAATGATTTCGAGGGTTCAGGTAAGAATTGTTGAATTTCATCATGAAGAGATATTACAGTTTGTTTTCTCATCCTATAACGTTTGAAGAATATATCATCACATACATCAAATAACTCATCAGTGAGTAAATTTCGTCGATAGTTTGATAGCGTCGAAGAAAACCGATTTGATGCTTGATACTCATAATTTCAATTGTGTTTAAAGTCGTACTGGTTGGATCCATGTAAAAGTGGAAACTTAATAGTCAAACGAACAACTGAATGTCTAACAGCAACAGATTCACACATTTAAATGAAGCTTGTATATTTAACCAATGGTTTACTTCAGCCCTAGACATGAAGTAAAATATTCAATACACTGCTTAACCCGCGTAGTAAATATTAGTCGCTGGGTAATTTACCCATCGTTCGTGCAAGCCAAGAAAGGCTGTCGATAGGTAAGTTACCCAACGGATAAGCTAACCATCGTTTGTGCAAGAGACCCAAAGAAGCATAAGCGTCAGACGACGAAGTCTTATTGCGACTCCGTTTCCACCTTTCAACGCTTTGAGGTTGCAGGTTGTATACGAAAGAGCAATGTGTTGCATGTGTATTCATAGCATTGCTGCCCGCTTTTTTCTTACATTGTGTTAGTGTTTGTATATCTTCTTATGCTGAAATATTGAACCGCAATATAACATTAACATGGATTTTTGAGGCAACAATGTAGGATATTTGAGGGTGCTTACGCGTTAAGCTATGTTTATAATATTGTGCGTAATTTAAATGAACTGGGCAGCAATGTAGGAAAAAAGGGAGCAGCATTGCTATGAACACACATGTAGATGCATGCTGATAGAGATTTCAAAAATGTCTTTCACCTGCATAGCTCATCATTACGGGATACATTGTTGCCTTCCTTTTTCCACATTGTACCATAGATCAATTGCGCACAATTACGCCGGTTTAGCATATTGTGGTTCAATTATAGAGAACCATAACGCATAGTTTAGTGCAGGCATCTCTGGTCTTCCAATGATCTCGGTGCATATGTATAGGATACCACACGATATTTGAAAGCATTATCAACATAACAAATGACGGCTGCAGGTCGGAGTTTGTTATAGGATGTAAGACGCGTCTATAAAACTATCCAGGTGCTTTTACAAGGTATTTATTTTCACCAAAGAAAGCCTTATTGAGACGCGTTTTACAGTTTCGACTGTAAAACGCGTCTCAATAACGTGCATACAAAAATGACAAATAACTCACCGACTAGTCGGCAGTCCAGTCACGAAAGACAACTCTAAACGTGTGTACTTCACTATAACTATTTTTAACTTTTTTGTAATACGCCCATGTATTTTGCAGAGACCGTCTCAATAAGGCTTTCTTTGGTGAAAATAAATACCTTGTAAAAGCACCTGGATAGTTTTATAGACGCGTTTTACAGTTTCGACTACTTGCCAATATGTCCTGCTCCATGAAGTCACAAGATCTACGACCACCTGAATCAATCGTCGAAGTATCTCAATAGTCTGTAAGTTGTGCATTCTTATTTATCTGAAGGAGCCTTTGTTTTAATTGACTAATTAATTGTTGGCAAGCCTGAACTCAGATTTCGGAACGTGCTCAGCTGGGTGTTCGCTTTATCTTTTGTAGATATCGTGATCTATAGATATCCGATATAGCTTCTCGTGCGGCTCCTGGATTTCTTGGTAGGTCTCAGATATCGCTTGGTGATATTTAGCAAGATATTGTACATATGTTTTCTGTACTTGCATTGACATAATATTTGATTACTCTGAATGTGTTGCTTAGTGACTTTATACTTTTGAATGCTCACTTTACTTTCGTTTGTAACGCTGTGCCAAGTGGTTGTACTGTAAGTAGACGATTTTGTATAAATAGAATTTGATAGAAGGAATACGATCATTTTTCAAGCTAGCCGGGCAGTCATGAAGGCAATGAAGAAAATTAACAATTTTGATGGGTCAGGGGATATAGAGAGGTGGATAGATAAGTTTGAGTTGGCGGTGGAGATAGACGAGTTGAAAGCAAAAGAGGCTCAACTTCTGTCAATGTTTTTAAGTGATGCTGCGTACGACACTTGGAAGAATTTGTCTCCTGAACATCAGAGAGACGCTGAAATAGTTAAGGCAGCACTTCGCACGGCCTTTGGGTTGAGGAGGTTGGATGCCTGGAGAATGGCTCTATCCAAAAAGGTTTCGGTTGGGGAGTCTCTTAGCACAGCAGGAGACCAGGTTAAGAGGTTGGTCAAGGTTTCATGCGCCGGACGTGACTGCATGGACTATGTTACGGGCTTAATATTGCTTGATTCTCTACCTGCAAATATTAGAGATCAGGTCAGGTTGCAGATCGGTGACGATTAGACGTATCAAAAAGTTTATGATACTGCCGAGAAAATTTGGCCTAGCCCTGGGGATACTGGAGCGTTTGGAGCAGTAGAGGTTCAGTCGCGAAAGGATAATTTCGGCAATACAAAGTCGGATGAGCCACAAACCAGGGTTCCTCGATGCTTCGGTTGTAAGCGGTTGGGACACATAAAGAAGGATTGCAGGGTTTCCTGTTACAAGTGTGGACAGCGAGGTCACCTGAAGTCAGACTGTGCAACTGCGGTCCCTTTAAACCAGGAGGAGGGGGTGAGACCGAAAATTGCCACCCCCCCCCATTAGTGAGGTTCTGTGTCGCAACCCTTGATCTGACCCTGATCAAGCGTGGGATGGTTAACGGGCGAGTGGGAAGGATAATGGCTGATACTGGATGTTGCGTTACTTTAGTTACGGTGACTATGACTATGGCCAATAATCTACCTTTGATTCCTGAGAGGCTGTGATTGGAAATAATGAACTGTGAGATAATCGAAGCTCTGGGAAGTGTTGTTTTGGAAAGTGTGGTGGTAGGAGAGAATGTCGTTGGTCCTGTAAAAGCATTCGTTTTTACCCGGCTCCCGCTTAAGATCAACTTGGTTCTAGGGTTAGATGTGATTCTGAAGTATGGTTTGTATGTGCCCGCGGTGCGTGATGGAGGGCAAGCGACTTTCACTATTGGATCGGAAATCATGTACCTGACAAAAGTAAACATTTGGTTTCAGCAGCGGCTTGTGAGTCATCAACAAGAGATGGACCTTATTTTAAATTAGATGAGGAAGGTTGTGCTGAGACGGGTGGTGAGTCAATGGTGAGAAGTAAGCTCGATCTGAAGCTAGATGATGAAGATTTTGAAGCTAGCTATCAAGAACAGAAATGGTCGGTTAAGTGGAGATGGAAAAGTGATCCTCCTCAGGGCAACAGCAATCGCTGAAACTACAAGATTCCCAGTGAACATCGCGACGCTTTCAATGACGAAATCGAGCAGTGGGTGTTGGATGAAATCTTGATCCCGTGGGATGCCGGAGAGACGGGGAACTGAAAAATGTTTTGCCACTGATGTCTGTTAATCAAGAAAAGAGTGGGAAAGTAAAAATTCGTCCCGTACTTGACTTCAGATATTTAAATGATCATATCACGAGTCATCCAGGTGCTGCAACGCCTCTTTGTCAAAATCGTCTTAGAGAGTGGAGGAGGCTGGGTCCCAACTGTGCCGTTGTTGACTTGAAGAAGGCTTACCTCCAAATACAAGTCGACCCTTCCCTGTGGAAGTTTCAGGGTGTGCGTTGGGGTGGCCAGACTTTTGTTCTGACGAGATTGGGATTTGGGCTGAACATCGCCCCAAAGGTCATGCATGACAAGAATAGTCGAGAGAGTGTTGAATGAAGAGCCGAGCATCAGAAGGGCAGCGAGTAGCTATATCGACGACATTTTTATAAATGAAGATCTTGTTCCCGTTGAAAGCGTGGTTGAGCATCTCCAATCATTTGGTCTAACTTCCAAACCTGCCGAGCGTATTGGAGACATCGAGAGGGTTCGCATTCTGGGTCTATCGGTTGATCAGCATCTGCAATGGAAAAGAGACGGACAGCTTCCGAGGGTAGATTCTGAAGGAATGACAAGGCGACAAGAGCATAAGGTTTTGGGTGAATGGCTCGGTCATTTTCCAGTGTGTGGCTGGCTCAGAGTGGCATGCGCGTTTCTTCAGCGATTGACGGCTAAAGAAGGACTTGGCTGGGATGTTGTGGTTATCCGATCAGTATTCGACAAGGTGAAAGAAATCGATCACAAGCTGAAGTCAGGAGATGATCCGGTGAAGGGAAAATGGTTGGCTCCTTCGAATGGGAGGATGACGGTCTGGACAGATGCGAGCAACCTGGCAATGGGTGTTGTGATGTGCGTCAATGATTCGGTCGTGGAGGATGCGGCGTGGTTGCGAAAGGAAAAGGATACATCTCACATTAACATCAGCGAACTTGACGCTGCTATTCGTGGTGTCAACATGGCCATTAAATGGGGTGCCAAGACTTTTGCAGTCAAAACTGATTCTGCTACTGTCAGAAGTTGGCTCAACTCAGCTCTGCATGATACTCACAACGTCAGGACTCATGCCCTTTCTGAGCTTTTAATACGTCGTCGTATTGATGTACTGAGAGAGCTTAGGAAACAAGAAAGTCTAGAGGTCGTTGTGGATTTGGTCAAGTCGGAGAACAACATTGCCGATAGGTTGACGAGGGTGCCAAAAGCATGGCTTGCAACAACTGAATCGCATGCTCTTGTCGGAACAATTTCCGAGGAAGACGATGTCTACAAAGTTGTACAAGAGATTCACCGGCGACATCACATGGGTGTTGATCGAACGCAACAGTTGGTTGGTGAGAGGTATGGAGATCGATTGTCGAAAAGCATTGTGAAGAAGGTAATATCGGATTGTGATCAGTGTGCAAAGATTTGTCCATCGATCAATCCTCACTATAAGAAAGGTTCGCTTTCCTGTGACGAAGTTTGGAGACGTGTGTCTAGTGATATTACTCATGTTGGTGGAAAATCGTATCTGACTTTAATTGACTTGTCATCGAGATATTGTGTTTGGAAGAATCTTCAGAGTGAGTCTGCAAGAGAGGTGTGTTTTCATTTGAGACAGATATTCTGTGAGTTTGGACCTCCTGAATCAATTCTTTCCGACAATGGTGCAGTCTATCGCAGTTCTGAGATGCAAGAGTTGACGAAGCGTTGGTGTGTACAGCATGAATTCTCGTGTGCCTATCGTCCACAAGGCAATGGAATAAGTGAAAGGAATCACAAGAGACCATCAAAATTATGGCTGCAAGATCTGGCAATTCAATTCCTGAATGTGTGTTTTGGTTTTGGTGAAGCGACAACCTCGTCAACATCAAGAGGAAGTGATGGAAAGCGAAAATCCGTTTGCAATTGGTGATCAAGTCTATGTAAGATCGGATGGAAAATGCGACAGTGAGTGGAGCGGACCAAAGCGAGTAACAGCAATCAAATCTCCTGTATCTCTCGAGCTGAATTGTGACAGGGTAACGAGACACATTACTCATGTGAAACGTGTTCCGCGCAGAGTCAGGATGGACGTTGATGCGTCTCAGAATGAAGACGATTCCGATAGTGACTCAGCGGCTTCTGAGAATTTTGTGTTCGACAGGGCTGACTTTCAGTCGGGAGATTTGTCGTCTGGCAGCGACAGTGACGACTTGGTCCACACCGGTCTCGAACCTGAAACGAATACGACCCCTGTTGCTGTCAGCTTTTCTCCCAGACGGAGTACTCGGTTTCGCCGGCCGCCGGCTTATCTTCAGGATTACGTTACATGATTGGAGTTTTTCGCATCAATTGATGATCTTTAGATCATGGGGGAGTGTAAGTTGTGCATTCTTATTCATCTGAAGGAGCCTTTGTTTTTATTGACTAATTAATTGTTGGCAAGCCTGAACTCAGATTTCGGAACGTGCTCAGCTGGGTGTTCGCTTTATCTTTTGTAGATATCGTGATCTATAGATATCCGATATAGCTTCTCGTGCGGCTCCTGAATTTCTTGGTAGGTCTCAGATATCGCTTGGTGATATTTAGCAAGATATTGTACATATGTTTTCTGTACTTGCATTGACATGATATTTGATTACTCTGAATGTGTTGCTTAGTGACTTTATACTTTTGAATGCTCACTTTACTTTCGTTTGTAACGCTGAGCCAAGCGGTTGCACTGTAAGTAGACGATTTTGTATAAATAGAATTTGATAGAAGGAATAAGATCATTTTACATAGTCGTCGTTCCCCAATCAAGTTCCAAGTCAAAGCTTCAATTCTCAAGTTTCCAAGAAATTGTATGGTCTTATTGTTGTAAGTACAAGCAAAACTATTAAAAGTGCAAGTGCAGTTGAATCAATTTGTGAATATCTCAAGATCTCCAGTAAGTCAAATTATTTCTGATTTACAAGTGACTAAGCGATTAGAAGTATCAGAAGTCCAAGAACATTTACTTTCTACGTGATAATCTTACTCGATATAGACTTGATTATTTAATGTACTGAGAGTATCAGGTGTAATTGATGACTCGATATAAGAACTTGCTTTCAAATTTTAGAAGTGTCATTTTGATTACGTCACAGTATATATTTTGTACATAAACAGTATATCACAGTGATTAAATCTGTGCCATTATTATTTTGTAATTATTGCTTGATAAGTCGTAAACCGAACAGTCGAACCATTTTCTGATTGTGAAGTGCATTGTGACTCGTATCATATTATCATCGTCAATATTTTGTTGTAAAATGTCTGAATTGATCCGTATAACACGACTTAGAGGTTTTACTAGGGCAAAATTAACAAAGTCACTGTCTAAAGCTGATGCAGCAATCGAAGCTGATAAAATTAACGAAATGTCTACTCTGATAAGTACATTACAAAATGTTTTGACCACCCTAACCGATCAAAATCAACAAGTTCTTGAACTTATAGCAGATAACGATGTCGATGAAGAAATTGAGGTAGCGTTAGATTACGAAATTAAAGTTGAAGAAATGATAAATTCACTGCGTCAATGTCTGAATAAGAAATCTCCAATTAGTAAAAATACTTTGAATGTACGAGAAGGAGATCTTAGTCAGCTTGCTGAAGTCTTAAGGAAGCAGAATGAAGTATCAATTTCTCTTGCGAAAATGCAGAATCAATCTACACTTCCTCAAAGAAAAATGGAAATTTTTGACGGTAGTGATCTCACTAAGTTCAAGTTATTCAAAAATGCTTTCTCCAAAATTATCGAAAATAAGATAGACGACGATTCCGATAAGCTATACTACTTGGAACAGTACACTTCTGGTATGCATCAGGAATTAGTTCGAAGTTGTTGTCATATGCAACCGACGAGGTTACCAAACAGCATGGAAAATGCTGACAGACAAGTATGGTGATGAATTCGAAATTTCAAACACATACTTAGAAAAATTGGAACATTGGCCAGCTATCAACCAAGAAGATGGAATAGCACTAGAAAAATTTAGCGTTTTCTTAAAAAGTTGCAATAATTATATGGAAAACGTCAGCGCTCTTAACCAATTGGAAAGTCCGAAAGAGATGAAGATGATTGTACTTAAGCTACCGTATAAATTACGCGAGAAGTGGAGAACTAATGTTCTCAATATTCGAGAATCCGGATTCGACGTTTCTTTTAAAGACTTATCCGATTTCGTGGAACGTCAATCCAAACTAGTAAATATGCCCGTTTATGGAACATTAAGTCACTCTGGTAAGGAAGAGCTTAATTCGTCTATGAACAAAATTAGTGCTACACAGAAAGTTACTTCGAGCGTCATATGCGTTTTCAACAGGAGTTGAAGAAAGATCGACTAAACGCTCCCAAGTTGAGACTAGCATTATTGATTTTGAAGATATAGGTGATTGTCAACTATCACGATTGTACATACTCAAAATGCCTTTCAAATGTGTAGTCGATGGTTGTAAAACAAATTACAAATCCCAAATAAGCAAACAAGATCATACCATTTCAATTCACTGTTTTCCAAAAGACCCTGAAATATTCAGGAAATGGCTGCAAAACATTCGACGGTCAAAACCAAAGTTTGATGAGAGGAAAGCAAGACGATTAAAAATTTGTTCACTCCATTTTCATCAAAGTGATTTTAGATCCAACTCTCAAGACAGCAACAAAGCGAGATTTAAAAAGATCAATTCCGAATTAATACGAAGGTAAGTCATGCATTAAGCTTACAATGAATTGCATCATGCACATATACTGTTTCAGAATACTCAAGAAAAACGCAATTCCAACTGTATTGCCTGGCTTTCTAGAAGAGTCAAGGCCGGCTCAACATGGGCGTTCTACAAGAGCGACGGCAGATCAACGCCTTGAAAGTGTGATATTACGTCAAGAAAAACTCAACAACTGTTTTCTCGATCAGGATCTGATTGAAGTGCCATATCTGCTGATATTCCTGAAGGATTTGTTTTGCTGAAGCAATCATCGAGTGTCATGTTCTTGATAACTGAATGCACACCAGCTCCTAAAATTACTGCTTCAGTAATTGTCTCCAATGATCTCTGTGTTTGTTGTTATATTCACAACAAATTGATTTCACGTTGCGATTATCATGACCTGTTGACCAATGTACAACTAGAGCGGATGAGTCAAATTGTTAATATCCTGGCACAAGTCAAATCATGGGTCTTCGATTTTTCAACTTCAATTACCGAAATATTGAAAGAATGTTATCATATCGTTGAGGAGAAAATGAAGGACATAGGTGACGAATTACAAAGTCGTCGTATGAAGTTCATTTTAGAAAATATCAGACTGTATCAGTGTCATGAGAAAGGTCGACGATATTCGCCTGAGTTGTTAGTGTTCGGCTTCCTTATTAATGCAGCAAGTTCAGCTGCTTATCGAGCCGACATAATGTTGAGCAGGACATTCTGTGCCTTCCAAGTGTGAAAACTCTGAATCGTCTTTCTTATGCTTGGAAACCGAATGTGAACGAACCACCAATCCATTATTTGCGTTTACGATCGTTGTAGCTAAATGGGTATCAGCGACACTGTGTGCTTATGATTGACGAAGTTTATGTATCAAAACATCTCAACTTTGACAATGGTGAAATTATCGGCGTTTCAGATGACACAAAAAATCCCGCGTCAACAATCCTGTACTTTTTTGGTTAAATCACTTTGTAACAAATTTGAAGACGTCGTGGGACTCTTTCCAACAGATCGAATATCTGGAGAAAAGTAAAAAAAGCATTTATGTCTGTCATTGCCTGTTGCGAAGAATGCAATTTGCAGATCGATGTGGTTTCTACTGACAATCATCCCTCAAATCGTCAATTTATGAAGATGCTGTCCGGGAACAATATCATGTCTTCTCACGTCAAACATCTCACGTTGATTCCGCCCGCAGATTATACCTTACATTTGATTCAACACATAACATCAAGAATATCTACAACAATTTCTTGAAATCTGGTGAATTTGTCATTACCTTTGCTCCCCACTTAATCAATAGCAGTAATCCCATTCGCGGAAAGTTGTCTGACGTCAAAGAAGTCTACCACATTGAAAAAGGTAAGCCAGGTAAGATGACACATAAATTGAACAGCAAAGTTTTGGCTCCAAATGGACTACAGAAAACTTCAGCTAGTTTATCCCATTCATTTTTTCACGAATCAACCATCCAAGCTCTGGAGCAATACAACTTCATTGAAACTTCGGTAGCGCTTCAAATTTTCCGTCGTTATATCGATGTGGTCAATGTAAAGACTCCAACGATAGGGCTTCATAAGCGAAATGAGTATCCCGATCCGATAAAATCAATTCATGATTGGAAAGTTGATTATTTGGAACGATTCGTTGTCATGCTTGAAGCATGGATGGTCACAAAATCTCCTGGTCTGAGTAGAGAGGAGGGCTATGATTTTTTGCGCTATGATTCAGTCCACTAAAACCAGGGTGTCCGCGCAAATTTGAATGAAAATTTCCAGGTGTTTTCCAAGATTTTCAGGTAAAATTCATTTTCCATATTTTCCAGGAAAATATACCAAAAAAGGGGGTCAAATTTGAACGAAAATTTCCAGACTTTCTGCAAGGAAATTTTGCTCTAATCCACGCGTCAAATTTAAAAGAAAAAGTTCGGGAAAAATCTGTGTCTAAGGAGCTTATACATACCATGAAATTAATATTATTGACGAAAAAAATTTGAAAAGTAGCGTGAAATTGGTTGAATTTATAAGGCGCAGGTAATTCCAAATAAAAAATACCAATATATGCATCAGACGTCTACATTCTATTTCTAGAATAAAATGAAAATACCATCGATAGCAACAAATTTTAAGCTTGCGGATTGAGGAGAACAAAATAGAGAAAGAGTATAACAATCAATTATGAAAAATATAAGACTTAACCATGAAATGTATCAATTAACGGAATATCTGTAAAGTCCACTCTATAATAAAATGCAGCAAGGTAAACGTCAGAGCGTTGTCATTCAGAATAGATCATTTGAAGTGAAGCATTGCTGCGTGAATCCGTGGAAGGTGGAAGACCAAGAGCCAGAAACAGGAACATAATGGTTGATATGCTGCATATGCATGAGAGTAATCACAATCAGTTTAAGAGAATAATTGACCGAGGAAAGCTCATTGGCACACGACGTGTCGGGAATAATATATCTGTATATTGAAAACCTACTTGAAATGTGTTTGAAAATATTCGATATTAGCCTCGGATCATTCGGAACAAGCCTGGTGCCTAAATGAAGTTTTTATGTTCAGCACCATTTTGCGTCAGTAGATTCTGCCACACGGCAATCAAGTGTGTAATAGCATTAATCCTAGAATACGGCTCCTAGTTCCCCATTCCGCACGACGTTAATAACGGAGTTTACGGCTCCTAGTTCTCCATACCACACGACGTTAATGAGGGAATTTACAACTTCTAGTTCACCATACCGCGCAGCGTTTGTGAGGGAATTCACAGTTACTAATTCACCATAATGTACAAAGACTACAGGATGTATGGAGTTCGACAACAGTTCATAGTTAACCATACCACGCAGCTCAGTGTCATTCATGTTGTATACGTTATGATAGGAGATTCCAGTCACCGAAATATCCTAAAAACAAAATAGTTGTAACAAATAAGTAGAGATATGAAGAGTAAAATCTTGAAAAAAAAGAAGACACTTCAACCATAGAGTAAGTATGACTTCAACAACTTGCAATTAGTGTTTTAATTAGTCTCAAAATTTCCAGGAGTTTTCCAGGATTTCCAGGTTTTCCCGGGGGCGCGGACACCCTGTGTTTGTTTTGCATGAAACTTCACGGAATGACAAATACATCTGTTAATATGTATCACATGCAAAACGGCCGAGCCCGCAATGACAACAGCTCAAAATGAACAAGACGTGATTTAAGAAGTGCGAGATTGTCAATAATGTTGTTATCGGTATCATGACAGCGACACGAGTTAGCGAGGGAAAGCGCTGGCGCATTGTTGCGTTAAGAGAAGACGCGAAATGGTCGTACGGAAAAAGAAGTGCGAGATATCATGACATTGACGAGTTAGTGAAAGAAAGCTGCCACTGGCGAGAAAAAAAATGCTCAAGTCATATTAAGCAATTTCTTATCAAAAAATAATATATACATGCAAATGTACAGTAAAACAGAAGCACAATTCACAAGTCAATACTTTGTTGCCCCTCCACCTGCCGAGATGACGTTGTCGCATCTTGATCGCATAGAGCGAATGAGTCTTTGAACTCGAAATTGTGGGATGCCATCCCATTCCTCCATTATGGCAGGTATCAGATCCGCTTGCGTCTGTATTCCGCGGCGGACAATCGCTCTGCCAAGTTGATCCCACATCTGCTCGATCGGGTTCAAGTCGGGACTCCTGCTTGGCCACTGCATGTGGGTGTATTCCATGTGCTCTTCATGGAAAGTGTTGACAAGAGTGCATCGATGTGGAGGGGCGTTGTCGTCCTGCAGCAAAAATCCTGGCCCGATGCGACTGTCAAGACCGAAGGGAATTGCGACTGTTTGTAAAATCTGGTCCCGGTACTGTTTACCATTCAGGGTTCCATCAACAACTGCCAGCGCAGATTTGTGGTTCCAGCTGATACCACCCCACACCATCATCGAACCACCAGCTCCTCCTCGTCTTTCGGTCCATTGAACAGCAGATTGTTCAGACAGTCTTTTTACTGGTAAACGCCGCACTCGGACCCTACCGTCTGTCCAGCGGACACAAAAACGGCTTTCGTCGGTGAAAACAACATGTCTCCATTGCTGGGATGCTGTCCAGGACCGATGTTGACGACACTAAAGTAACCGAGCAGCTTTGTGACTTTCTTGAAATCGAGGGAACTTCAATGGACGATAGCTGTTGAGTCCCACATTTCGAAGGCGTCGGCAAATGGTCGATTGGGGATTGTCGCAGCCATTCACACTGTGCTCACGGAGTTCGCTTTGCAGTTGAGGCAACGTGACAAAAGGATTGCTCCTGACGGCCACAGTTGCACGCTCCGTGTCGTCCGAGTCCATTGCACGGGGTCGGCCGACCGTGGTCTGTCTTGAACTCCATCTGTCTCAAGAAATCGCATAACTTGATCTCTGACAGTAGATCTCGCAATGCCAAAGTGTCCTGCTATTTTTCCGTACGACCATTTCGCGTCTTCTCTTAACGCAACAATGCGCCAGCGCTTTCCCTCGCTAACTCGTGTCGCTGTCATGATACCGATAACAACATTATTGACAATCTCGCACTTCTTAAATCACGTCTTGTTCATTTTGAGCTGTTGTCATTGCGGGCTCGGCCGTTTTGCATGTGATACATATTAACAGATGTATTTGTCATTCCGTGAGGTTTCATGCAAAACAAACATGAACTTGCTTAGTACCCTAGAACAGTTGCAATATTGACATTTGTTCGGTGTACGGGAACTTTTGCAAGACCGTATATGTTGAAGCGCGCGCGTTCAGTGTTAACAATACAAGTGTGAATGTCGGAGATCAAAGCAATTTCCTTCATTCCCGCCTGTTCACTCTTATCATTCAGAGAAGATAAAACATCGAAATGATAACTGTCTTGCTAATGAACGATTGTCAAATAGTTTAATATATGAAATGGGGCTCATTTTAATCGACATCATCTCCCGATCTTCAATATAACATCAGAATGAACTAATTTTGCAAGTTATGAAAAAAAGAATACATTCTTCACAGTAAATGAATATGATGATGTCCTTAGCTTGCGGTGTTTAACGTCCTACACAATAGAGTGATATAAATATTTTGGAAAGAGCCAAATTTTTTGATCGTAAAATATTTAATTATCGATAGCGATATATTTCAGCTGCCACCAGCAGCTATCTTCAGGCAACTATAGAAGGAATATCGTTACAAGCAAAATTTAAAATTTACACTGATTCAACTGTTGGATAGGAAATAGAAAATAGAAGATTGAGATAGATGTAGAAGTGCAAGAGAGAGAAGGTAGTATCCGGTTACATAGTACCGATAGCAAAACTATGACCTGACTGAGGGGAGAGAAGAAGTATATAAAAGCAGTAGACACAGTATAAAAATGTGAAGTCAAATTTAGATGGATGGTAAGTATTCAATGAAAAAGAAAATCACTGTAGCCATTCAGTTCAAATCGATCGTTAATTTCAGGTTTCATTTTCTTGATGTAATACGCTTCACGGAATCTGAGATTTGTGGCGTCCTTGTCGCTTGATATTATTGAAGTCGTTGCTATGTTAGAAAATGTGCTTTGATTATTGCATGATGGTATATGTTTGTAGACAGATGAAGATGTGTTGATGGAATGAATGTTCACGAATACGGATGTGGAGTGGTCTGATAGTAAGTTACTACCTAGGTAGAATTTATTGCAGGTATTGCATGTTATTTTGTAGACTACGTTTTGTCGGTTACACATAGTTTTGTCTGTCATAGGACAATTTCGAAGATTACATTGATGTTGATGTGGCGACTGTTTGAGAACATTTCGAAGGGTTTTCTTCTTTCTTGTTAGTCGGACTGCTATTTTTTCTTGATGGAATATTCTTCGAATTTGTTTTTCAACTTTCTCTGAAATATATGGAAATGGGAAATATATGAAGTCATCGTTCTTTCTTTCATGTTGATTATCTTTTGATATTCTTCTTTTCGGTTTGCTGTTTGTCCACTGAATTATTGTTTCTGGATAATCATTGAGATGTAGGGTATTGTCAAAATAGCTCTTATGTTTGTTTTGTAATGCGATGTTTGAACAGCGTTCGTTTATTCGCTGTTTTTCATTTCTCACATAATTTAGTTTTAGTGTTTGAGGGATGTGCGATCTGTAATTCACGAAAATGTTCTTCTTTGCAGGTTTACAATAAAATTCAAATTCAGGAGGATTGTTGACTTTCAGTTTCACACAAAAGTCTAAAAGACATAGGCTGTTATTTTCTTAGTTGGGTAATTCTATTTCAAATTTGATGCTGTGATGTTGTGAGTTTAGATCATCGCTTGAGTTTTAACTTTGATAACAGCGAAGCAATCGTCAACGCATCTCATAATGATAGGGACATCATACATCACTCTCATTTGTCTAACTGCAGTGGTTTCAATATTGTCCATGAAAATGATCGCCAAGATTCCAGAAAGGGATGATCCCATAGGCAGACCCTTTGTCTGGAGATACACCTTTCCTTTGAAATGAAAGTATGTAGGCCTATTGCTTTCATGAAGTATGTAGAATCACATGCAGAAGTTGTTCGATTTGGCCAATTGTAATTCCTCTAATATTGGAAATTTTGCAATCTTCTAATTTTGTAATCAGAGCATGGATGGCGTCCTCGATAGGAATCGAGGTATACATACTAACAACATCAAAGCTGCACGGATAATGATTTTCTGCAAGATTGGTTTTCTTAATATGTTCTATCAATTGAAAACCTGATTTTAAATTGGTAGGGATTTTGTCGATGCTACCTGCCCCATAGCTCTCTTATCTTCTCTCTCTTGCACTTCTACATCTATCTCAATCTTCTATTTTCTATTTCCTATCCAACAGTTGAATCAGTGTAAATTTTAAATTTTGCTTGTAACGATATTCCTTCTATAGTTGCCTGAAGATAGCTGCTGGTGGCAGCTGAAATATATCGCTATCGATAATTAAATATTTTACGATCAAAAAATTTGGCTCTTTCCAAAATATTTATATTTTAAATGTCTGGCCAAAATCTATTCAGAACAATAGAGTGAAATTTAACGCGAGTATCAGCAGTGAACTATTTGCGGTTGAAAGGATGAATTTAAGAATTTCAGCCACTTGACATCTCCGCACGTGCATTGAACTCCCAATTATGATTACTGTAATAGAGAACCTGAATTAACTCAACGAAATTTTAAAACAATCCCTATCATTTTGCTGGATTACGAGGAGGTCGAACTGTAGCGAAAATGTGGAATATGGAAATCTGCCAATTAGACGATCACTTCGAAAGAAAATTTGCACATGCGCGCGCGTTTGGCGTTAACAATACAAGGCTGGTTGTCGGAGATCAAAGCGATTATCGTCTCTCCCGCCCGGCTGTTGACACTTATCATTCAGAGAAGATAGAACATCAAATATATATAAATCCTTGCTCATGAATAATTCGATGCATGAAATGGGGCTCATTCCAATCGGTATGATCTTCCGATGTAAATAAAAAATTGTAACATGTAAATAAAAAATGATGCATTATTGTAATTCCTATCTTGAACACTTTTGATCAAATCACTAGCAGTGCCAGATGTATTGATTAGGACTTTCTTCTTACTCTCTGAATTTCTTCTGTTATCTGAATTATTTCCGAATTACTTTCTAAAGCCTTTTGGAGAGAAAAATGTTTGTCAATTTATCGCCAATACATCTTGGTTCTTATCAGGCTACTGAGATAAAAAATTACAATTCGATTACTTATCAATTTTAAGCACACTATTTCATCACAATTTCATTATCATTCAAATTCATCAACGTTTGTGAATGTCAAGCAATTTGAAATGCGCTTGTAGGGATATTTTCAAAAATGCGCTTGAGATCCTAAAATAGCAAACCCACGATTCAGTAAATTCAGTAGCTATGAAAATCACGGAATTTTTGCACCGCTGTATTACTTCATGCGCAAGCAATTAGTACCAATGATAATCTATTTTGTCGTCCTTAAGTGAAATTCATAAATGGGAATATTGGTTATCTAAATGTTGAAAATAACTATCCATTTATCAGGACGTCTAGTGCAAAAGTGTAATGCACAAATAGACTGTGTCGCTTAAATTCCATTTTAGCGCAAGATTTATTCAGTTATGGAATAACTTTTATAATTGCAGTTTATGATTCGATATGTTTATTCAAATTAGAAAAATCACACGCCATCTTGAAGCCAATGCGCTCAACATTACCATGCTGTAAACATCACATTAGATATCCTTCAATATTGCCCTTAAATATTCAATCTAGCATCATCCCTTGCTAGGGAATTTGCCAGATTTTGGACATAGCGCTAGGGTAGTGCTAGGCTAGCACTAGGATAGTTACTATCTTTATTAATACGACAGCCTAGCGCTAGGTCTCAGACAGTGCTAGCCTAGCGCTACCCTCTTGCTACCTTTATTAATACGGAAGTTGCTGCTAGGCTAGCACTAGGATAGAGCTAGGGTAGCGCTAGGCTAGTGCTACCTTTATTAATACGGCCCCAGCGCTAGGTCTCAGACATAGTGCTAGCCTAGTGCTACCCTTTGCTACCTTTATTAATACGGAAGTTGTGGTAGGCTAGCACTAAGCTAGTGCTAGGCTAGTGCTATCTCTGTTAATACGGCCCCAGCTGATAACGGCCCACACCATTATGGAACCTCCGCCTCCTCTTGCTCTGTCACACCATTGTACTGCAGCCTGATTAGTCAGTCTCGTTCCTCGAAGCATACAGCATATACGTACCCGAATTCTCCCATCAGTCGAACGTAAGCAAAAACGACTCTCATCACTAAAAACAACTTGCCGCCATTGATCCACAGACCATGGAAGATGCTGCTGAGTCCACTCTTGTCGGTCGACTTTGTGCCTTTCGGTCAGCAGCGGAAACCTAAGTGGACGATAGCTGTTGAGTCCACGAGCACGGAGGCGACGACAAATCGTTGACTGCGAGACTGTCACAAGATTATTGAGGAGTTTTTTTTGAAGTTCAGGCAAGGTGGCGAATGGATTGCTTTCAACAATCGCGATGACATAATCTGTCTCGCGAGGGGTCGTGCTGATCTCAACCTATCTTCAGCATATCGCTTCACCTGGTCTCGGACAGTAGGTCTTGCAATTCCAAAATGAGATGCAATTGCCCCATACGACCACCCTGAGTCCTCTTTTAGAGTGATGATTCTCCAACGCAATGATTCAGACACCCGAATCATTTTTCAATTGAATGCGAAAATGGACAGCATTTAATGAAAAAAATAACTGATATGGTCATTTCACGTAAAAATTTGAATTCATGGCAATCGATATCTCCATTATTTCATCCCCATAATGTCATTATGCTTTCCATTAGAAAGATTTCATGGTAAGACGATGTCAAAGACATCGATCGATCGATATCATTGACTTTAATCGCTACTGAAATTGGTTCTGCCTTTTTTTAAACTGTTCTCAATATCAAAACTTTCGTATGGCTCTTAGAAATTATTTTATTTTAGTCTTATTCGTCTTTCCATGAAGTTTAACTGACACTGAACGCGAACTTAAAACACAGTCTAGAGCAGCTGCTAGCTGTGATTTTCTCGAGGTGTGCGGGAACTTTTGCAAGACCGTATATATGCCAGTAGCACAGGAGTGCTCAACAACATAGAATTATCAAATGCTCATACACAATAAGAATTAAGAAAATATAGATATTCTGTCTTACAAGCAAGTTAATGCAACGGTTCCTGAAGATAATTTCTTAGAATTTCTTAGAATGTGAACAACAGATCCTTCAAGAATTTAAAACTCAAGCAATCCTTAAGGAACATCCTTCAAGAAATTTGAAGCTCAACCAATCCTTCAGGAAAATCCTCCAAGAAATTTTATTCTTGCAGGACCACTATCTTTCGTAAAGGAACCTAGAAATCCTGAAGAAAATAATCAGTCGGGAATGACACGAATGGAAATGAATGGATTTGGATATTTCCATGAACTTTTGCATGGATTTCTATAGCATTTAGAAATCCATGACTATTGCCTAATACAGAGTGATCACAAAGTCGCGCAAGTGAAGAAAATATGACATAGTTTATGCATAGACTTCTAAATTTCTCTGGACAGATAGGTGAGCAAAATTTGAAATCATTTTCTACATGTTCAGGCCAACCAACAGTTGTGTTACAGAAGATCGAATCTTTTAGATAATCGAAGGGATGAATGACTATTTGATGGTTCTCTTGTGCGATTCAATCTAATGCAAAATACCAAATAAATATGCCGCTGCTGGTTGTCAACCTAAATGCAATGATAGTGTAACACCAATGCATTCCGCTACATAACAAGGAATTTTGAATCTGTGCAGTTGCATCGAGTTAGTAGAAAGTATTATATCCCAACTAAACATTCCTTCTTGTGTGACTTCCACTTCCACGAACCTGGCGACAATACCATCACGAAGTGCATAGATCATTATCGCTTGAAGAAAGTGAAAAAATGAAAAAAATGAAAAAGCGTAATCTAAAGGACAGTGTCATCAAAATTCCTTTATGTCTAAATTCTTCTCCAAACAACCACAAAGTTGCGATTCGGCAGGGCCACGTTTTTAAATACATGTCCTGGCAATGGAAGCACATTCGGAAGATTCTTTGGAAAGGAGATTTTGTCTAAAATCTACAAGGAAATCATTCTATCTGGTAAATCCAAAAGAAAAACACACCAGTGTAATATAGCCAAAGCTGCTGTATTAATAAAATTCTCAAATTTTCGCGGACAACCGCCTTGTTCAAGAGTGCACGAGGAATGCACTCTTGAACAAGGCGGTTGTCCGCGAAAATTTGAGAATTTTATTAATACAGCAGCTTTGTCTATATTACACTGGTGTGTTTTTCTTTTGGATTTATGAGAAAATGCTGCTAAGGGATAATTTCAACTTGCTGCATTCTATCTGGGTTTGTGATATCTCAAAGCGATCATGGACTACAAAATGACGAACATAAGTTGAAATCTTCCCTTCAGCGTCGTCTGCGAGTGTTCGCATCTATCACGTAGAGAGAAATCTATTCCAACAAGTACATATCATATATCACAAGTTTTCCAAAGTTATCAATCTGATATGGCTTTTGTATAATATCTGGATGACCAGTCAGTAAAAGAAATTCGAAATCGGATTCAGTTGTGTAATACTTGGGAAAGGCTGATAAAGTTGCTGGTGCAGTTGAAGTCTACGGACGGAAGATTAACGCTAGATCCTACCAATATCATTGAACATGCTAAGGGACAATTTCGAGAGGAAAGGAGAAGCCGCCGATTCCCACACTTTAAATGTCCTGAAATCAAGAGGAGCAAAAAACGGAGCTCCTTCTTATATTTCAATGATTACACTGATGATAGACTAAATAAGCATTCCCAACCTGAGCAGCCACTTCTGAGGAGGTTGGAACAGATATGGAGCGGTCCGACCTGTGATAGAGACCCTTCTGAGAAAAATGACAAGTACTCGAAAAAGTGCAATCGATTATTTTTATAAGTGTTTTGACTGGACACGTCAAATGACTGGAGAAAATTATTTTATCTCCTTGCGTCATCGCACTGAGAGTGAAAATAAAATAAAAACAATTTCTTTATTGAAGTTTTTTGGACTCTGAGAAATGTTAATGATAGAATATCATGCAGTCACCCACAGAAGATGAAATGTATCCAGGATGTAAATGCTTGCATGCAAGGACTGATTTCAATATGAATCCTAATAATTGAGATGATGCCAGTGGTGCTAGTTGAAATGCAAAAAAATGTGATTCCTGTAGTGAATCCACTGTCAGAAATATTAAGTTGGCAATGCTCGACATCCCTGAAGCTGCAAAACTTTTGAATAAAATTTATCATGGGGGTCCAAACGCATCTGTGCTTCAGCCATGCATTCTTTGGTGGCGGCCATTCTATGAGATCCAACTGAATAGTTATCTTAGAGAAAATAGATTCTTGCTTTAAAAAAATGAAAGGATGGTGCTCAGAATAGGCTATCGATATATCATCTCTCTTGGTGACTTTTCCGATTACTTCTTCGCAAAAATCTTGCTGTACATACGTACATGAATCAGATTACCGAAATTTCAATGAAATATTTCAACAGCATGTGCAAGAAATTTGTTCATGACATCTCAGATACCTCATTTCTGAGACATTTAGAAGTAAAATTGCAAAAATTGGCTAATAACGCGGAGGTCTAGCACATGTATTCAACGCATAATCATTCATTCTCATGCGTCCTTACTCCCAATGTACATAAATATAGACACATACTGTGCTTTACCTGCATTGTTCTGGCAATACGTTCTCTAAAATTTGATAACGCTTGATGACAGTCTATTTGCACCTAATCTAATTTAGGATTGCTGGCCTGAACATGTATGAGGCAAATTTCAACCTATCTGTCCAGAGAAATTTAGAAGTCTATGGTTTATGTATAGGATATCAAACAATATCCTATACTTAACACAGTGGTATTACAATTCAGATATCTGAACTTTAATCTTACATTGTAGTATGATATCACATACTA